>CM042548.1:15898526-16248526 GCA_023630585.1 Cranoglanis bouderius | reverse complement strand
TACTTTATAGTAGCTATAAACAGTTGTTCCCTCACAGGCCTTTCATTTAATTAAGACAAAAATGTGCAGCTTTTTGTAAGGAAAAAAAAAGCTAAGCAAAGCCCTCTGTTCTGAAGACTCTACCATGTTTGACAAGTTCTGACACTGGAGACTCCTTCCAAAAATGATAATGATGATGATGAAGATAAACGTCTCACAGAAAACTCCCAGAATCAACCATATCAACAATTGCAATCATTAATATAAACCTGTTATTTGCTTTGCAGCTATAACTGCTGTCAGAACTGCTAACCAACCAGAACCCAGAATTCAGAAGTACTGTGGTATAATACTACTACTACTACTACTACTACTAATAATAATAATAATAAGAAGAAGAAGAAATAGACAATGTATGGTTTTAAATATGTAATTGATTCATACTTAAAACTGAGCAATTGTGACAAAGAATAAAACATTTTTCCATGAGATTTAAAACATCACTGGAAGATTATTCAGTGATTATGACAGTTATCCAATATAGCACTTTAGAAACTGGAAAATGTTAAATACAGCAATTTATAAATACATATAATATACATACAATATTCAGTATTGTGCAAAAGTTTTAGGCACCCTATTTTTTTTTTTAGTACAAACTTCTACATTATCAAGTCGGTACAAAAAGCATTTTAGATTCCCAAACATTAGTTTTCTAGCACAAAATTAATTAAAATTAATTAAAATGTCATTAAAAAAAGCAGCATATTACATAAGAGAGACTTTTCCGACAAAAAACACAGTGAAGGCTTTTTTTTTTTGCTGCAAAAATAAGAAGCGAGTGTGAAAGTCAAAGTCTCCAGAAGAACTGTGGCTGGTTCTGCAAGATGCTCAATAAAACTTACCAGCTCATTTCCTTATAAAACTGCACTAATTGTACCAGAGACTACTATTTTAATTTTATTTTTTTTGTCACACCAAATATTGACTTTGTTTCATTTACTACTGTTTACTGCTCTTTTCTGCATTTTTTTAAAATGTAGAAATGTTTAATTTCATTCTTTTGAAGGCATATTTTCTCTACAGCATTTCTTTGCATGTGCCTAAAACTTTTGCACAGTAATGTATATATACTTGTAGCATCCAGCTCACATTATGATGACTCATAAATGTCACTAATAATGTGACAACTATTAAACATGCGTGATTTTGTTTTGTTAGATGCAAGAAGCAAGAATCAGTCAACACGTTGTCTTCATGTCCTCCCTGCCGCTCTGTTCATGAACTGTTCACAAACCAAAGGTGCTGCGTTTGATAGGTCTTTGGTGCTAGCAGATTATTTTTTTAGCCACTGAGCAGCTCTGGTTTGAGCTCCTTCTATAAAATCCACCAAAACTGCATGTGTTTATAATTAAAAAATAGAAGTATACAAATGACAATATTGTATATATTATCTTAAAATATGTATTTCAAATCTATGTAACAGAAATACAGGCCATGTCTGATTACAAAGTAAATATTACAGTTATGTCATTACAGGGGTTAGAAGCAAGGGTTTAGTTTAGTTTAGTTTAGTGTGTGATGGCGATCCCCTTATGGATAAATCGCATATTTTCAAATGTGACCTACATTTCAGATGTAATTATGTGAATAATACAGTATGTAATCACAGGGGATGTGTGAAAATACATTTCAACATGTGATGGTCTGAGAATTCAAGTAAACCTGATGTCATGTGAACAATGATCATGTGAAAAATATAAATACAACCACCAAATGTGAAAAATTGATGTGAAAATAGAATCGTGTAAAAATATTGCATTTGAAAATATATAAATCATGTTTTTAAAAAAAATCAAGTAAATCAAGTAAAATAAATGAATTTTTTAAAAAGTTGTGTAAAAATCATGTGAATATAAAAGAATCGTGCAAAAATATTGCATGTGAAAAGAAATTAATTGTGTACAAAAAATAGCACATGAAAAAAATGAATTGTGTATGAAAATAAATTAATTATGTAAAGAAATCCTGAGATAGAAATCAGATGGGAAAATAAATGAATTGTGTAAAAAAATAATTCGTGTAAATATACAAAGAAAAAAAATCGCGTGCACATGAATCATTTGTTAAAAAAGCATCACGAGAATTTGTGAAAGAATCATGTATAAAAAAAATTACAAAAATACGTTAAAAAATCACATGAAATTGAATTGTGTAAAAAAAAATCACACACAAAAATGTGAAAAATCTGGAAAAATACATTTTAAAAGAAAAGTGAATCGTGTAAAAAAATCATGAAAATAAAAGAAAGTTTTAAATAAATAAATAAATAAATAAATCAGGTGACAGTCAAAGAAAAAAAAAATCGGGGAAAAAAGTGAAAACCGAGAAAAAATCAGATGCACTACATGTGAAAATAAATGAAAATGTTTGGAAAAAATGATGAAAAATATAAATGTAAAAGCTATGTGTGAAATATAATGTGAAATGTCTTAAATCCATGTGCAAATTTGTACATGTGATTATTCACATGTAAATCCACTTTTCTGTAAGAGTCCACTGTGCCTTCAGGTGACATTTTAAATTTAAAAAACTTTTCTGTCATCTTTGTTACAGCCCCAGACTGTAAATTCAGATGAACTGTATTTATCAGTGTATTAAATAAAGCACTCTGCATTTCCTCAACACAGTCGAAATGGAACCAGAGAGGAACAAAAAATTAAAAAAAAGTATGATATTCCCCTACTCAGCAGGATGGCGGGAAAAAAACCCAGCGCTATATTAACTTTACACATGCTTACAGAATGACTCTTTGTTCCGATTTTTTCCTCTCTCCACAAAGAAAGTGTAAAGTAAATAATATGACAGCAGTGTTGGGAAACACAGCGAGGCAGATCAGACAGAGCTTCTCTCCGGCCCGTGTTTTCATCTGTAGGCCTCAAGTGTGAGCAATCACTGGAAATTATACGCTTTTAGAGGGATTTGATACCAAATATTGAGACGCTCAGGGATGTTTGGCAACTGGGATCATGGAGAATTAGATTCCGAGGCACGATGGGCTCTGAGGAGTCCCATATTTTCCAGCTGTTTGCCGAGATGAATTGGATCCTGGCGGATTTGTGGAACAGGATAAATACAGACATGGAGCGGGGCTCGTGTTCGCACAGGGCACCACATGGCAGGATGGAAACTTCATTTCCAAGCTGCTCAACCTGAAACAGATTCCATCAGACCTCTTCAGCGGGAGCGTCGCAGGAAATTGAAGAGGTTTTTTTTTTTTCTTCAGTGACTCCTCCAGCTCACGAGGGGCATCGACGAGGTCTCGTGTGTTTAATGTGTGAGACGGGACGGTTCACTGTACCATCAACTCTCCATCTAATCAGGCCCAAATTTCAGGCCCGGTTCACTCCGGTGTCTCATCACGTGGAGGTCATGATCTATAGGAAAGCATTACAAGGGTTCGTTATATAGTTTCGTCTGGTTATGTCAAGATCAAGAATGTTGTGTAGAGATGGGAGAAAATCTGAAATGCTTAAATAAAATGTCTTGCGTTGAAGCTTTAATGAACAGATCTTTATATTACAAAACAAACATTATTATTATTATTATTATTATTATTATTATTATTATTATTATTATTATTATTATTATTGTAGTAGTAGTATTTCATATATTAAAAGCATTCTTCTATATTCTGTTCCCTCCCTACCAGTAGCACCACAATAGTTCAGACCATAATTCAAATCAAAGGTTTATATTAATGCACACATTTCAATACGTTATTGTTTCTATAGTAACGACTCATTCACAGGAAATTGTATGGATGTCGCTCCACATAAACATAAGTCTAATAATAAAACGTATTTTTTAAAAACATCTTATTAGTTAGATAGTTGAACATTTACTGTGGAAGGAGTCTCCAGTGTCAGTAGTGTTTCACAGTCATAGTGAGTGTCACAGCTTTTCCATGCTTTGTGGTTTCTCGGTGACATGACATGACATGGTATAAGAAGAATAAAACACTTCGAGATGTGCTGTTATAGGAAAATAATCAACGATGTGGTGGTGTGGATTATTTTCCTATAACAGCACATCCCCTAAGTGTTTCATTCCGTTACATATTGCGCCTTTCCCCCTATTATGTACAGTATACATTCTATAATTTCTATTATTCTACCTGATTTCCTTGTACATACACAGTGACACTAAATGTATTCTATTCCGTTTAGTCCAAGTCCGTTTTCTATTGACGCTGCGATCGCAGCTGCTTTTTCCTGATGAGAAATGCAATAATCAAACCTTTAACAAATAATATATTAGAGGGTTTATCAAAATGGCTGTGCGGGTAAAAGCCTCATCGCGAGTCCAGACCGGTCCGCATTTAGCATTAGACTCGCACGGATAGGTGGTAATGCAAAATAACAGACATAACAAATCAGCAAATGCAGTAAGAGAAAACACATGTGATGGGAACGCAAAACAAATTAAGGGTCATGCCACGAGGAAGCCCATTTAATTTCCAATCTCCAAATACATCTTCTCTATCAATATAATCTAATCTGTTGGACGCTCGGCCAAGAGTAATATTCGCAACAAGACAAAATTGCATATTTGGATAGACAGGCAGCTGTGTTCATAGTCTACAGGGGGAAAAAAAACAGGGGAAAAAAGACAGACATTTGGAAAGCTTTTATTCATCAGCGAAGATTGGACTCTTTGGAGCTCGAAGTGTGTACAGTCTCGGAAACGAGGTGCGTCTGATCTGCACTTGTTATTTTCATGCAGAGGGGGGAAAAAATTGTCCACAAACCAGTGCTGTTAGCATTACCGTTGCTGCATTTGACATATGGCTAGGGTTTGAAATGTCATTTCCTTGTCAGAGCTATCTGTGTGGGTTTGCATCAAATGTTTTTGTCGTTCCATTACCCAGAGAGCTCTCGGTGTCGGTGGACATGTGACTGGAGAGCAGGGTTGGGTTTTTTTTGGTGATAAAATAAGGTTCTAATTGCCAGAAACATGACAGTGGTGCTTGATATAAAGACGCGCAAGTTGATTACATGTACTGATTATGATTTGCAGATCCACTTCATGTCAGTTTGTAATCAAAGCCTGACATCTTGTAATTACTTTCGCATGCAGGAGGAGGACGAGGAGGTGGAGGAGGCTGGACACTTTTCATCAGTTGTGTTTCTCTGTCAGGTAAGATGAATTGAGGTGTTGTATACTAGGACGTTTGCATGCAGCACGGGATCACATGCGATTCCTGGGTTCACTGCAAGGTGAACTCCAACTTCCTGACTTCCGCAGGTCAGATTCACCTCGTCATCCTGTTTTACAATTGTAATTATGGCCAACATGTGCATGGGGCACTACTGATCCTCAGCCATGGCTGATCAAATCCTCATTTCTGGCTTTCGGATTTCTGCAAACTGGTCTTTTGTCTGCGCGGGGGGAGCGATTGACAGGCCAGTTTGTATTTTAAGTGCTCCTAATCCCCTGTTTAAGCACTTGCTTGGTTTTTCCTTGAAATGACTCCAGTCATTCTTCAGCAGCGTGATCCACAAGGCCAGTGTGGTGCGAAGAAGATTTCCAGATCCGAGTGTGGCCAGGCGGCATGGACCACCCGTATGGATCAGATAAGCGTGTGGAAAGCCTGGGCTGAATCAGCCTGGCACTGGAAATTACAGTGATGTGTGCAGGACGAGAAATGTTCCCGTCGTCTTCGTTCATTCTCCCCATAACCACACTGTTCTCAGTAATAGATTTCAGGAGGGGCTTTTTTTTCTCTCGTCTGTGGTTGTTTATTATTGTTCCAAATGACAGACTGCAGAGTCGGAGCGAGGGAGGGCATTGAAAACAATCATCGTCAAACTCAAGCACGCCGACTGTCACTCGCAGGAAAGGCCTTCAGAGTGCCGAGAGAGCCAAACGATTTATGGCGTCTTAAAAGACGGTTTTTAAAAAAAAAAAATCCAGTTTTGGATTGAACGCATTTTTTAAGGGGCGCATTTACTTATGCAATAGTTGCAGGTGAGAGAGCAGAGAGTCTCTGGTCATAGCCCGGTTCCCTTACATTCACACTGTGCCAGTGTAAGCAGGCCTGTGTGTGTGTGTGTGTGTGTGTTTTCACCAAACTCAACACCTGAGATGCCAGAAGAACAAAAAACCCCTGAATTAGCTTAACGGTTAAAGCCGCTTGGCCGTCTGATCACTCTGTTGTAAGGAGAACTACCCGAGTTTGACTTCACTGTACTGAGAGATTAGCAGCGTCACATGGATTTAGTTTGCAACCGCAGCCCATTGAGCAAAGTCAATTTACTGCAGGAGATCACTGTAAGGGGTTTATACGCTTTTATTCTTTTATTCTATTATTTATTTAGTGGCCACCATAAGGATTTTATGCACTGCCCTATATTATTTTCCACCTCTTTAATAAAGGAAGAGTCTGTGCTGCTGTTTCATATTTAATTGATACAGTGTGTTAAATACTTTGTGTTTTTTTGTTCTTTATACTATGGTTTGACAATAGCATAAAACATGAGATGACATATGGGATAGACAGATAGAAAGGTGGACAGACAGACTGACTTTGACTGATGTACCTGCTTCTTATTACTTACATAGTTACTGACTTATGTACGTACTGTCTTACTGACTTACTTGTTACTTACTTGTACTTATATACTTACTGTACTTACGTGCTTATTGAATTACTGACTTACTGAATTACTGACTTACTTACTGAATTACTGACTTCTTACTTACTTGTACTTATATACTTACTGTACTTATGTGCTTATTGAATTACTTCTTACTTCTTACTTACTGACTTACTGAATTATTGACTTAGTTCTTACTTAGTTACCGACCTACGTCTTACTTACATACTTCTTACTTACTTGAACTTATATACTTACTGTATTTACATGCTTATTGAATGACTGAATTACATTTTACTTACTTACTTATTACTGACTGAATTACCGACTTACTTCTTACTTATACTAATGTGCTTATTGAATTACTTTCTTACTGACTGACTTCTTCCTTACTTCTACTTACGTATGTACTGTACTTACACGCTTATTGAATTACTGAATTACATCTTACTTACTTACCAACTTACTTGCATAATTACTTACAGATGTACTCACTTATAACTTCCTTCCTTACTTCCTTAGTTATTTATGTCTTGCTGGTTTACTGACTTACTTACTTCTTATTTACGTACTTATTGTACTTATGTATTTACTGAATTACTTTTTTCTTACTTGCTTACTGACATAGATATTTACTGAATTACTGACTTACTTATTTTTACTTATTACATATTTACTTCTTATTTACTTACTTACTTGCTTACTTATGTACTTACTTGTACTTACTTATTTGTTACTTATTTCCTTAATACTTACTACTTACTTACTTCTTATCTATGCACTTACTTGGGTTGAGCACATGCTAGTCTCAGCCTCAGACACTCCACCCACAGGATACAGAGTGCCTTATATCCCTTGTACACTTCTCTGGAAACAAGCTTCAGAATGTTGGAGGCTGCAGTCTGATTGGCTTGTCACAGTTATAGTTAGTGGTAAGTAATCGGGCATGCTTGCTGACAGTCTAAAGGAAAAGATCTGTAGTTGGTCACCTGCCATGTCAGTTAAATAGCCTCTTTCTGTAGACGTAGGCAGCTCTTGGCAGCATTTACTCATGAAAAGTACCAGACTCCATAGCAAATGCTAGAGGTCTGGCTTGAAAGACTAAGCACACAAGACATGCAAATGTGTGAAAACAATCTGGATATTGAGGATGATTCATTTGATGTATCTAACTGGTAGTACATTTGCAAACAGAATTAATTTTAGAGTGTTTATTTGGCAGGGTGGTTACTGACTGACCTGAAAGACCAAGCTTGGTCTGATTAACTGCTACAAAGCTGTTTGGGTCCAGATGGAGGTGGTGCTGTTTGGTTAAATTATGTGCGGTGGTACAGCAGCTAGCATTGACACCAAACAGCTCTAGGGGTCTAGAATTGATCCTGAGCTTGGTTTACTGTCTGTTGGAGTTATGCATGTTTTCCCTGGGTCTGTGTGGGTTTCCTCGGGGTTCTCTGGTTTCCTCCAAGCTCTGAAAAAACCATACCCGTAGGTGGATTGGCTACAGGAATTGGCCATAAGTGTGAATGTGCATGTGTCTGGTGTCCAGCAATCGACTGGCATCCCATCCAGGATGTATTCCATTGTCCATAACTTTGATACAGAAGAAAAATCCAACCACATCGCCCTCATTCATACAAAGGTGGTTGCTCAGTGGTTAAAGCTTTGGCGAGATCAGAAGTCTTTTCAAAAAGGTTCTGAGTAGAGCCCCTTCAGAAAGCTAGAACAACTAACCCTCCAAAAGAAGAAAAGAAGACGTTTTCCCCCCCAAGAGGAACCCCAAGGTAACCTTAACCTTAAAGTTTTCTTACAAATTGTGTCACGTGATCATAGATCGATAGGTCCTCTCACTGGCAGTCAAAACCCAGAGGTTAAAATAATTCTGTATCTCTGTATGTCAGTAACTCATACTCAATTAAATAAGTTCTCTATTGAAAGATAGAAGTGCAACCTGAGAGGTCGACTTTTTTCAGCAGCAATTGAATTTTTGGACCCGGCATCGCTCGTCACCATAAAGCTGATGAGGCCTCTTTAGTTAAACACAGCAACACTATCCGAGTTCTCCCTCCTCGCACGGAGCGTATGGTCACATTTCACTGTTGATTTAATAGAAATGGAACAGGATGGATTTGGGGATATTTCATTAATCTTCCTTTCCTTTCACTGGGGAGGAAATTGAACCAAACAGAACTCAAAACTTTGCTCCACTATTGTGCTGTGGGCTGCCAATGATCTCTCTCTCTCTCTCTCTCTCTCTCTCTCTCTCTCTCTCTCTCTCTCTCTCTCTCTCTCTCTCTCTCTTTTCTTTCTTTCTCTGGCAATGTAGAGCTCCATTAGTCACACACATTCCTGCAAAATCTCTCATTCACTCTACTGCCCCATTGCCCAATTACAGCAGGTGCAAACAAAATCACCCCATTTATTTTAGAAGCTGTAAACCCGTCCCACTCCACTACACCTACACTTAACCTTGAAATATCTTTAAAAATCATTAAAGTACTAATGATTACTTTAGCAATAAAGTATGAATCCATTTAACATCTCATACATGAAACATCCTTTTCCATGTGTCCATTTTAGTTCCACAACTTTCATTCACTCAACCCTGTTACCCGAACACATTCACAAGTTCGACAGGAAGTTGCATCATACAAATTTCTTGAAGAACATAGGAACAAGAATAGTAAATTCTTTCATTATTTCATTTTTCTTTGTTTTCAGTGATATATTTTGATTCAACATGAAAGTACTTTGAAAGTACAACCATATTACCCAAATTATGTATTGAAAGTAAATTATTAATGAAAAAAACATTTTGACTAAGTTATTAGAAAGTCATTAATGTCCTCTTGACAGTAGAATGGGTGCTAGTTAACCACATTGTGTATTTGCTAATTTTATACTAAAACAAAACTCAAAACTATTACTCGACCTGTCAGCAAAGAAACCTTGTGAATTTTTAAATGCAATTTAATGTTGAAAATTTATTTTAAAATAGTTTAAAGTGAACTTTTTATGCACTACAAAAGATAAATGGCACTATAATTGTCGAAACCCTTGTATGTATAATCGAGGAGCCATTTTGTAACTGCAACATGACCATTTTTATACATTTTTAACTTTGTGATGAATGAATACACTCAGTGTTTTTAAAATGTAATGTAATCGGCTATAATATAATTTTCTCCCTGCTTTTCTTTTCTTTGGATGATAAAATATATGATGTTAACCTCAATTTATATATATAAAAAAACAACAACAGTGAATGTAGTATGTAACAACAAACACGAAACATTTCCTCATTTTTTTTTTCCCAGCTTGAAACTTAAATGCAGTTTGTTCTGATTGAATTAGCTTCTGATAAAAATCTAGCGGAGTCGAGAGCCAACAGCAACACACTAAAAGCACTCTAATTCAATAGCTTGTAGTTTGGGGCTGTTTCGGGGTTTCCTGCAGTTGTTTTTACGAGCAACTTGATTTTTTTTTTTTTTTTTTTTTATCCGTAATTGAGTGATGCACATTTTCAGCCTGGATTCGCGTGATTGAGAAAATGTATCCACTGCTACAACCAGAGTAAAGATAAATAAATAAATAAATAAATACATAAATATAACCTATGTACAACCTCCTCAATCATGAATGATACCTTGAGTAAAAGTCAAATGGCCAGCTGGGGAAAATTGGGAATGAACCCTTCAACTCTGAGGGAAAAAACATAAAGTTCTTTAACAATGTAAAATCATTGCTTCGGGGCAAACTGTCGACGGTTTTCGGGTCAGAGGCAACATTAATATGTGCTTCCAGGATTATTGAATTACATTTATGATACATTTCCTGAGAATACCCCTGTTTTTTTTTTTTTTAAAGAACCAAATCTGCCCCCTTCTCCTCCATGCTCCAGTTACAGCTAATGAGGGTAATTATTGAATAGCTTAACTGTAATGCTGCATTGATTCTGCAGCTTCAGTAGGGTTAATACCCGACCGTATCAAGACAGGATTAGGGCCTTGTGTACACAACAAGCGGGAGTGTTTTGTGGACAAAATATGTGGCTAATTCCATCCTGTCAGCAGTGGATATTAAAGATTATTACCTGGCACGTTGGGTTATTCGTAAATGACAATGGCGGCAGTGTTTAATTCATCCTTAATTTCCAGAGGCAACAGAGGCCCTGTGAACAGTATCATATTATAGTAAAGCCCTCTAACCTCATTATGGTATTATGACGTTTCTGTTAGCTTTAAGTTTTAAGGATGTTTGTACCGAACATGTGCATGATGGGTTTTGATGATGTTAGTGGCATATAAAAATGCTTGTTCAGTGTTATATATAGTCTTATATATAGTACATACTCTACTAATGAAAAAGTATAATCATTATTATTATAACAGTTACTGTAAAAAAAAAAAAAAAACAAGAAGAGAATTTTGTACTATGGAAGTAAAGGAGGAAATACAGAACATAATGAATATTGAAGACAAAATGACAAAGGCGTGTCATGTGGTGGTATGAGCACTTGGGGTCTTTAGCACCTGTGCTGGATTAACCTGCTCTGGACCACCAGCAGCTCAGGATTGAGTTAATCTTTCAGATTGGGTTACTGCACTGTGTTAGCCATGTTAGTCCAGGTGTTCTCCGTCGTTCCTCCTTGAGTCCAACAATATGGTTCTGTGTTAGCAATCACTGTTGTATTATTGGATGTATCTGATTTAGCCATGCTTCTTTTTTCCCCCCAATGGTATTCATCCAGGCTGGTTGTGCATGCATATGGTACACTTTACATGCATATTATGCCTGAAGTGCACTCATATGGTGGCCTCTTAAGTGCAAAACGCATTAACAAACCAATAACACGACAACAAAACTAAAAACATGAGAGCATAACCAAATACAGAACAATAAATCATAAACACAATAGCAAAACTAAAAACATGACAGCATAACAATAAAGCAAAACACGACAAAATTAAAAACACAACAGCAAAACAAAACAACCCCCCCCCCCCCCGCAGCAATTATAAACACAACAGCATAACCAAAAACACAACAGCCAATAACCCCCCCACCCCCCCCCACCCCGCCCAAAAAAAACAACCAACAGCATAACAAAAAACAGAACAATACATCATAAAAACAACAGCAAAAACAAAACAGAAAGTCCAAAACACAACAAAAACACAACAGCAAAAAAACAAAAAAAGACAGCAAATTACAGCACAGCTAAAACAGCAAATCACAAATACAACAACAAATAAAAAATACAACAACGGATCAGACACAACAGCAAATCACAAATAAAACAACACATAAAAAATACAACAGCAGAACTAAAAACACAACAAATCAAACACAGTAAATCAAATACACAACAACAAACCTAAAAACACAACAGCAAAACTAAAAACGCAACAAATCAAACACAGTAAATCAAAAACACAACAGCAAAACTAAAACAGCAAAACTAAAAAAGCAACAGCAAATCACAAATACAACAACAAATCAAAAACACAATAGTAAATAAAATATACAACAGCAAAACTAAAAACACAACAGGAAATCACAAATACAACAGGAAAACACAATTATGACACCAAGTTACAAATACAACAGCAAACCAAAAACACGACAGCAAAGCTAAAGACACAACAGGAAATTAAATACTGAACAGCAAAACCAAAAACACAACAGGAAATCACGAGCACAACAACAAATAAGTAGCCTCTAAGTGAAAACACACAAACGATCCAAAACCACAATAGCAGAACCAAAGCACAACAAATGTGAAAATGCAACAGCAAATTCAAAAACACTAAATGTGCTGTTTTGTTTCTGAATTTGTTGTTGCGTTTTCTGATTTGATGTGTTTTTGGTTCGTTAGTGTTTTCCGCTTATGGGTCACCGCACATGCAGGAATTTCCCTTAATCTCTTGAGATAAACCGTGAATCAGATTTCTTTCACAGTTCTTAGACTACAGATTTTTTTTTATATTGAACAGCAAAATAGGAGCCTGGGCTCACTTCTGCTGTCTCATGCCAAATACGTTTGAAGCTTGTAGCTGTCCATGGTGTTGTCACACCTAAACAGTGCGAAGATCTAAATTATACATCGAAAAGAGCGTTAGGACACTTATAACGCAGCGCTGTCGAATTCTCAAATCTGATTGGTCAGAAGGTGTATATCTATAACAGCAGCTCTAACAATAGTGCCAGCTGTAAAGTTCATGTTAATGGATTGCGTTAATACGTTATTGTTTCTATAGTAACACCCAGTTACAGGGAGGTGTATGGTGGACACTCTGCATAAACAAGGCTAATAATCAACAGACAAAATGTGTGTTATGTAACAAAGAAAAATGATATGGTAAAGGAAGGAGTCTCCAGTGTCACAGTCAGTATGTTTTCCACCACAGGAAAGTCTTCAGGATTTCTGGTTTCTTGGTAATCTACGTTTTGTTTTGTTTTTTTGTCTTCTAAACAGAACTTGTCTTGTAGACATTGCACAACATTATGTGTAACTATCATCCCACCACATTGACCCGGTGTCGGTTCTTTTCTTTTCCTATAACAGCACTTCCAGTCATGTTTTATGACAGTCAGACCAATATGACAGTCCTTCAGTGTTTAGAACATCATATTAAACAAGCATAACAACGCATCAGCTGCGCAATCTCGGGAAATTAAATGAAAAATGAAAGAAATTAACATGTCGCTGGACGTTAAGAGGTCTGAGCTAAGGCTGTAAGATGCTACATTCGATTCATTTGTGTCAGGCCCCGGGCTCGACTCGCTTGATGGAATGATTCTAGGTTCTATTATGATTCTGCCAAGTCTCGCAGCCATTTTAACATTTCTGCGATCCTTCTATGCTCTTTTCAAAAGCACACTGACATGAGATGGAGATGGAGATGGGGGGGAGGAGGAAGAGAGGAGGAGGTTTACATTTTCCTCTCAAATGCTTGAATGTGTCTCTGACTCTCATCTTGACACGCCGTCCAGATAACAGGCCTCGGAGTGCACTTCAGGCTCAGTGATGCCTCCGATGCTTTTAATCAGTAATTGCTAGGACAGCGATGATGGCTTGGCGCTGTAACTAATGATTGATACTCAGCCTCTTTCACACCCGCTGACATGTGCTCGCGGTGAACTCTTCAGGAAGTTTCATGATAAAAGTAAAGAAAACCATTTAAGTAGAAAATGGCTGTGGATGGCTAAATTGCCAGGTTTGTGCTGATCGTCCAAAAGCTGTGTTTGTGTTTCCTATAAGCATTACACACTTTAAAAAAAAAAAAAAGTAATGTCACTTGGCAGCATCAAGAAAATATCTTTGCACTTCTTTTGATGCTTTTTAGCCACTTGTAATCTAAAAATGTCATAATACATCAAATAGTGGCTGTTTCTTAGTTCCCTACACACATGTGTGTGTCTGTAAACTCCACAATTATTGACCCCCTTCATGAAAATAAGCAAGAATGAAATGTGACACATCCAATATGCAACATTTTGAGCTTAAACCTACAAAGATGGTGTATATCTTTATATGGGCACTTTTTTTCCAAACACAAATTTTCCTAAATGGAGCAAAAACACTAGTTTCAAAATTATCGGAAAGAATAACAGCACTAGGCCTCTTTCTGTAACGTGTAACCAAGGTTGGAGAGACTAATGGAGGATCTTGGACCTCGTTCATACACAACAATTTCAATTCCTCCAGAATTATTGGCACCCTCAATTTAAGACACATACAGTACAATAAATGATATTTTGCGCTTAAACATATTAGGATGCTGTATAGTTTTATTTTAGTGTGTCATTTTTCAAGCATAAAATGTTCCTCCAATTTTTTTTCTGTAAAACGCAGAAATAATAGCTGCGTTTTTAAGACATCACTGATATTTTTAACCATCTTTAATTCAGAATACAAGTTTTCAACAGTGTTCAAACCCAGAGTTTGAGACACTCATTGATTTTCATTTTAATTTTATGTTATTCTTATATTTGGTGTGTAATTCAAGCCTTAACCTCCTGTTAGAGGCAAACAGATTTTGTGCTAAAATGAATTCCATTATCTATGAGCCTCCACTATACAGTATTTAGGGTTTTTCTTGCATTCAGTCTCCCTTTTTCCCCGCAAAAAACATGTACATGGCCAAAACATTTAATCTTTTTCTAAAACAAACAAAAAATTCACATCATGCTGTGTGTGACATTAGATTTTATATTGAATGTGTGTGCTTAGGTGCATTTTGGGGAAAAAATGGGATACAATTGCAAACAGTTTTCTCTGCAGTGATTTAATTTAGCTTTAATGATTAGTTATACAAATATGAATAGGACTATGCAATGATAGTATGATCATTTTACAAGCAAACAACATACATTTCACTAGATTTCAAATTTATATTTTCAAAATGGACAACAATAAATGGCATTCAATCAGTTATTTGCTTTAGCTGAACTGGTAAAATATTTTTTAAATAGATTCTTTTTATTTATCCTGTGGTAGGTTATCAACAAATTGTGGAAATATATTCTAAGTATGACTAATTTTCTCATTTTTGTATGTATTTTTTTCTTTCAAATGTAGGCTGATAGGTTCAAACATATTATACTTCAAGTGGCATGACCTGCACATACTGTATGTACAATACTGCTATAATTTATCTTTAAAGTGTTAATTATTTCAAATTTCTATTAAATAAATGGGGGGTCATCATGTAAAGGAGCATAAATGTCACTATAATAAATAATACTGTGGTTATGACAGATCTTTTTAGTAAGAGGTTCCCACTATTTGCGGCCTTACTACAAAGCTTTTTAAACTCAGCCTGTGGGGTCTTACAAAACACACACTATAGAGCAGGCTCAAACACACACGCACACACACACGGACACACATACACGCACTGTATGACAGCTCAGACATGAACAATAAATACACAATCTGCAGCGGCACCACTCTGCAGTGATGGATTAGATTTGGTCTTTTTAATCCAGCGCCTGGCTCCCCTTCACCTCGCCGTCCCTGCTCAAATACACAGGAAATAAACACACACTGCAGTCTGGCACCAGGCACTGCTGAGGCTGCACCTCCGTCTAGCGCTCCAAACACACACACTGCATAAATATTCTCACCCTTTCTGGAAATAAGTGAAAATGAATAACATAGTTGTACTTTAAGATTAAACATATGGGAATTCTGTATAGTTTTATTTTATCCTATCTATCTACCTAACTGTTTATCACCCCATAAATATTGGCACACACACACACACACACACACACACACACACACACACATATATATACAGTGGGGGGAAAAAGTATTTGATCTCCTGCTGATTTTGTACGTTTGCCCACTGACAAAGAAATGATCAGTCTATAATTTTAATGGTAGGTGTATTTTAACAGTGAGAGACAGAATAACAACAAAAACATCCAGAAAAACGCATTTCAAAAAAGTTATAAATTGATTTGCATTTTAATGAGGGAAATAAGTATTTGATCCCTTATCAGTCAGCAAGATTTCTGGCTCCCAGGTGTCTTTTACACAGGTAATGAGCTGAGATTAGGAGCACTCTCTTAAAGGGAGTGCTCCTAATCTCAGTTTGTTGCCTGTAAAAAGACGCCTGTCCACAGAAGCAATCAATCAATCATATTCCAAACTCTCCACCATGGCCAAGACCAAAGAGTCTCCCTCGGTCTGGAGCTCCATGCAAGATCTCACCTCGTGGAATTTCAGTGATCATGAGAACGGTGAGGAATCAGCCCAGAACTACATGGGAGGATCTTGTTAATGATCTCAAGGCAGCTGGGACCATAGTCACCAAGAAAACAATTGGTAACACACTACGCCGTGAAGGACTGAAATCCTGCAGTGCCCGCAAGGTCCCCCTGCTCAAGAAAGCACATGTACAGGCCCGTCTGAAGTTTGCCTGAATGATTCAGAGGAGATCTGGGTGAAAATGTTGTGGTCAGGTGTGGTCAGATCTCTTTGGTATCAACTCAACTCGCTGTGTTTGGAGGAGGAGGAATGCTGCCTATGACCCCAAGTCATAACACCATCCCCACCGTCAAACATGGAGGTGGGAACATTATGCTTTGGGGGTGTTTTTCTGCTAAGGGGACAGGACAACTGCACCGCATCAAAGGGACGATGGACGGGGCCATGTACCATCAAATCTTGGGTGAGAACCTCCTTCCCTCAGCCAGGGCATTGAAAATGACCTTAATGACTTGGAGAGGATCTGCAAAGAGGAGTGGGACAAAATCCCTCCTGAGATGTGTGCAAACCTGGTGGCCAACTACAAGAAACGTCTGACCTCTGTGATTGCCAACAAGGGCTTTGCCACCAAGTACTAAGTCGAAGAGGTCAAATACTTATTTCCCTCATTAAAATGCAAATCAATTTATAACTTTTTTGAAATGTGTTTTTCTGGATTTTTTTGTTGTTTTATTTATTCTGTCTCTCACTGTTAAAATACACCTACCATTAAAATTATAGACTGATCATTTCTTTGTCAGTGGGCAAACGTACAAAATCAGCAGGAGATCAAATACTTTTCCCCCTGCACTGTATATATGTGTATGTGTGTGTGTGTGTGTGTGTGTGTGTGTATATATATATATATATATATATATATATATATATATGGACTTGTTTGTCCAGCACATCCCACAGATGCTCAGACTGAAATCTGGGGAATTTAGAGGCCAAGTCAACACCTTGAACTATTTTTGCAGTATGGCATGTGTTCTGATGCCTTTCTATCATAGCCAGCTTTAACTTTATCAGCAAATTGTGCTACAGTAGCTCTTCTGTGGGATCGGACCACATGGGCTAGCCTTCACTCCCCACACGCATCAATGAGCCTTGGGTGCTCATGATCCTGTCACCGGTTCACTGGTTGTCCTTCCTTGTACCACTTTTGGTAGGTACTAACCACTGCATACTGGGAACACCCCACAAGACCTGCCGTTTTCGAGATGCTCTGATGCAGTCATCTAGCCATCACAATTTGGCCCTTGTCAAAGTCGCTCAGATCCTTACACTTGCTAATTTTTATCTGCTTCCAACACATCAACTTTGAAAACTGACTGTTCACTTGCTGCCTAATATGTCCCTCACCTTGACAGGTGCCATTGTAATGAGATAATCAATGTTATTCACTTCAGCTGTCAGTGGTTTTAATGTCAAGGTTTATCTATCAATGTGTATCTATCAGTTCCATAAATATTGTAAACAAGCAAAAAATAACATTGTTCTAATTTGAGATTAAACATATGGGAATGCTGTATTTTTATTTTATATTATCTTATCTATCTTATCTTATCTATCTTATCCTATCTATCTATCTGTCTATCTGTCTATCTATCTATCTATCTATCTATCTATCTATCTATCTATCTATCTATCTATCTATCTATCTTTTGAGATCAGATGACTGAGAGTCTTTTTCTCCATCTTCTCCCCCACATTTCTCAGACATTCTTCTTTTTTTCCCCCTCTATGGTTTGTTTATGCCAGTTAGAAAATGATTACATTACAAAGTCCGCTTTGATTCGCTGCATTAAGTTAGATTTGAGAGATCAGGCCCATGGTGTATAATGTGTGTTGTGCCATAAAGATGGCGGCGTGTTGAGGCTCCATTGTGGAGGCCTGTCAGTGTGTGAACGCAGAGCCGCCATTTAGCCTCAGTGATTGACTGCAGCTATTCAGGATGTAAGTGCTGCCTTCACACCTCTTTGGAGGCTTTTCATTTCAGATGGCCATCTCAATTTTGCCAATCCTTTTTTCCTGTCTGCTTTCAACAGCCACTGTGAAATACATACATAAAAAATAGGAAATAATAAAAACAAAAGGTGGCATTTATGGTTTTTTTCCCTCCTGGAATTACAGGGAAGCCAAAGTGCATAAAAGGGATGAAATGTTTACATCTCTAAGGAATACAGGCCAATCTGCATCAAAAATGATAATCAGGCCTGAAGTTACAGCTGTAGCCTCCGAAAGCTTCAAATGTGTTATTTTTGACATGTTTTAGATCAGCTTGACTTGATGTTAACTTTTAATACAATTACAAAAATACATTTATCTGTTTATGTACTTTGTGTATGTATGGTGAATGGTTGAAGAAATATAATATAATTTTAAACAAACCAACAAAACAAACAAACAAATAAGCACTGACACATATATTAATTTATATAAATAAATATTCAGCCATAAATAAGTGGAACACCACTTGTTTTGCTTTATAGTCCCCAAAAATGTATTTTAAAAATACATGTAATAATAAAATAAAACCTCAAACCCCCAAAACAATCATAAACAATTCTACAATTTGTTTTTCCACTTTGTATTCTAGATTAAAATAAATCTTACATACGTGATGAGATGCTTTTTGTCCCTGCAAAATATATATATATATATATATATATATATATATATATATATATATATATATATATATATATATATATATATATATATATGCATGCATCCATTATATTTATGTTTTAATAGCTTCAATAACTATTTCATACGTTTCTAACAAATATTATTTTGTGATTCATCCATTAAATATAGTCTAAATCTGTTTTGCTCTGTAGTCGGTCATTACTGTAATAACAGCTTTTATGGGACACTGTAATAATGTAAAATAAACTATCACTCGGGTGTAAAATAACAAAATTATTCATGATAAAAGGAGCAACTCGATTAGTCTGGATTCCTCAGTATCAGTAAGTGCAAATTGAACTTCCTGTGCATGATGACACACAGCTCCTTCATGCTAATGAGACTGTTTATCAGGCAATCCGACTTTACTAAGTAGCCTAATATAAGTCTGCTTTCAGACATTGCTAATGGGCGCTGTGTGTAAGTGTGTGTAAGTGTGTGCGTGCGCGCGCGAGCGAGTGTGTGTTTATTAGAGGTGTGTTCAAGTGAATACGGGTGATTTGCAGCAGCTGATGGGGGGTAAAAACACAGCCTAATCTCCTATCTGCATTAATCTATCTCCCCCCATTAAAGTCGTGTCACACCAAGCGCTAAACAAATAACACACCCCATTAGGATTCATTTAAGCAACACACACCTTCATAACCTATAGAGATAAACACCACCAGGCGCACACGTGCGTAAATAGAGACTACTGCAACCACTATTATAGTTCCTGTAGTTTAGTTCATTTAGATCTGGATCTGTTTTTAAACTCAGTAGGGGAGGGGAGGGGAGTGGAGGGGGGGGGGGTTAAATCTTTGTGTAGCTTTATAATGATTAATGATTGAAGGTACACATATGGACATAGTAAATAGAAGTTGTTTTTTAGAATAAAGCTTTAAAGGGACACTACGCGCACCTTTTTAGGTTAAATATACTGTACTAAAGGTACTAAAGGTGTACCATTAAAGGTACCCCAGCGACAAGGAAAGCTCCAGAGTTTAGTACCTTTTTTATATATTTTTTTTAAACCTGTAAATTCTATAGAATAACTGGACGGTTGTGTAACTTATTTTGAGTCATTTTCAGTTTAAATACCGGAAAGAAGTTATTATTTATTATATTTATCAAAGCAAAATGGATCTATATATAGCCTACAACCAGAATACGTTCTCTACCTTATTATTATTTTTTTTTAAGGTACAAAACATCCACATTTCCAAGTCAATAATAGCTTAAAGGTACAAATATAATATTCCAGCGACAAGGAAAGGTACCGTTTTACCCTTTTTTGAGTTTGTATTGTTATATTGTTATATTTGTTATTACCTAAATAATAAATAACGCGCAATAAACAAATTAAAATTAATTATTAAAATGTTCAAATTCGTTTTCTTTTTAGGAACTGTTCATGCGCATGCTCAGGAACGTGCACTTGTGAAAGGTATCGCCAAATGAATTCTACACCAAATCCAAAGCAAGTCTATCAGCCAGCAGTTTAACGATTAAAACAACAATAACCCAGACTAACACTAAGAAGCACTTAAAGTTTACAACATCCCTAATCGCTCTAACTTATTAATTTCCTCAAATGTTTGGTGCGCAAATAGCTTTCATTAACAATCACCTGCATAATCGAATTATCGGGCCTCAATACACAAGCATGTTTTCACACCCTGGAGGAGTGTTTGTGCATGGGTGTGCTAAACCCCCAACACCCAAATCCAGAATGCCCAGCCTGTACAGCAAGTCGTTTTTTTTTTCTTCTTCCCCTCCGGCGGATATGCAAAAAAGGAAAACTCCTTCTCTGACGTCAGAGGGGTATAAAAAAGGCCAAAAGGGGAAAATTCAACTGGAGCGCAAAACACGAGCCTGTATACACACACGCGCGCACACACACACACACACTCAAACACACAGTGCTGCTTTGGAATTTGTTTTTATTATTATTTTTAAATTTCACCAACTATGAGGAGATCTATCGGAGACTGATTTCGGATCCGTAAACTTTCCCGACTTTAGGTATTGCATTTTTGTGTTGTTTTTTTTTTTTTTTTTTTTTTTTGTTACGCACTGCATAGGCTGTTCTCTGCTCGCGCCTGCAGCTTGTTTTTTTTTTGCCATTCAATTCTTTATTTCTTACTTTTATTCTCTGCTGCGTGTTTTCAGGCACTCTTCGTGCTCTCGGTCTTTATTTTCCCTCCCGGTGCCCTCTGCGTGATGCCCGCTGGCATGTTCAGCATCGACAGTATCCTGGCCGGTAGAGCTGGCAGAGCTGGCCGAAGTGCCCGAGCAGGCTGTAAGGACTCTCTCCTGCTCAGTGGGGATGAAGGGCCGATCCTCTTCCCCGGTTTGTCGGAATCATTGGCAGCCGCGGCTCCTGATTACAGCGGAGTGTATTCAGCCCGGATACCGGCTTACAGCTCCTACTGCTACGGCGCGAGCGCGGCACCGAGCTGCTGCCCAGGATCCTTACCGAGTCAGTGTCCGTGCATGCCAACAGGTAAAGCACCATCTCACCTTTACGCATTAAATATGCTACATGCATCCTTTATAACATATTTTAATTGAAAAAAAAAAAAAAATGATGGTACCAAAAGGTGGTACTGTTAGTGCTTCTTTTGTTGTTGTTATATTTTTAGTATGTATATTTGACATGTGCATGTGGTGCATCTTTAATTACTCTTTCCAGCAGTGGTCCTTAATATCCAGAATTATGTAGCTTTAATTATTTAAAGGTATATTTTTCAACAAATATATACTTCCCTTGATGGTGCAGTTATTTTCTTTCTTTCTTTTCTTTTCTTTTTTTTTTTTTTTTTTTTTTAAATACATATACACACTTGATAAGTACCGTTTTGCTGAGTGGTATATAGGCTACGTTTTACCTCTGTAAAGATAATTAACTAAATATTCATTTCATTCATCCGCACATTCCACTTGTGTGAAGTGTTCGAAACGAAAAAGAGTTCAATAATTATTAATATAAATAGTTATTCTATACAAAAGGGGTACTAAAGGGTACTGTAACTTTCCTTGTCTGTGGGGTGTTACCATGAATTGTACATCTTTTGTACCTTACGTATGTATTTCTTAAAACAAACAACAAACAAACCGGTATGCAGTGTAATTTAACGCTTTACTCTAAAAAAAAAAAAAAAAAAAAAAATCTAAAAACGTAAATAATTTTAAATGTACACTATGTACACTACATCCTGATGAAGAATATATATTAAAGGTACAAGTGGTGTATGATGGTGCCACCCCAACAACAAGCAAACGTACTATTGTTTCTAAGATGTGTGTGGCATTCTTTTTTTTTTTTTTAAATACAATATATTTTATAAAATAAAAAATATTAAAAGACAATATTTTTATTAGAGACACAACATTTGCCTCAAGGTATGAAAGTTTGCTTGAAATTGGCGTCATTACAATAACGCGTTTATACAGACTAGCGACTAATTCTACACAAATCTGGCTGATTTATATAATTATATGCAAAACAGACATAATTTAAGCACTTTAATTGTTAAAAAAAAAGATTTAAAGTGCCAGAACGTGTGAATTGTATGTGCGACACATCTATATGGATCAGTCCAAGACTTTTGTGTTTTTAGATTGTAGATATTCTAAAATACTGCAATGAAACACATCAATCCCGCACTAAATGGCATTCAATTGCTTCTTCTTTTTCTTTTACATTGAAAAAATGACTTTATTTGCATGGATCTTTTACATACAGGCCACATATGAGAATTGCAAATGCGGAAAACTGGTGTCTGCTGTAGAAGTGTCCTTTATTTATTTATTTATTTATGTATGTATTTTCCGGCAACACACATACACACTCCATAAATCCCACAGTTCAAGTCTTCAAATGGGGTTAAACATCTTTTTAAACAAAAAATCTTTATTTTTATTGCCCAGGTATCAATTTATTAGTCCTACTGATTCAATAACTAATAAAGCACCAATTAGTGCAGATGCACTAGCTAATACTAGCCAATAGTGCAGATTTATTAGCTAATCCGTGCTGTGAACAGTTAAGTAGGCCTTATAAACTCTATCCAAATCCCTCAGCGACTTTCTTTATTCGGCTTGTTTTATGTTTTAACTTTGAAATTTCGAGTCAACTGAAACTCAAATGCGATGATGATATACTAATGCCGTTTTTTTCTATTGCTAGTGACGTCAGAGTCTTCATCACTTCGACACATTTTATTAACTCGTCTTCTGGCACTCAATCACTTTATGAAGTTAAAGAGGAATTTCAGCTTGTGCTAGTGAGTCAGAGAGGATGAATATTGAACCTCGATGAAGTCCACTCACCCTGACTACTACAAAATATGACAAATAACATACATGTATGATCATCACCTGTGTTTCTAGTTTGCTTACTACAGTCCCGGATTGTGGTTGTCTTGTTTACTGCTTATAGCTTGTTATAGCTGAAAGAGGGCGTTCACGTGAAAGCCAGGAGAGACAGGAAGCAAATCGATTTTTCAAATGCTTTCAAAGGCTTTAACAATGGCACGTGTTGCTTTACTTATTTAGTTATTTAGTTATACCTTCATGTGTATTAGCTACTTTGTCACATTGCCTTAAGTATGCATTTACATTTTGGGGTATGTTGTTTCCTTCCAGGACAAATAGACTATGCGTTATTTATAAATCCCAACCTTTTGACATTTAAATATTATTTTAAATCCTGCACAATAACCACAATTAAATGTTAAACACATGATGTGTGTGAGTGAGTGTGAGTGAGTGTGTGTGTGTGTGTGTGTGTGTGTATTTTCACTTATTTCATTATTTATTTTTTGTATCTGTGTGTGTACTTCCAAGCATTATAGACTTTATACACTTTAATACACTTTATTGGCAACTTACATAATGCAATTGCTTTTTTCCCCCCAAGACACATTTCTCATAACCTTTTGCTCAGTATTCTTTGGTTTAGAGAATTAAATCTATTTTGATTAACTCAGGACTCAGGATTTTGTGCCAGGTTAACACCCTTTGTATAAAGTTAAAACATAAAAAAAAGATGTTTAAACACTAATAGACACTAATAGCTTTAGAAATGATTCTTCGGCTGTTTATTTATTTTTTTTAGAATATAGATGTGTTAAATGCTACGATACTTGCTCTAAATCACGCTACAGTGTATATGATGGCAGTGTCATATGATTTCCTAACAGTTCACTTGAGGAAAAAAAAGAAAAGATTTATTTTTTTCTTATATTAATATTAATAAAACATCTACCTTCTTTTCAATGATGTGAACATAGTTGACTAGATGCTTATATATTATTTTAGATATTATATATGTATACTTTTATATATTTATTTCTTTAAATTATTATGATTTCCTCATGGGTTCGGGTGTTACGCATAAAAAAAAACATTTTCTATATGAGAGTAATAAATTCATTTCAAATGGTACAAGAATAAAATGCAATTATTTATTTATGGCATGTTTATTAAGCAACAGTTGAATTCTTTTTTGGTAGTTTCACCTGATAATAGTTTATAGACTATCACTGACAAAATCCAAAAGTAACTCAAATGTATAACAGTGACGTCAGCGGCAGTATTTTTCTGGTTATGGTCATAAAAATGTATTTGCAGCATTATTTGTTTATTTATTTGTTTGTTTATTAGAAATTAGTTTTTCGCAAAAGATATGACTTTTTAAGGGCTATCAGTGTACTTTAACATTATAATAATGACTAAAAAAAACCCTGAAAATAATTTTACACATATTTCCCCGTATATTCGTGTCTGTGCTGGTCACTTTATTTCAATTTTTTTCTTTCATTTTTCTATCATTCTTTTTTTTGTTTCATGTCTACAGTAGCTAATCCAAACTATTTCTGAGAGACCTTGAAGTTCTATCACAATCAGCCTGTGTATTCACACAGTGTACTGTATATGTGTATGATATATAGCTGCTATAATATATATATATATATATATATATATATATATATATATATATATATATATATATATATATATATATATATATATATATATATATTTTGTTTTCCCGCCCAGTGTACGACAGTCCTGGCTCGGTGCTGATGTCCCCGGTTCCTCCTCCTCACATGATGTCCTACATGTCCATGTCCCCTCTGGCCCCTCTGACCCCCCTGAGCTCGGTGTCGCGCGCGGAGCTGCAGCTCCTCAATCAGCTGCACTGCAGGAGGAAGCGGCGGCACCGCACTATCTTCACCGACGAGCAGCTCGAAGCGCTCGAGGGCCTTTTTCAGGAGACTAAATACCCGGATGTGGGCACGAGGGAGCAGCTGGCTCGAAAGGTGCACCTGCGCGAGGAGAAGGTGGAGGTGAGGACAATGAACAGATGTTTCTAGAAGGTGCTTTTATAGTTTAAGATGGCCAGAGATGGCACGATAGCACTCCTGATGCTGAAACCCTGAGTATCGGCTGATATCGATACCAATCCGATATGTTTTTTTTTTTTTTCATTAACAACTAGTAGGGTTTAAAAAATATTAAAAAACAAAACAACTGAAAGCACTTTAAAAAATAGGAAATATAATAGCTTTCACATTGCAAATGCAATACATATAATAAAATACACAGTATAAATATAATATTCAATTCTAACAACAACAACAAAAAAATACAATCAAGTCTTATATGTGCATATTTTCATTAAAAAATACCTCTAAAAAGTCCAGTAAAAATTTTTTTTTTTAAAAATCCAAATTTGTTACAAAATCCATTTGAATGATGAAAAATCATTCCTTTTTTTCTCCAATATCTGATCCACCATTTTTTTCTGGTATCAATCAGACATTGATCCTGGATATCAGATCGGTCCCATGTCTAATTTTAACTTTTAAAAACTTAGATGGTAAAATAAAATGTAGGCTACTTGTAGTAAAAATGACTATAAAAGCTTCAAACAACACCATAATAATAATAATAATAATAATAATAATAATAATAATAATAATAATAATAATAATAATGAAAATAAATGCAATTACAGTTTTTTTTTAAAGTATGTCTTTGTAGTACTCTCTCTCTCTCTCTCTCTCTCTCTCTCTCTCTCTCTCTCTCTCTCTCTCTCTCTCTCAAAAACAAAAAAAGGGTACCAAACTGTACCTACGGGTTGTACCTTTATCTGTTGTACCTTTAACATACATATTTCATGTGGAAATGTAGATGTAAAAATATATATACATAGGCTAATTGGATCGTAAAATGACCGTTTAGAGTAAAGAGTAAAGAAACGCTTTTGTAGGTTCAAAGGTGCACACAGTCAACTTCATGCACCTTTACCATTTGCATTATTTGGATTATTTTAGCTCCTTTTAAAGGTTGTTTTTGGGATGTTTTTTATCTTGCGTTTCTTCCGTTTTTGTCTTTTAAAATGTGTTTTTAAAAAAAAATATATTTTTGAAGTGTGTACTGGGACACTGAAAGGGCTCTCGACTTCATTTCATTGCGCATTATGCATAATAATAATAACAACAATACTAATAGAGTTGACTTCGACCTTGACATTTTTTTAAATTTTATTTTATTTTTAAAAGTCGGAATGGTGTTTAAAAAAAAAAAAAAAAAAAAAAAAAAGGAAAATCAAATAGGCCTAATTTGCGTATTTGCCGAGTTGCGTTTCTCCTCCTTTCAGGAAACATTTCCATTCATCCCCTCTATTATTTTCCGCTCAGGTTTGGTTCAAAAACAGACGAGCGAAATGGAGAAGACAGAAAAGATCATCATCGGAGGAATCAGAAAGCACACAGAAATGGAACAAATCCGCCAAAAGCGCGACTGCAGAGAAAACAGAGGAGAGCAAAAGCGATGCGGACTCAGACAGCTGATAAACACACACACACACACACACACACACACACACACACACACACGCGCGCGCGCGCGCGCGCGCGCACGCACGCTTTTAATGTCTTAATATAATCACCGATCGGACTTGTACATAATGTAAAGAAAATGTCGTGTGAAACTGAAAACGTAATGTTATGTTTTCATGCTGTTGCACAGATGTATAGTAAATGTGACATTTTAGCATTGATTATTGTTATTTATATTAATTTAAATCTTTGTTACACAGCAGACAAAATATACCGTGGTCTGGTCATATGAATATTAAATATTACTATCACGTGAACGCTCTTCTTTTTATTTTAAATTATTATTATTATTATTATTATTATTATTATTATTATTATTATTATTATTATTATTATTATTATTATTTTAAAATACATTACGAAAATGTAGCCATGGTCGTGTTTCTATATGGAAAAGTTATTGCGTCAGATGGACGGTTAAAATAGACATATTCATGTCGGTATTGCTATTCAATTAATGAATCAAACAGTATAAATATAATATTTGGGCCAGTTTCCATCGGTTTTCTAAAATAACTACCTAACTAAAAAAAAAAAAAAAAAAAAAAAATCTTCAGCAGTCACACGGAGGAATCAAAATGTGATTTCGATGTATTTCTTAACAAATTAAGTCGTAAAAATGTTACAAGTATATCAATAATAATAATAATAATAATAATAATAATAATAATAATAATAATAATAATAATAATAAATGGTATATCAAATATATTTTAACATCTTATAAGAAACATTTTTCATGAAATGTTTCATGAATAAAAGTGTCACATTAGAAGAGACAAAAAAGTACATAATAAATGTAAATTAAAAAAAAGAAAATAGAAACTTGCCGATTTAATTCACGAATAAATAAATCTTTTAAAAGTTTCTTTCATCTCAAAATGTGCAATAAATATTTTGGAGCCTTTCAGCATTTTTATTTCTGACCTTTTCACTCAGTTGACATTATATACAGTATAGGCAACTTAATAATGTTGGATTGTGATTTCCACCACTTAATGAAACATAATTATTGACCCCCTGGCTATGCTTCAGAAGCCTGATGGTCCCCATTTTGAGAACCCTGCTTATACGCTTCGTATTTATTTGTCAGACACCTTTTCATTGTCTTGTCTGTGTTAACTTTGAGCTGGGTAGGATGTGGAAAGGCTGTGCTCTTATATACACTCTCAGAAAGTACCACACTGTACTATTGCTTGTCGCTGGGGTGGTACCATCAATGCTACATACTTTGTACATTTAGTATGTATCTTTATGGTACATAGTTGGACCTTAAGGTCTGCACATGTACCTTTAAATGAAGGTACACCTCATGGTGATGTCCCCTTAATAGTCAACAACAAGGAAAAGTACAGTTTGGTACCTTTATTTCTAAGAGTATAGAGTAGCTCAGGTTGCCTACTTGATAATGACTTTGTCAGTTACTGGATTATTATTCTCTGAATTTTTTTTTATTGGATAACTGTGAGGAATAAGTTTAACTCTGACCTCATTAGGATATGTGAAATTAATTTCTAGTTCAAGTCAGTGTAAATAAATTCAGAAGGCTGTGAGTCTCAAATCCCAGGAAGGGGCAGGAACTTAAACTTCCATTACTAATCCTTTGATTTATAAATAACTGCATAAAAGTGGATGAATAAATGAATCAAAATGTAATACCTATACTCCATGTTCCATGAGCTACATCAGCGGAATAGTTTAATATATTAATAAATAAATAATATTTTTCTTTAAAAAAAAGAAAAAAAAAAAAAGAAAAGACTTTTCCCAGGATCTGAGAAATTAGATATTAAAACGTGAAGAAATGAAGCATTCAAATCTGCAGAAATCTAGGATTTTAATTGCTGTATTAGTGAGATCTTAAAAAAACAACAACAAAAAAACCATACAAGCTAATTTCATTTAAAAACGCTCCACAGTAAATTTGTGATAAAATCAAATCCACAAAATATAGGAAAGTAATACAGGGAATAATTATCATATTAAAAATGAAATAGTATGTATGTACCACAACATCTTTTTTTTTAACCACATAAAAATTGCACATATAAACATTTTTACAAGGTTTATGATATGATCATAATATTATTTCACAGGAGTCTGGTATGGATGTCTCTTATGGACGTGAAGAGATTTATGGGATTGTAATAGGAAAAAAAAATTAAGAAAGAGGACACTTTTAAATAACGTAGTTATTTCTAATCATCATGTTTAATGACAATAACCTGAATGAAGTGGGAATGTCTGCTGAGTCTCTGTAAATGCAATGTATTAATAAACTGGTATTATTTATACATGTAGAAATGAAACAGACGTTCAATTCACTCGAAAAATCCTTAGAATTTCATGGGAAGTTCATTCCCAAATCATAATCACCCGGTCATGTTTTCAAAGCTATCTGTGGAAGTGATGAAAATAAGTGTGTTTACTGAAACTCATAATGAAAAAATATATAAATGTTGTTGGATGATTAAAAAAATGTTCAGTTGCAACCGATCAGATTTTGTGTATTTCAGAGAAGAAGAAAAAAAAAAAGAACAGAATGGTGATGTGACGTGATATACGTCTGTTTTATACCAACATTCATGATGACAAAATATCATCCGTCCTAAAATCTTGTCGTCACTTGTGTTACACAGAAGTAAGCCCTTATAAGGGATAATTGCAGTATTATAACCATGTTATTAACATCAATATTATCATACTAATATTATATTATCATAACGCTCTACAGCGTTCTTGTTCTTACTTTTATTCGGTTAGTTCTGTCTCACTGTTAATTCAATTAAAAGTCAATTTCATTTCTACAGCACGTTTTACCAGCTGTCATTGTGACAAAGTGGATTTGGAGGAATCCAGGTTTTGATCCATGAATAGCAAGCAAGTGGAGGAGAAACTCGCAGAGGCAGAGACAGAATGAAATACGGAACATAATAATAAGCTTGTTGTGAATTACAGTATAACAAAAAAGTTAAAAATAAATAAATTTAAAAAAGCTTTTAGACATTAGTATCTTTATAATAATAATAATAATAATAATAATAATAATAATAATAATAATAATAATAATAAATATATAAATAAGTTTTATTTATATAGCACCTTTCCATAGCTCAAGGACACTTTACAATCAGAAACAACAGCAATTGAACATACAGACAGAGAAATTCACAAATGCATTATGTATGCAGTGGTATTTCACTTGGCATTCAACACTGACATAATCGTACATATTGGCATTTGTATGACACACACACACACACACACCTACATTTACATTTACACACTGCTAACATGAAAAAGAAGCTACAAGCAGTGGTTCTCAAATGTTCTTTTTCAAAAGTAATTTAATTTATAGACATAATCTAACTACTCAAAAATTAGACTCGTGATTAAAATGCGTACAATAATATTCTGGCTATTTATTGTAAGCATAGAGCTTTATTTTATTCCTGTCCTTTTGACCAACAGGTCCATGTTGATTCTGAACATTATTTATATGAGGTTTCCCTGCTGAAAAGAAACAATACAAACCCTCATAGAATTTGTAATGGCTTTAATGGAAACTGTATTAGTTTTAATGGAAACTGTAATGGTCCCTGTGGGTCTCTAGTGGTAATTTGTTGCCTTTTGGTGGCATGCTATGTCTAGTGGATACCATTAAGGATCAATAAAGGTAATGGTTAGCTAATGGTTTGTAATGGTATTTGTAGTGGAAACCATTTGAATTTCGGTGATGGTTTCCTGGTGGTGATTTTTTTCCCAGCAGGATTAAATTAAAGCTCTTCAGTTCAAGTGACCAGTCAAACATCTAAAATAATTATAGATAACACGTCAATGATAAATATTAATATTTAGCAGAAACCTTTCCCAAAGACTTGAGAAGAAGGTAAAATTCTATCTGAGCATTCAAGAATTTACACGTCTCGCTCGCTGACTCTCCCGGGATTTCAACTCATAACCTCTCAAAATCCAACTCATAACCAACACATAACCTTCCAGACACTTTCGACGGACCTTACAGCGAAGACACGTTTTTTTTGGTGGTCTGCGTCGCAAATGTAACGAACACGTAACATAAAACTCTCTCTTATCCAAAACCTTTTGTTTTGTTTTTTTTTCTGTGAGGTTCAAATTGAATCCAGTTCCTCAGTGATGTCCCACAGATGTGATGTGCTGATGTGGTTTAGGACACAATGTGATTTACTGTCATCTACGTATAAACATGAACAAAACGTCACCATGGAGCTGAGCGCTGTATTTTGAGGCCTTTGAGGCCATTGTTTTGTCCTCCCTCCTTACGTCCAGTATTCCTGGGAACATGCTCCTGACCAGGATAATACAGTTAATGACGATGAAGAAGATCATGCAGGCTGATATTGTCGTTATGTACAATTATACAAATATTTAGGTCTGTATTTATTTAAAAAAAAAGAGAGAGACAGAGAGAGAGAGAGAGATAGAGAGAGAGAGAGAGAGAGAGAGAGAGAGAGAGAGAGAGAAATAGGTGAGATAGACTTCTTCTAAAGAACACATCTTAGATGTGATCGATTTCTTTGTGGCGTAAAGGGACTTTTTTTCTTTAACCGCTGAGTGTTCCCACCACTCACTGTTTCCCCTTCTACTGAATGCTAATGCATGTTGCTTTCCATGAGGTACACAGAGCCGAGTAACAGAACGAGAAACTCGTTATATTCAATGGCTATTACAGATCGAGAGAGATTCAGTGTCAGAACATGAGAGTTATGAGAATAAGCTCGGTATTGTAAACTGGGAAGTGGTGAAGGGGTGCGTGGGTGTATGTGTGTGTGTATGAGAGAGAGAGAGAGAAGAATGCAAGTGTGTGTATGCATGAGGATTGAGAAGGCGCGAAAAGCAAAGGAAAGAGTGTGAGTGAGAATTTGAGTGTGAATTGGTGTCAGAGAGAGAGAGAGAGAGAGAGAGAGAGAGAGAGAGAGAGAGAGAGAGAGAGAGAGAGAGAGAGAGAGGGAGGATGTATGTGAGAGTGGGGTAATGAGTCAGAATATGAATGCTTTGCATGTTTGTGTATTTTCTTAGAGGCATTTTTTATATCTTGGTGAGAACCAAATGTCCCTACAAGAATAGGAATGTTTCATAGTGCTGACCTTGTGGAGACAATTTATACAACAATGTCAACTTTTATTAAGAAAAACAAGACGACAACAACAACCAAAGTTCGGGATAGAATAGCTGCATTAACAGGTAAGGTCCCCGCAAAGATCGCAAGATGAATGTGTGTGTGTGTGTGTGTGTGTGTGTGTGTGTGTGTGTGTGTGTGTGTGTTTATATTTTGGTGGGAACCAAATGTCCCCACAAGGATAGGAATCTCTCACAGTGTTGATTTTATGAAGACATTTGCCTGGTCCCCACAAGGTTTATTTATTTATTTTTAATTGTATAAATAAATAAATAAATAAATAATTTGATTCATTCATTTTTATAAAAATAAAAAAGTGTCAGGTCCTCACAAGGATAGTAAGTCATACGTGTGTGTGTGTGTGTGTGTGTGTGTGTGTGTGTGTGTGTGGTTCAGGTTAGGGTTAGCTTTAGGTCTAGCATAGAATTGAATTGCTGCATTAACAGTGAAGGTCCCCACAAGGAATATCTGACAGTAATGACTTTGTTGAGACATGTTTAACAAAAAGTCAAAAGGGTTCCTTTTGGTTACTGAGTTTAAGGTTATGGCTAGATCTAGGTGCAGGTCCTCATAAGGAAGACGAATGTGTTTGTGTGTGTTGTCCAATGTGAGTGTGTGTATGTGCGCGCGAGTGTGAATTGGTGTCCGAGAGACAGGATGTCTGAGAGTGTGTGTATGAGTCAGAATACGAGTGGTTATACGTGTGTGTGTGTGTGTGTGTGTGTGGTTATACGTGTGAGTGTGAGAAAGTGAAAGAGAGAAACCTGGAGGGAGAGACATATAAGCATATGTATATACTGTATAGTCTTATATTTCATCTGATTTAATTGGACCCAACAAAGTATGTGTAAACGTATATACATTTCTTAAATATGGCCTTGTGACGCACACTGCCCCAGCACACACTCTACAGCTTGACGAAACCCAGAGCGTGAATGTTTGGCAGACTCGCAGACTTGAACTGAATGCGTATTTATCTTTGTTTGTATACCTGCATGTGTTCTGGCTATTTATCACCTAAAAAAAAAGAAAAAAAAAAGCATGCAGTCGGTGAATATTGCAGATGTAGAGTTTCGTTTGGCATTCGTATGGAGTTTCTGCATAACAGTGGACAGGACTGTGAGGCGTATACCTGGCCTGCTTAAACCCACATCAGTTCCCTTCTCTTCCTTTTCATGATTCTCAAATACTACAATTTTGGTTTAAGAATCACAGTAAAAAAAACAACAAAAAAACAATTTTGACAATTTTTCTGAGTATACTGTTTAATGAATCTCATGTATTGAATAAAACACTTCCAGACACGCGGTTATATGATAATAATCAATGGTGTGGTGAAGCTAGTGATACTGTTACCACCAAGAAGATTATTTTTCAATAACAACACACCCTGAAGTGTTTTATTCCTCTTACACTACAGCAATTAGTCAATGATTATGATATTTTATTCATTAAAGAATGACACGTCATACTTTGTATCCATTTATAGTTACGTTTAATGTTGGTGAACATCCACGGAACAGTTAGTTATCGCTGTTATCGCTTACGGTACAGCAGCGACAAACACTCGCTCCCTCATACAAAGGCACAAAAGACAAAATGATGCGGCTTGTCATGTTACTGAGAAACCACAAAGTCCTCCATTTTGAGGACTTTCCTATGGTGGAAAACTGACAAGTTAAAGTGTTACCTTTGAAAGCGCTGACACTGGAGATTCCTTCCAAATTGTTAAATAAACCCTTCTTTTTAGGTTTATGTGGAGTGTCTGCTATATGAGTCCCTGTGAATGAGCTGTTACTATAGAAACAATAACGGATTAGAACAAGTGTATACAGTAGAAACAGTAGAAACCTGTGGCTTTCCTTGCAGCCGGAACTACTTTCAGAGCTGAATCTACTTTCAGAAAATGAATCAACACCTACTGACCAATCAAAAGCACAGAATTCAACATGGCAATGGAATAATTTATGATAAGTTATTGCCTGTAATTATATTCTATTACGATTTCTTAAGTAGAGCAAGTTGACTAATGTAGCTATTTGACTAAACAGCTAGTATATCGTATAAGTCCCTTATAGTTTCCAGTGTGCATCTGCTCAGCACAGTTTCGTTCATTTTTTTCCCTTTCAAAATCTTAAATAAGCAATTATTTTTAGGTTTATGTGGAGTGTCTGCTATACACATCCCTGTGAATGAGCTGTTACTATAGAAACAACAACTAGAATAAGCATGTTAATACAGTATAAACCGGTGATTTTCCTCAGAGCCGGAACTACTTTCAGAGCTGCAGTTACAGAAAGTTGACTAATGTAGCTATTTGACTAAACAGCCAGTATATGGTATAAGTTCCTTACAGTTTTCAGTATTTATAGAAATCTCATCTGCTCAGCACAGTGTCGTTAATTTTTCTTTTTTGAAAATATATTTTGTAGAATTTTTATGTAATACTAATCTCGCAGTGCTTCTATGGTAACTTAAAAAACAAAAAAAACCCCAAAAAAAACGGATTAGAGAGGAGTCTGAACAGGTACTTAAAGATTTGGCAAAAACACAAACCATGAAACAAAACACATCGTAATAATAATCCCTTATATGTCCAGCCATGATTTATAAAGTGCTTGTCCCCCTGAGCGCCAGTGCGATATACAAAGCGCAGGGCCAGGACCATTAATCTCCTCCTTTTTTTTTTTTTTTTCTTCCAAGACTGTAATTTTCTATTGCAGAAAAATTTAATGCAAACTTAAAAAAAATAATAAAAAAACCATTATTTCTTTGACCTTTTTATGCATAGTTCCCGGCACTTGGAAAAACAAAGGTGGAGTCCAAGAAAAATTAGGCACTCCAAGAGTAGATAAATCTTCTGTCCTTTAGAGTAATGCCTGCGTTCTTTTTCATTTTTCACAAGTGTTCCTCTGTGTTAGACGGAGAACCGCGAAACTTTTCCGTGTCGCTCTTACGTCTTACATAAATGGAACGTTCCTGCACTTTATGCATCTTTTTCTATCTCGATTTAACAGATGCTATCGAGTCAGGAGTGTGGAGTATCAGATTTGATTGTGTTAGCATGTGCAGTCTGGCTAACTTCTTTAGCATTGGCAGATTTGGCAGCCGGAGTGACAGCGCTTGGGTGGATTCCCTCCTCTAAAGATAGAAAAGGGTGGCGGCGTCCTCTGCGGTGTGCTTCGGGAAAACATAGCAAACAGAAGGAATTCGGAATGAAAGAGAGGCGAATAACGAATCATTTTTTTTAAAAAGATGCAAACTTCCTTCTGTCATTACCCTGCTGAAAAAACCCCAATAGAAACCATCACAGAAATTCTAATGGTTTCCACTACTAACACCATTACAAACCATCAGCTGTTAACCATTAAAACCATTACCAAATGGTTTCCATTATATAGTAGGACATATTAAGAATGTACGTCCTTAATGGTATCCACAAGACATAACATGCCACCAATAGAAGGCAACAAATGACCAGTAGAGACCCACGGGGACCATTACAGTTTCTATTACATCCAGTACAATTCCCATTATAACTAATTAAAACCATTACAAATTCTATCAGGGTTTTTATTAGGGTTTTTTTTTTTTCAGCAGGGTATCATATTGCAGCTGGATGGTGTTCATTTTCCTAAATTTTACTAGACCGTCCCTTATGTCTTTATTACTCTAGAAGGAATAAAACACTTCAGAGTGTGCTGCTATAAGAAAATAATCAGCCACAGGGTGTATCCAAGCGAAGTGGATTTACTGTTATCACTCCAACGTTGATTATTTTCCTATAACAGGATTCCTTTCATACCACAGCAAGATGTCATTGCTTACAATTTTTTACTTATTAATGAACATCACTTTTTTTTTTAATCCATTTCATGTTGTGGAACGTCATGACAAAATGCAGCTTGTTAAGATACAAAGCACTGAGACTGGAGACTCATTCCAAAAATGTTAACTAAACATGTCCTTATGTTTATGGTGAAAACTTCACCATGTCAACATTTTTGTTCTTTGTTAAACGACACAATATTTTAATCAGCATCTTATTAGCCTTAGATTATGTGGAAAGGCCCTGTGAATTAGCTGTTACTATAGAAACAATGACATACTATAGCAAAAGCGTTAATATAAACCTGTGATTTGAATTGCAGCCGGCACTTCTGTACGGGCTTCTGTTCTAGAGTATTAATCAGCCCTTTCCGACCAATCGGACTTGAGAGTTCGACAGCGCTTGAAAATAAACAGCTGATTGTATGGGTTTCTCTCTCGCCCTCCTGACACCTGAGTGGCCTTTAGGATTTGAAAGCCTCTGTTCTCCAGCCGTGCGTGTAATTACCTCGCCTGTCACCACACTCGCTCAAACACACCAGCCATCAACTGTCTTCAATTAGCGAACGCCGGCTCTGAAACCACACAGCCTCTGGTGCTCTCACACACACACACACACACACACACACACACACACACACACACACACACACACACACACACACACACACACACACACACACACACAGAGCCAGTGGCCTCTTATCTCTACGCTGTAACAGGTAATAATAACCTAAGCCAACTTATCACCTAATGTTATATGGCTCAAATCACATCTTCTCTCACATGTTCCCTCAATCCCTAAGGTTGCTTTCCTTTAGAAAGAGAGAGTGTATAATCTTTGAGCGCGGCCAATTCCTGCCAAAGCAAACAAACCTGAGGATGTGGAATAACTATGGATAATGGAGCTATGCGTATCTGTATAGCATGTAGCGTATGCTCATTTATAAAGCTGTGTGCTTAGTAGTTCTCTACCTAATACACTTACTTAATGTGGGTTTAAAAATCTTTTTCCCTTTTTTCGAAATTAAATACTGTTTTGTTTTGTTTTTTTCATATGGTGACTGCTGTTATACTATGCTGACTACTATGGTCACTGTGGGGTCACATTAAACATAAATTTAATCAAGACTAACCTTTAAAAAAAAAAGAAAAATAAATATGTGTTGTGCTACAGAAATGTTTGTATATCACTTTTTAACAGACCGTGACAATAGATATTTAAAGATTTCCAAAGATCTGGATGCAGATCTCAATCCCTAATGATTAAGCCAGAGGTGACAGTGAGCAGGAAAAACTCCCTGAGATGACACGAGGAAGAAACAATGAGAGGAACCAGACTCATCTGAGTGACACCAGATTGTTAATTATTTTCAACAGCTGTATACCATGAAGTCAAACAGTACTAAGTGCATTGAAAGAATGTTCAGCAGATTGTGAATACTCATACATATACATACTGTGAGTATTTTGTAAATATATGAGAACATATTTTTTAAAATTGGCCTGTGGGCTTGGGGGTGGGGGTGTCGGTGGGGGTCGGAGGGAGGAGTAAGGGCTGCAATGGGTGGGCACCCCATCCAGCGTGTCCCCCGCCTTGTGCCCCGAGTACCCTGGGATAGGCTCCAGGGATCACCAAGCACAACCCAGTCAAAAAACATTCAAACCTATTGTTTAACACCCAATATGGGATAACTCGAATCAATCACCATAGCTGGCTCTTAGTAGGTTCATAGGCCAATCTGAAACCTATCATTGAGGATAGCCAGGACTTGCCCATTATGGCCCAACCCTGCGAGCCTGTGTAGGATAAGCAGTACGGAAAATGGATGGATGGATGGCCTGGGGAATGGCCTTGGAGAAAAAAATGGCGTTCCTCTTTCCTAAAAGTGACTTGTTTTAGTAACATAGTAATGGCACGGCTTCAAGACACATCAAGTTAGCATAACTAAATATTAAAACTGATTATCTATTAAAACTAAGATACCAGAGAAAAACTTTCATGTACATGTATCATGTATAGGTAACCTTAGGTAATTCATAATAAAAATGTGCAGAGGTGCCAAAATTTATGGTTTCGTGTTTAGAACCTGGTTAAAAATTGTATTCATCGAACAGGAAAGGACACAGGTGAGTCGAAGTGCTACTTTTGCTTTGGCCAACTATATCTAGGTAAATTTTGTGAAATCTGTGTAGCCTTAGTCTGGTCAGCCAATAGAATCCAAGTGGGCGGGACTGTGGTGTCTGTTTGGTAAAAAAAAAAAAATTCTTGTTAGCAATGTTAGCACCTTATTGTTACCATAGGAAAGTACCATCGGAAAATTGTAAGTGCGTTTGTATACTTAAGAGAGTTGTAGTGCTGTATTTTAATAGAGTCAGTGCCACATGTGGGCTAATCCAATTGACCATTGCTACTCATAGCTACAGCTAACACTGTGGGCTAACTCATGGTTCATCACTGAGCATAGGCAGATTTTATTCCTGGAAATGTGGTCGCTGTATGGGATAGACTCCAGTTCATTATCAAGCACAACCCAGTCAAACAACATTCAAACCTATTGTTTAACACCAAATATGGGCTAACTCGAATCAATCACCATAGCTGGCTCATAGTAGGTTCATGGGCCAATCTGGAACCTATCATTGAGGATAGCCAGGACTTGCCTGTTATGGCCCAGGAATTACAATTAGCAGCGTGATATAACTCCAGTCCATCACCGATCACAGTTCAGCTTCCACTGCTTTATAGCACTTTGGGCCAATTCAATGTCCACCATTGAAGACAACCTAATCTTCATGATTAACTTCAGTCGTCCACTGAACACAGCTGAAGCTTCATGATTAGATGAAGAGACTAATGTTACTCATGTATTGCTGATTAACAGTGTGCACTAATCCAAGGCCCGTCAGCAAACTCTGCCAGGTATCCTGACTAGCAGTGTGGATGAAATCCAGTTCATCATTGAGCACAGCTAGGTTTTATTGCTGATTAGCAGCACGGGCTAATCCAATGCCCATCTGCAAGCACAGCTAGGTTTCCTGATTAGCCATATGGACGAATGCTAATTTGTCACACAGAATGACTCAAGTTTCATTCTGGATTTGCAGTGTTTGTTTACGCTAGTCCATCACCAGTCATGGCCCATACTTCATTGCAGATTAGCACTGTGTGCTAACTATAGTCAGTAATTGAGCATGACCAAGGTTTGAAGGGTAATTAGCAATGTAGGCTAACTCCAATTACCCGGCAAACAATTTTTGCTTAGTAGTGTAGGCAAAGAAGCAAGATGCACATGGCCCTAAATTCTTTGCTAATTAGTAGTGTGTGATAATTATAGTCCAAATCTGAGGTTACGGGTAATTAGCATTGTGGTGTACTCCAATGTTCAAAAAAAAAAAAACCAAAAAACAAACAAACAAAAAAAAAAATATATATATATATCAGTATTGAAAATATTACCATGAAGTAATAATTTATACTGTTCATAATGAAACCCTTAATTAAGAAAAACACATTAACGCTCGTAAGCATTTTTATACACCTTATCAACAATGATACACTGCTTAGCAATGCGAGCTAATCCAAGACCCATGACTGAGCATAGATAAGTTTTATTCCTAATTAGCACTGTGGACACACATTTCAGTCCTCATTAGATTCACAGGCTAACTCCAAACACTAGTCTGTCACTAAAAATGGCCAGGTTTCATTCAGTGATTGCTAGCCAATTTTAACTTTAGTCTCTTCGGTGTAGCAATGTACGCTAAGGTCAATTTCTTCACAAAGTTTACATTTCATTGCTAATTATTAATAACTAACTCCAGTTTATTATCACACATAAACTGATTAGCTGTAGGTGCTAATGAGGTGCTGGTTCTCCTCTAAGACGAGTGTGTTTCTAGCTGTGGGCTCATATGAAAATGTGTAGAAAAAGGACTGCAATATTTTACATGAAAATATTTCCTCAGAAGCTCTTTAACTATCAAACTGGCTGTGATAACTAACTAGATAGAGAACAGATAATTAGCTAGTCATGCTAGTTGTGGCATTACTGTTTACATAGCACTCTTCCAAAATTCAAGCTAAAGTGGTTCTAAATTGCATTTTAAGCCTTTCTTCATCACCTTATCGCATATTTTTTGCCTTTAACCACCAAAAGTTGACACATTTCGAGCAAGAGAAAATACTCACAGAAGAATGAGGTAATTCTGAGGAAACTTTGTTAACACATGAATTTGACTAACATGACCAGGGGTGTCTGGTATAAATGTGCTAGCAGGACTAAGCCCCTTGTCTTTTAAAGATAAAAAGACATCACTATAAGTATTTTTTGGTATCCAAATCAGATTATTTGCTGTTCACAAATGTCTTAAGGTGGATTATTATTATAATTATTATTATTAGTATTATTAATTTTTCCCGTTCTTTTTAGCCCAAACTGTAGATTCATACACCAAGTGAAACGCACCTAGATTTGTTCTCCATTTGGACTCATATTTAATATTTTTTTCAGCCTGTTCCACATCAGCAGTGATTAAGACGGTCGCTGTGCAAAAATTTTGGCCCCCCATATACAGAGCAGCTCTAGGAGACTCTGTTGCTGTGAAACAGTGACGGCCATGCATGAATCCGAAGCCCATAACACTGTCCAGAGAGCTTTTATTTCAGCCCACATCAGTATTTATGACACTTCATAACACGAAACCATATTTTTTTCCTCCTTCGAGAGAGCTGGAGTGAGCCGTGGCTTGTTGCTGCCCAGCAGGATGAGTGTGTATGTGACCTCTTATGTGCTGGGAGCTCAGGATAAATAAAACGCTGTGTAGATTAATGATCGAATGTGCACCGTGCTCCTCCTACACAGAGGAACGCACACACATTTTTAGGAGATCAATCAAAAATATTTGGCCTGTATCAACAATGGAGGTCGTTAATGTTATGGGTGATAAATCATGTCTGACCACAGAGTCCTGGCTATAAACTACATAATTATTAGAATGATTATAGAGGAGAGCTATATATTTTTACTGCTTTTTTACAATGTTTCCTTAAACAAAGTTTTTTCACAGGCATGACAGAATAAAACAGGATGCTGTCACCTGGACTTTACCATTTATAAATGACACAAAAAACGGTTTAGCCATTTACAGTGATTTGGGAGACACCTGGAAATTATACGTTTCTGCTTTTTCAAAGCAGAAACACAAACACCAAACACAAATAAAATGTATATAAAATATATATATATATATTTATCCTTTTTTATTATTTTTTTAAGACAACACAAGATAAATAGTTTTCAAAATAACATTAATACTGAACCTATCATTTTCCATTCACATGTTGTCACTTGATGTCCTATTTATTTAGTAAGATTGGAGGTAATTTGTCATGTGATCAGAACCTTTTTAACTATGAGGACATGGAGAAAACAACACAAACCTTCAGCCAATCAAAATCTTCAGCCAATCAAAATCTTAATGGTTAGCATGTTTGCCTTGCACCTCCAGGGTTGGGGGTTCAAATCCCGCCTCAGCCCTGTGTGCACGGAGTTTTAATATTTTCCCCATGCTTTGGGGTTTTCTCTGGGTACTCCGGTTTCCTCCCCCCAGTCAAAAGTCATGCTGTAGGAACTAGTAGTCCAAGCTGACTGGCACTGTGATTGTTCCCTGCAATGGACTGGCATCCATTAGTCCAGAGTGTCCCTTGCCTTGTTCCCTGAGTTCCCTGGGATAGGCTCCAGGCTCTCCCACGACCCTGTATGGAAGATGGATGAATGATTCATGTGATGTCTCGTTCATTCATTCATCTTCAGTAACTTATTCGTCATGGTCATGATGGATCTGGAGCCAATCATGGGAAGACCAAGCGCAAGGCGGGAATACACCTGGATCCCGGTTCAATTTAGAGTAGCCAATCCACCTCCTAGCATGTTTTGGAAGGAAACTGGAGAACCCAGAGGTAACCCAAATGGACAGGGGGACAGTAAGCTGAACTCAGGATTGAACTGGGTACTATGGAGCTGTGAGGTAGTAGCTAACTTTGGATGCCATGGAGGAAAAATGATTTTTGCACTGGATTCCAAAAATAGAAGTATACACACTAAATATACAACACTATTGTTACAAGATTAAAGTCATTATAGAAGTAATTTCTGTAGTTTGTTTTTAAAAATCAAGGCTTCCTAGAGAAAAAAACAACAACAACAAATCATCTCAATCGGTTCGACTCAGCAAAGAGTAGTTCCAATAAACCTGCAAAAAACAAATGATTAAAGACATTACCCAGAGATTGTTGTTCTTTCTGGGCAGAAAATTATACACTATCTATCATTTTACTTCTGAATGAATTGCCAGTTGCAGATGAAGAGTACAGGATGTAATAAAACATAAGCATATGTATCTTAGTTCACAAGGGCCATGTAATTTTCTATCTTTAGCTTTGAGGCTTCAGTTAGTTTGAATGCATATCAGGAACAGTCGGTTTAGCCCGAAACCCGAGAGCAAGAAAAAGTCTGAGACCAAACAAAGCTGTAGAGCAAGACATCTGTGTGATAAATGTGGCAGGGCATCAATTAATCAACGTGACACATTTACAATATAATGACAAATGAACCGTTATGCAAACAATGAGGCCTGCGATGACCAAAGTACTGTTTTGGCAAATGCTGACTGAGATTTTAATTTGAATGTAATCTAATATTTAACTCTATAGGATTTTTGTCATTTATAAAAGGAACTTTTCAAAACAACATATACATTCAAGCAATCACGTTTTATTTGAATGTTGTCACTTGATGTCCTCTTTAATCAGTAAAATTGAAGGCTATTTGTCATGTGATCAACATTTTTAGCTACAAGGACATAAATAGACGGCAGTGCGCTCAGGGAGCCACGAGGTTAATTTTGGACTGGATTTGTTTTTTCCAGAAAATATAATTACATCTCTAAATATATTTTTCTAAAGACCCATGTCCTTTCCCCTCTGTTTTTTTTTTCTTTTATAAATGAAAATAAGACTCAATAGGTTAAAAAAAAAAAAAAAAAAAAAGAATTGACAACGTCTCATGGGGGATTTTAATAGAATGTGTTTGTTTTCTGTCCTGAGATCTGCAAGTCAGAAATCATATGCAGCGCTTGCCAACATTTACTCTAAACTAGGAAACAAGGAAACACTGGGAATCATCAGCAGGAAATACAAACATAATGGATTAATAAAGTCTTACTAAAATGCATGTGTGTTGTAAGAATGAAACAGCAACAAATGTTTGGATTTAACAGGTTCCAGAAGATAGATGTAACTTGGAAAATGTAGCTTTTTAAATTTTTGTCCTTCATCAGTGGAGGGAAATGAAGTATATATTGAAACTTCATAGTCTGGTATCAAATTAGCATTTAATTTTGTATTTGTAATATATAAATATATAATATATTATACATATACTATTGTTACGTATAGCTGGTGCAGGCTGAAGAGTCAGGGGAGAGTAGTCAGGATGCATGCGCTGGGGAGACGTCAGATAATGCAACAGAGTTTATTAATAAAAAAAAAAAACACAGGAATCCACAACAAAAAAGACAAATAATAATCCAGGTTATAATCCAAAAAAGGTAGTAATCCACAAAGCAGGGAAACACTCGAACCGAGGAAGTGGTCTGGGAACCACGAATACGAAGATACGAGGAAGTGGTCTGGGAACCACGAATACGAGACTACGGACACAAAAACAAAGACTACGGATCAAAGTGTTATGGAATTTAAACTATTACAGAGCCAAACTAAACCAAACTAACTAATACACCACGAGGAAGCGGAAACAGCGCGGGGTATTTAAACACACGGACATCTTACACGAAATCTAATACACCTGAAAGTGATAATCACAGATTAAACTAAGAGCCAATGAGGAAACAAGGAGGTGGGGACAGAGACATGACGTGAACACAATAACACATGCACATGGCCAAGGTAAACAAAACAAGAGTCTTTCTGATAGGAGGCGGAATGCACTCTGTGGAATGCGGAAGTAGGCTATGCTTCATTTTGCCGCGTAGTGAGAGAGAGGAAGAACCTAACAGAGCCCCCCCCCCCCCCCCTTAAGGCGCGGCTCCCGAAGCACCGTAAGTTCCATCCACTCTGGCGGACCTGGGCCCCTGGGCAGGATCCTAACCTCTGCCCTCCAGGACCTGAGGCTGGTGATGTCCAGTGTCCCGAAACCAGAGCAGAGCATGTCGGGTCCTCCCTTCAGCCCTGGACGAGAGCTTGGACGAGAGCTTGGACGAGAGCTTGGAGTGGTGCTTGACCTGGTGCTTGCCTTGAAGCTTGACTTGGTGCTTAGCTTGAAGCTTGGCCTGGAACCAGAATCGGAGTCAGCTTTAGCACCTGGATCGGAGTCAGCTTTGGCACTTGGATCGGAGTCAGCTTTGGCACTTGGATCGGAGTCAGCTTTGGCACTTGGATCGGAGTCAGCTTTGGCACTTGGATCGGAGTCAGCTTTGGCACTTGGATCGGAGTCAGCTTTGGCACCTGGATCGGAGTCAGCTTTGGCACCTTGATCGGAGTCAGCTTTGGCACCTTGATCGGAGTCAGCTTTGGCACCTGGATCGGAGTCAGCTTTGGCACCTGGATCGGGGACAGCTTTGGCACCTGGATCAGGGACAGCTTTGGCACCTGGATCAGGGACAGCTTTGGCACCTGGATCAGAGACAGACTTGGAAACAGACTTCGAGACAGACTTGGAAACAGACTTCGAGACAGACTTGGAAACAGACTTCGAGACAGACTTGGAAACAGACTTCGAGACAGACTTGGAAACAGACTTCGAGACAGACTTGGAAACAGACTTCGAGACAGACTTGGAAACAGACTTCGAGACAGACTTGGAAACAGACTTCGAGACAGACTTGGAAACAGACTTCGAGACAGACTTGGAAACAGACTTCGAGACAGACTTGGAAACAGACTTCGAGAAAGACTTGGAAACAGACTTCGAGAAAGACTTGGAAACAGACTTCGAGAAAGACTTGGAAACAGAAACAAAATCAAAAACTTGGTTGGAAATAGAGCTGAAAACTAAATTAGAGACAGGGCTGGAGACAGGGCTGGAAACAGAGATGGAAATTAAATTTGAGACAGGGTTGGAGACAGGGCTGGAAACAGAGCTGGAAATTAAATTGGAGACAGATTCTGAAACTGGACTGGAAGCTGAGCTAGGAAGGTAACTAGAGACAGAGGAGGAGACAGAGGAGTGAGCTGGCTTGGAAACGGAGCTGGGCACGGAGCTGGAAATGGAGCTGGGAATTAAATCAGCATCCGAACTGAGAATGAGAGCAAACACATAACCAGAAATTAAACCAATATAGCTAGCAACTAAATCAGGAACTGGACTAGGAACTGGACTAGGAACTGGACTAGGAACAGGGTCGGAACCTGGACATGGACTTGGACATGGACTAGGACTTGGAAAGGAGGTCATCCCGTGGACCTCAGACATGGACTGGGCTTGAGAAGAGGTCATCCCCTGGACCTCTGACATGAGCAGGATAGGAGTGGAGGTTTTTTCTTGAACCTCTGGCAGGAACTGGACAGGGACGGTGCACCCCTCTTGGGTCTCCGATGGGAACTGGACAGGAACGGAGCACCCATCTTGGGTCTCCAACAGGGACTGGACAGGAGTGGAGGTCTCCTCGTGAACCTCCAAGAGCAGCTCCGCAGGGAAAACCTCCTGCTGGGTTTCCGGCTGAAGTTCGAGTCTGGAGGTCGCCATGTTAACCTCCAGGGACAGCTCCTCTGAGGAGACCTCCTGATGGCTTTCCGGCTGGAGTTCGGGGCTGGATGTCACCACGTTAACCTCCAGGGGCAACTCCGCTGTGGAGACCTCCTGCTGGGCCTCCGGCTGGGGCTCGGGGCTGGAGATCGCCACGTTAACCTCCAGGGGCAGCGCTGCTGTGGAGACCTCCTGCTGGGCCTCCGGCTGGAGCTCGGGGCTGGAGGTCGCCACGTTAACCTCCATGGGGCAGCTCCGCTGTGGAGACCTCCTGCTGGGCCTCCGGCTGGAGCTCGGGGCTGGAGGTCGCCACGTTAACCTCCAGGTGGTGCTCCTGGGTCCGGGGCTGAAAGGTGCAGGCTGCCCTGTTAGCCCGCTCCCCCTCATAGTAATCCAGGAATGACTGGCCCTGGTCCCCCGGCAGGTGCACCGAGTTTAGTAGGGATTTGAGGTCAGACTCAGTTTCTGGGCTCCCATATTCCCGTGATAGGAGCTCCACTAACCCTGGGACTGTTGCCAGTTCATTATAACCGCTGGCGAAGAGGGTCTCCGCCCACCAGCGGGCTGAGCCGACCAAACGGGAAAGGAGGAACTGCGCCCATAGTTCCTCACTGGGTTTTGGACCCTCTAGGCCAACAAAAAATACTTGAGCATGTAAAAAAAATACCTCGGCTGCCACGAGACGCCGTCGTAGGCGGAACGCAGGCCCAAAATGAAATAGAGTCCAAGGGGGGAACAGAAGCTAGGGTGCAGTTATTCCGGAGTTTCCCCGCTGCATCCATGTTTTGGCGGTGTATTCTGTTACGTATAGCCGGTGCAGGCTGAAGAGTCAGGGGAGAGTAGTCAGGATGCATGCGCTGGGGAGACGTCAGATAATGCAACAGAGTTTATTAACAAAAAAAACACAGGAATCCACAACAAAAAAGACAAATAATAATCCAGGTTATAATCCAAAAAAGGTAGTAATCCACAAAGCAGTGAAACACTCGAACCGAGGAAGTGGTCTGGGAACCACGGATTCGAAGATACGAGGAAGTGGTCTGGGAACCACGAATACGAGACTACGGACACAAAAACAAAGACTACAGATCAAAGCGCTATGGAATTTAAACTATTACAGAGCCAAACTAAACCAAACTAACTAATACACCGCGAGGAAGCGGAAACAGCGCGGGGTATTTAAACACACGGAAATCTTACACAAAATCTAATACACCTGAAAATGATAATCACAGATTAAACTAAGAGCCAATGAGGAAACAAGGAGGCGGGGACAGAGACATGACGTGAACATAATAACACATGCACATGGCCAAGTCTTTCTGACAGGAGGCGGAATGCACTCTGTGGAATGCGGAAGTAGGCTACGCTTCATTTTGCCGCGTAGCGAGAGACAGGAAGAACCTAACAACTATATTATAATATAGGTTGTCTCGGTATCATGATGGGGTTTTTATATGGGTGCTGTAATTGTTCTTGTGGTAGTTAACTAAATAGAAAACAGAAAATTAGCTAGTCATGCCAGTTGTCTCATTACTGTGTTTACGTTGCAAAATTTGAGATAAATTAGTTCTTGAATGCCGTAAAGCCTTTGATCACTGCTTAATTGCATAATATTGGGCTTCAACCAAAAAGATAACACATTTTGCCTGTGTGAACAATTTAACGGTTAGTTTGACTACCAGTCAGAATGTGCAAGTTCTTATATGGCCACCTGTGTTAGATGGTAGTGAATAAACACTACGAAACCAGCAATGGCTAACTAGCTAGTTAGTATATTACTAAATAACGTATTTTACATTTAGATTTTTTTACTCAGAAACTCTTTAACTATTTACTGGCAATGATAGCTAAATAGATAGAGAACAGAAAATGAGCTGGTCATGCTAGTTGTGCAATTGTGTACTCTTTTATTATTATTTTTTATGTACATAGGCAAAAGTTAACACATTTTGCCTATGTGAACAATTTAATGCTAACTGAGGACTATTAGCAATGACTAAATGAATAGATAGGCATTTTGCTAGGTTTTAGTTGAACAAATGAACATATTTTACATGATCTTTTTCCTCAGACGCTCTTACCTGGCTGTGATAACTAACTACATAGAGCACAGAAAATTAGCAAGTCATGCTAGTTGTGTCATTACTGTATTTAGGTTGCACTCTTCACCCAAAATTTGAGCTAAAGTGGTTCTTGAAAAGGCTTTCAGGCCTTTGAATAATGCTTAACTGCGTAATCTTAATATGTTTTGTAAGCTTAATATGTTTTGTCTGTGTGAAAAAGTTAATGCTAAGTTCCACTATTTAGCTATGACTAGATTGTTAGGTTTTATATTAACAAATGAATATATTTTACATTAATACTTTTTCCTCAGTAACTTTAACTGGCTTTAACTTTAACTGGCATTTTGCTTAGGTGTACAATTTAATGCTAATTGAGGGTTACTAGCAATGGCTAAATAGCTAAGTAGATAAAAATGTATATATTTTACATTAATATATTCATTGGAAGCTCTTTACTGTTACTTTTGCTCTTTACTCTTTACTGTACTTTGTGATAACTGACTAAATAGAGGACAGACAACTAGCTAGTCATGCTAGTTGTGTCATTACTTCGTATGCTTTGCACACTTCTTCAAGAATTAGAGCTAAACTGGTTCTTGAAAGCCTTAAAGCCTTTGAACACGGATTAATTGTGTAAAGTTTTGGCTTTAACTACCAGAAGTTACACATTTGGGGTCACAGCAACTGTGAAAATACACAGAAAAATCACATGCTCAGAGGTAATTTTGAGGAATTCAATAATACACATGACAGTGTAGTTATTGACCTGCCAACTAATAATTCCTGTATATTGTGTCCTATATGGAATACTACAACGAAGAATAATGTGTAGTACAATGCATTATACAGTAGTAAAGCATTTCGAACATTGAAACGCAGAGGGAAAGTGTTGTGTCCATGCTGCCCTCTAGTGGACATCATTTGTAATGACATTGGGGTCAGTTGGGAGTTCAGTTCTGTTATTAATATTTAAACTCATGCCATTTTCTATCATTTCCAGATGAAACATATGAAGAGGCACTTACACAGTCATGCAGATTCCATTAATACACTCCTTAAAATGCAAACTATTCAGGGCAAGCAGTCTGAATGAATCTGAATGAACGCTCAGAAAGAGAGTAGGTTGTTGTTGCATGTGTCACAAAATGACACTTTGCTACAGTATGATGCCGCACATGGCTATTCTGTAACCGAACACCACAATGCTAAAGCAGATAGAGAGCGTGTTACTTTTCCTCTATTAATTGGCAGACAGAGGATATCCAGTGCACGGCCCCCAGAGGCGGCCCTCGGGTTAAACACGCAATCAGAGCAGTGTGCCGTGAGACGAGCACACACGGCTCTGCTGGCAGTGTTACCCATGATCCCCTCAGCCATAACAAATCATACACGTGGCCGCTGATGGACAGCTGGTTTACAGTCGGTGTCAGGCATTAACAGATTTGATCCGTATTGGAGGAGGAAGGCAGGGGGTGGCGGGGGGTAGCGGAGCCAGGACCTCACCATGATTCATGATTCAAGAAGGGGTTTCCATGCTCACATGACCTGATTTACTGCTCTGTGTGTGTGTGTGTGTGTGTGTGTGTGTGTGTGTGTGTGTGAGAGAGAGAGAGAGAGAGAGAGAGAGAGAGAGAGAGAGAGAGAGAGAAAGTATTTCTCTCTGTGGGGACCAAATGTTCTGGTGTAGATATGAATACATGATCATTTTGACCTTGTGGGGACCTTGTGAACTCCTCATGAATATGAAAAACCACAAAACATCATAAAACTTCGGTTAAAGACCAATACCAGTGAAATAATTGTAACATCACACTTCTTGACAAGCATTAGGCACTAAAGCTTGACAAAAGAGTATTCCTTAAGAAAAGCAACCTTTAGTGTCACATCTACAAGTAAAGTACTGGGTCAGACATGAAATGCCTTGCTATAGGGCCCAACATTGAAATCCACACAAACTAGCAACCAATTATCAATGAAGACATCCTAACTGGGACCACGGTGGATTAGTGGTTAGCACCTTTTCCTCGCACCTCCGGGGTTGGGGGTTTGAATCCTGCCTCTGCCCTGTGTAAACGGAGTTTGCATGTTCTCCTCGTGCTTTGGGGGTTTCCTCCGGGTACTCCGGTTTCCTCCCCAGTCCAAACACATGCGCTGTAGGCTGATTGGCATTTCCAAGTTGTCTGTAGTGTGTGAATGGGTGTGTGTGATTGTGCCCTGCGATGGGTTGGCACCCTGTCCAGGGTGTCCCCTGCCGAGTTCCCTGGGATAGGCTCCAGGCTCCCCTGCAACCCTGTGTAGGATAAGCGGTATGGAAAATAGATGGATGGATTGACATCCTAACCATAAGTGTAGATATAGTTATGTTTGAAAATGTAGTGAGTAGAAAGTACTGATTTTTCTTTAGAAATGCAGCGAGTAAACACCAACAGATACATCAACAGAGATAGAGAACACTAGATGTGAGTGTCAGTGAGAGAGAGAGTGTACACTAGCTGTGTGTGTGTGTGTGTGTGTGTGAGAGAGAGAGAGAGAACACTAGATGTGAGTGTCAGTGAGTGAGTGAGTGTGAGAGAGAGAGAGAGAGAGAGAGAGAGAGAGAGTGAGAACACTAGATACGTGTCAGTGAGAGAGAGAGAGTGTACACTAGCTGTGTGTGTGTGTGTGTGTGAGAGAGAGAGAACACTAGATGTGAGGGACAGTGAGTGAGTGTGAGAAAGAGACAGACACAACACTAGATAAGTGTCAGTGAGAGTGTACACTAGCTGTGTGTGTGTGTGTAAGAGAGAGAGAGAGAGAGAGAACACTAGATAAGTGTCAGTGAGAGAGAGTGTACACTAGCTGTGTGTGTGTGTGTGTGTGTGTGTGTGTGTGTGTGTGTGTGTGTGTGTGTGTGTACAACGCTGTGGTCGGGCAGCAGAGCTCACAAAGAGGGGAAACAGAGAACCCGTGTGATGTTTTACGAACTATGAAATTCACTTAAGAGTGGAGCGGAAAGAGAGCGATGCCCGTAAATGGGATTTACAATGTAAATCCTACAGTAAATATTTGTGAGTGTTGTGGAGGGCAAGCTGAGTGAGGAGGGATGATGGATTGAAGGATAAGAGTGGCAGCTCAGGCGAAACGGATACACTGCAATCTCCCAAACTCTTCTGATTGTGCGCGCTCTCGTTGACCTCTCGAAGGCCGTGGCGCTGGCAGCTCACGCACAAACTACTCTCCCCCTGCTAAGTGAGTAATTGGATGTGAGCGCTTATGTATTTTTGTAATGAGCTGACAGCATATTTCCACTGCCTGCCCAAAAGGTTACCCTAATCAACATGGTCACGCTGTTTCTCTCAGAGTGACAGCGCCGCGCCATGAGCATGAAAAACACACACACATACACACAAAAAAGTTGCCAGATGTAGGCACGTCTGTTCCTGCATGACCCGGAGAGCTGCCTTGGCATCAACGTCAGCTCAAGGCATTTCTTTATCTCTGATACGAGATACTAAATATGTCACTAAGCATCAACCAAGGTGAACGCTGTTATATTAAAATCAACAAAAATCAACAACAGCTTGGTGTGAAGTGGATAAGTTCCATGTTAACATCCTAAAGTGTTTTATTTCTCTTATACCATCAGGTGACTGCTAAAGGTTCATCTCATTTTCTCACACATAGGAGAACCCTATAGGGCACTGCATCTCATTTTCTCCACTGGAAGAGCACTCTAGAGGGCCCTTCATCAAAATTTTTTGCACTATGGTAACCCTATAGGACACAGCATTACATATTCTCCATTGGAAAGACACCCTAAAGGGCATCACATAATATTTTCTCACACATAGTGGAACCCTATAGGGTACTACATCTCATTTTCTCCACTGGAAGAGCACCCTAGAGGGCCCTTCATCACATTTTTTCCACTATGGTAACCCTATAGGACGATGCATTACGTATTCTCCATTAGAAAGACACCCTAAGGGGCACTTCATCATATTTTCTCACACATAGGGGAACCCTATAGGGCATGGCATCTCATTTTCTCCACAGAAAGGGCACCCATTAGTGCACTTGATCATGTTTCCTTATATGCAGAAGAACCCTATAGTGCTCTGCGTCACATATTCTCCCCTGGAAAGACACCCTAAAGGGCACTTGATCGTATTTTCTTGCACATAGGGGAGCTCTATAGGGCGCTGCATCTCATTTTCTCCACTGGAAAGACACCCTAAGGAGCACTTCATTATATTTTCTCACACATAGGGGAGCTCTATAGGGCACTATATCTCATTTTCTCCACAGCAAGGGCACCCATTAGGGCATTTGATCATGTTTCCTTGCATGTTGGGGAATGCTTTAGTGCACTGCATCACATATTCTCCACTGGAAGGGCATCCATTAGGGCACTTTTTCATGTTTTCTTGCACCCTAGAGGGCATTTCATCATGTTTTTTCCATTTGAAGGGCAGCTTTTTCCATTAGGGAACTTCATCACATTTTCTGCACTGTAAGGGCACCTTAGCGGGACATTTTATCTACCATAGGGGCACACTAGGGGCCCTAGCTGGGCCTTGGCAGAGATTTTAGTTTAGTAGTGCACCAGAAGTTGCGATACTAGCAAGCCTCTTTTTCTGACACCTATACTAGTGTGGCGAAGTGAACATGAGTCTATTGTTATTGCTTTTTTGGGATTATGAAGGCTAAAACCCAAAAAAGAGGCACCAACGAGGGAAAAGCCACATGAGGCGAGTCGTATTCTGCCTTTTTAATCTGTAACTTAATCTGTAACACAGCCTGATGGCTGTGTGGGAAATCAGCGAGCACTGCGGTGAACAGCTACTCTCGACGCGGGCCGTCCCACGACCGCAAATGTTTCCCCCTTTCATTGGAGAGTGCGGAATGAAACAGCACACAGTGGATTGTTTTCCATCACACACGGAGGTGTTCCATTTAAAACGCCAAGACAATTTTAGGGCTGTGGTTGAGATTTGTATTCTGAAACCTACTGAAATATTACAGTGTGAGCTTGGGAGTTTACTGTGTCATAGGAACAGTTTGGAGAAAAATCAATCTCGCACAGTTTTCCATCTCACACCAAACGTATGCACACGTTTGCTATCGACTGTATATTAATATCGACATAAGCTCCAGCTATCTGCACAGTTCTTCCCTTAAATATTTTTTTCCACCATTTGTCATCTTGCACTGAGGACAAAAAAACAAACAAAAAAAAAATTTGTGAGATGGCTGCCATAATAACCGTATACAACAGCCAAGTTTATAGATCAAAGTGTGAAGAAGTGAATATGCCTTTATAGAAAGTTCCATTAGAGAGCCTCGTGAAGGAATGACTGTTTCTAACATAAGTGATAACTTGACAGTCCCTCCAGGATTTCCAGATTTTTCCGATCAAGCAAACTCTACAATATTTGGAGGGGCTTGCAGTTTTTCAAAATTACCGCAGGTTTTCCGCAGATTTGGGCTAAGAAGCGTCATGTGACGTCATCACAACGTACATTCACTCAAAGCCCTCTTCGATTCGCGTGCATCGAACATGAGTACAGCTAAAAGGTCTCATCTACCAACAAACATCACTGCGAAAGAGCGTGCAAAACTATTTCGTGCAATTGCAATTTTGGCCATATTCAAGTAGTTTTCCACAAAAAAAGCACAAAAACTCATCACAAATTTTGAAAAAAGCCTCAGCAAAATCAAGCATTTTTGGCCGCAACAATCACAAAAAAAAAGAAAAGCTTCCCACGAAATCCTGTACAGAATGATTTGATTTGAGGACATTCCACAACATTAAATGTAACTATAAATGGATAAAAGTAACATTTCTCGTTCTTTAATAAATTAATAATTGTAATCAAGCAAATTGCTGTGGTATAAGTTGAATAAAACACTTTGGGATGTGCTGATATTTCAGGGTGGTAGCAGTAACTCTACTTTGCGTCGGGCCTCATTGCACCACCATTGTTTATTTTCCTATTTTTCCTACACAACTCCCCCCAAGTAAGTGTTTTATGCCTTACATATTCAATAGGTGCCAATTTACTATGGGATTCCAATTCATTTTGGGTGGGATGCATTTTGATGACTTGTTCACCTAGTATCAAAAGGAAAACTTCCATTTCTCGACAGCCTTTTCTGTTAAGGTCTACATGAGCCCTGAGGACGCTGGAGCTGCAAGGCTTTACTGCCATACTCACTGCAGGAACGTCACAAACACACATGAAGGTTACTCTGGATACACCACAGAGCAGTGTTTTACTTTCCTGGACACAAGCAATCAGACTCCTATAATTTAACCATTCCACATGGACTTGCGTAAACTGTCCTTCACGTCCTGAAACCACTTTTTTTCTCTCTCTCTCCCTGGCGGTGCTTCTGTCTATCTGCGGTGCACGAATCACCCATGCAGAACTTTATGTAATGTAATCAAAGTCAGCTTTGTATTTTATACAACCAATCAGGCTCAAACGGGCCGCGCTCCGGAGAGTGGGGCCGAGCAGGCACAGTACTCATCAGCCTCAATGTGCTCGTTGTTTGAATTTCTTGTGTTTGTATAAACCAGATTGGTTTGCACTTAACCCTGTAATATATGCAAAACAATCCTCCAGATAATACTCTTAAGCTTCGCCAGTTGCCACTCTGGCAGCTGCAGTAAACGCGGGCCGTGTAAGAAAAATGGCGTGTAATAAATTATGACATGAAGCAGCGAGTGTCACTCGGTCCCGCTCCAACTCGAGCCACGATCAGCAGGCGGGATATTAAAAATGACACCACAGTGCACATGTGCAGGTCACAGGGTCACGGACTTTGGGGAAGCCTAAAGAAACAGAGGCCTCGTAAAAGAGTATTTAAACAAACAGGATTGGGAGAGGTGACTTCAACACTGCTGATTTACATCATGGCAGAAACTCATGCACTAATGGCTTTGGAAATAAAAGTATCAGGGACAAGTTCAGTCAACAACGTGGGGAAAAAGAAAATAATACGTTTCTAAAATACGTAGCCTTCATGCGCTTTGGGTATTCAAGACGTAATCAAGTGGGAGCGTTGGAATTTAAAAAAAATGTCAACACAATTTTCTGACCTTTAGTATTTTAGCCTTTCATATTAATTAATTAATTAGTTTTAACTAGTTTTAATTAGTTAGTTTGTTTATTCATAGAGTTTTTATAATGATTTAAAAAAAAAAAATACAACTTAGTCACCAATGCAACTATAGACATTTCATACAGTTACATCTCTAACCTTTGGTTGCATTAAGTAAAACATAATACATCATAAAATTATGGGCACCCTGAACTAAAAAATAATATAAAATAAAATTAAGAACCTATCTCCTGATTGACTTCTGTACTCAAATATACGTTGACTTACAGTACCCTCCACTAATATTGGCACACTTGGTAAATATGAGCAAAAAAGGCTGTGAAAAATTGTCTTTATTGTTTTACCTTTTGATCTTTTGTTTAAAAAATTCACAAAAATACTCTGCTCTCATGGATATCAAACAATTGCAAACACAACACACGTTTATCCAAAAAAAACAAACTTTGTTAAATATAGGTGTGCAACAATTATTGGCACCCTTTTAGTCAATACTTTGTGCTACCTCCCTTTGCCAAGATAACAGCTCTGAGTCTTCTCCTATAATGCCTGATGAGGTTGGAGAATACATGGCAAGGGATCTGAGACCATTCCTCCATACAGAATATCTCCAGATCCTTCAAATTTCGAGGTCCATGCTGGTGGACTCTCCTCTTCAGTTCACCCCACAGGTTTTCTATGGGTTTCAAGTCAGGGGACTGGGATGGCCATGGCAGGACCTTGATTTTGTGGTCAGTAAACCATTTTTGTGTTGATTTTGATGTATGTTTTGGATCATTGTCCTGCTGGAAGATCCAACCATGGCCCATTTTAAGCTTTCTGGCAGAGGCAGTCAGGTTTTCATTTAATATCTGTTGATATTTGATAGAGTCCATGATGCCATGTATCCTAACAAAATGTCCAGGTCCTTTGGCAGAAAAACAGCCCCAAAACATTAAAGAGCCACCACCATATTTAACCATGGACATGAGGTACTTTTCCATATGGCTACCTCTCTGTGTGCGCCAAAACCACCTCTGGTGTTTATTGCCAAAAAGCTCTATTTTGGTTTCATCTGACCATAGAACCCAATCCCATTTGAAGTTCCAGTAGTGTCTGGCAAACTGAAGACGCTTTTTGTAGAGGCTTTTTTCTTGAAACCCTTCCAAACAAATTGTGGTGATGTAGGTGACTTCAGATTGTAGTTTTGGAGACTTTACAGGATACAACTAACTTCTGCAATTCTCCAGCTGTGATTCTTGGAGATTTTTTGGCCACTTGAACCATCCTCTTCATCCACAGTGCATTGAGACAATATAGACACACGTCCTCTTCCAGGTTGATTCATAACATTTCCAGTTGACTGGAACTTCTTAATTATTGCCCTGATGGTGGAAATTGGCATTTTCAATGCTTGTGCTATTTTCTTATAGCCACTTCCCATTTTTTGAAGCTCAACAACCTTTTGCCACACATCACAGCTATATTCCTTGGTCTTACCCATTGTTATGAATGGCTAAGGGAATTTGGCCTATGTGTTACCTCATATTTATACCCCTGTGAAACAGGAAGTCATGGTTGAACAATTTCCTGTTCCTGGTCAGCCAGCTGTACTAAAAAATGTAAAATATCAATGGGAATATACTTCAAATATATTTTTCTAATATGAATTCATAGGGGTGCCAATAATTGATGCACACCTATATTTAACAAACCTTTTTGACAAACCTGTGTTTTGTAATTGTTTGATATCCATGACAGCAGAGTTTTTGTGTGAATTCTTTTGAACAAAAGATCAAAAGGTTAAACAATAAAGACAATTTTCACAGCCTTCTTTGCTCATATTTACCTAGGGTGCCAATATTAGTGGAGGGCACTGTATATACTGTAGTTATGTTCAGAATAATTAGGTTTGTGACGGATCCAGAGCCTGTCCTGGGAATACTGGGTGTGATGTGGGAATATTCCCCGGATTGGACACCAGTCCATTGCAATGCACCACACATACGCATTAACCCGAGTTTAGGATCGAACCAGAGACCCTGGAGCTGTGATGTTTATTTATATTGATATAATATTTCTAATATTATACAGTATATGTTGGTAAGAGTACCAATAATTACGGAGCAGACCATAGCTCAGGTTACTCGAATGACTTTGTAATTTACAACTTAACAAGTTGGAAAGAAGCTGATCTGTCAAGCGCACAAAAACATAATTATTTTTCATCAAGGCTCATCAAGTTGTACGTGAAAAGCAACACAGGAGCTAAATTAGCGTTCGGAATGTTGTTCCAGTTATCCATGATGGACAAGCTAAATATTGGCCTTTTATCCCTATGGCCTCTGCTGTGCTATATTTGGGAGCGTGGCCTCATGGCCTGACTGCACATGGGGAATCTACCGGTCAGAATGAGTAGCTCTGTGGTTTTCATCCTCCAGTGCCACAGAGAAATGTTGGTGCTCTGCTGCCAGATTTCCCTGCTGAAACCTAATACAGGAGGCCGGAGCCCGAAGACAGGGGCCGCTATGCAAATGAAGCCGTAATCAAATCGGCATGTTCTCCAAAGTTCAAGTGTACCCTGGAGTGAGCTCGGGACGTGAGCTAATCCAAACTCCTTGCACCCTGTAGACACTAATTAAAAACCTCTCACTCCTGCTTCATCTCACACACACACACACACACACACACACACACTGACACGTGAAGTCACACAAAATGAACTTTGCCGCTTTTGATTGACAACTAAATACATCCACATTAACGCGGTGATCAACCACAAGATGGCAGTACCATCCACCGAATGTTTTCTCCATACTGTTTTTTATCACTGATATGATTTCATAAGATTATTTAATAATACTACAGCGCTGTTGAATTCTCGATTCGGATTGGTCAGAAGGTGTTGATTCATTTTCTACACATATCTCGGACAGTCTTTTTGGCTGTAATTCAAATCATACGTTTATAAAGTAATGATGCGCTCGTATTAGTCAAATACCTCATCGTTTCTATAGTAACAACTATTCACTTGTATGGTGGACGATCTGCATAATTTCAAACTAATAATAAACAGATTACAAATGTGTTTTGATTTAACTAACAATATATATTGATATTTTGATATAATGACGTCTTGTGTGACAAGGTTTTTATTTAACATTTATGGAAGGAGTCTCCAGTGTCAGCGCTTTGTAGTAAGTTTTCCGCCACAGAAAAATGTTTCTTTCTGGTTTCTTTTGCTTCTTCAAGAAGAAGAACGGTGAGAAGTAAGAACTGCTAATCGATACCAGGAACACTAACTTGTCTTGCAGACATTGCACAACATGAAATATACCTAAATGGATACACAATTATGACATGTGGTTGCTTAGAACATTAAAAAATTGTAATCACTGGCAAATTGCTGTGGTATAAGAGGAAGAAAAGAGTTCATCGTATGGTATGCGTATGGATCGTACAGGAAGTTGCATCATCCGAATTTCCTGACGATCACAGGAAGAAGAAATGTAAGTTTTCTCATTCCTTTTTCTTTATTTTCAGTGATATTGTGATATTGACTGTTGAGGTCGCTTTAAAACAAGCCTGTTACTCAAATTATAGACTGAAAATACAGTGTCAATATTAAAAAATTTGTGTGAATCATTAGCAAGTCTTTAATTTCCTCACACCATTGGCATGGATGCTAGTTCACCACATTTTGTGTGCTAATTCTTTACTTAAAAAACTAATTTCACAGCAAAATGCAGTCACTGTTGGCAAAGAAACCTAAAAGATGAAAGTTTGTTTTCTGCGATTTTTGCTTGTTGTTGAAAATATGCTAAACAATAAAGCTTAATGGTTAAAAGTCACCCCTGATATCTTCTTGCTACATACAATTCTTTGAGACGTGATAAAAACACTTCATTAGCAACTTGTTTTTGCAAAAATACTTCTTTCATTCATTTTTTATTTCACTAAACGGACCGTAAGCTCTTCTATACTGATGTTCTCTGGTTCCTCCAGCTGCATTACATACAAAAATCCTGCCATGAACCTCTACATGTACGTTTTGCTAAGTTAAACTCGAGCGTGTATTCAATCAGATCAGGACGGAGCCTTCGAATAAGAAACTGCTGATTTATTATTATTTTTTCACTCTATAACCTCCAGGCTTGGTTGAAATTGAAAGGGGCTTCGAGGATATTTATGCCTCAGGAAGTGAAACATCTGGTAGGGTTTTTCGAGTGGGTTGTGTTTTCTGGAGCGCAGAGCCTCAGGGGCGCTGGTGTATGCCGGAGTATGCCCTGTGCATGCCCGCAGAGGCGATGGCTGGAGCTGATTTAATCAACATATGCGTAACTTCCCACTGGCAAAATAATGACAATCCATTACCTTCACCAATTACCTGCAGCAGCACAGTGATGCAGGTCTCATTAAAATGGAGAAAAAAAAAACCCCGATGGAGCCACTGAGGTGACATGGTTGATCTTTGTAGCCACGAATTAACATTTCAAGTCTGCAAACGAAGTATTATTGTTATGTAATGCCGGTGCAGGCTGAAGAGTCAGGGGAGAGTAGTCAGGATGCATGCGCTGGGGAGACGTCAGATAATGCAGTAAAGTTTATTGACACAAACAAAAAGAGCAGTAATCCAAAACACAAAGAACTGGAGAAAAAGCAGTAATCCAAAAAGACAGGGAAAAAACACTTGAAACTAGGAAGTGGTCTGGGAACCACAAACTCGGAACTATGGACATAGGAACAAAGACTACGGATCAAAGCGCTACGGAATTTAAACGAAACCAAACTAAACTAATACACCGCGATGAAGCGTACACAAACAGGGCTTTAAGTAGCGGAGTTCATTAACATTAAACAACATTAGATCCGCGACACCTGGAAATGATAATCACAAATTAAACCAATGAGGAAACAAGGAGGCGGGGACAGAGACATGACGTAAACACAATAACACATGCACATGGCCAAGGTAAACAAAACGAGAGTCTTTCTGACAGGAGGCGGAATGCATTCCGTGGAATGCGGAAGTAGGCTACGCTTCATTTTGCCGCGTAGCGAGAGAGAGGGAGAACCTAACAATTATTTATTTGCGATGTCAAAGTAATAGCCTGTTGTTATTTAACAAACAAAGACATATCATCGTTCATAGGATTAAGTTTTCTGTATAAGCAAAGTTTATGTTAACATTAATGGATTGAGTCTCCAGTAGGGCTGGGTGATATGACAAAAATATCATATCGCGATACTTGAGGAGATTTCAATGATACACGATACGCATCACGATATGTAATTGAGCTAACAAACCTTCTGTAGAACAGTAGTTGAATAAACAGAAAAACTGAAAAACCTGAGCTGGACGATACTTCTCCTTGATGCCAAAAATTACGTCAAATCAACGGGATCCATTCAGTACCATTTAATATGTAATTATTAAAAATGTAAAAAAAAAAAAATACATCACCATAGCAACGATATCTCAGAAAAGTGTATCGCGTAATCGTTTATCACGATATCTATATTATGTCGATATATCGCCCAGCTCTAGTCTCCAGTGTCAGTGATTCGTAGCGGAAAGCTTGCCGCCACAGGAAAGTCTTTTGACAGACACGTTTTGCGCTTTCTGGTTTCTTGGTAACATGACAAACTGTATTTTTTGTCTTATTAATGTCAAGAGAGAGAGAAAAAAAATAGAGGCTGGTGAGAGAAACGACTGTTTACAGCTACTAACGTAAGCGATAACAGGAACTAACTTATTTTGTGGACGTTCTACAACAATGAATGGAATGTATATGTAAATGGATAAGAATTACAACATGTATATTAATGCTGTAAATAAATTTTGTAATTGTTGATAATTCCCTGTGGTATAAGAGGAATAAAGCACTTCAAGACGTGATGTTAATCAGTTAATAATCGAGTTTAATGTGGTAACAGCATCACACCACTCCATCATCGATTCTTTTTCTATAATAACACGCACTGTGGCGATGTATATTTACATAAATATAATATTAGATATGAATTAGATAAGAAGGTATAGGAGGATTTTCATGATAAAGTTGTCGATAACAAGAGAGCGAAACATACATTATTTTGTATAAAAATACTACTAATGTATGATATATTTTTATATAGAATAAACCTGGAGCCTTTTTTTTGCCCTGGGAATGATTTTTCTGTTCAACATCCTGTAAATAGTTACGAGAGTGTTGAATGTGAGTCTGGGCCCACTGATGAGTCTGGAGATTTTGGGTTAAGTCATTGAAAGAGCTTGAGGCCTTGACCGAGCTGTTTCTTTCTTTCTTTTTTTTCGCCCACCAGATGGCACTGTGGAGTCACACACTGCGTCTACTCCTCTTATTTCCACCTCGTTTTACCCCTGGCGAGATCTGATTTATGAGCTAACCGTAGAATCCTTAATATCATCGCTGGCTTGTGCAGGTCAGAGCCGAGAAGCCAATATTTGAACACAACTAGTAGCACATTATTAAGCCTGTGTTGGCCACTTATTCAGGAGCATTAGCATAATGCAGGCCAGCTCCACTCAAAGACAGTGGCTCTTTTCACTGCATCCTAGCTTCCTCTCGATTTTAATTGGTGCTGTCTCTGGATGGTATGGGAGAGCTGAACCCGCTTAGCCCTGTCACACACAAGCCACGCGCTGGGCGCTGTTCGTTTCCCGCACATCGCACTTTCAATTAGTGGCCTGCCTTTCACAGGCAGGGTACTAGCAAAAAGCCCAGACATCTAATGAGAGTGGGTGCGAATATGCAGGGACGCATGATCGGTGTGGGTGAATTTGGCCAAATGTAACATCAAAAAGCAGGAACTGATGCGTAAAAAAACCTATTTCACAAATCACAGATGATGAAAGATGCCCAGTGCTAACATGATGCTGGATGTTTACCAAATATTTACTTGACAAGCTGTCCCAAATTTACATTTGTGCCTTGGACGAAATAAGTGTATTGTACATTTATAGCGAAGAATCAACTACTGGTGATGAAAACGCTCTTTAAAATGCAGAATGCATACAGTCTGCGATAAAAGAGATAAAATGACTGTTAGGTTGGTCAAACCCAAACATGTCTATCCAAAATCTTGACCTCTATTGAGTTTTGACTTGAACCACACTCGAACTGTATAATATAGATATATATCTATATTATGTGTCAATTGGACACCATTTTTCCCAAATGTCATCATCCGCCAAGACCTCTTTACTGCTGTTTGTTTCTTCAGTGATGGTTTAGGACACTATGTGATTTACTGTCATCTATAAACATGATCGAATTAAAGCTCAGAAGCTAAGCGAGTCTAACATTACTCAAGAAATCAACAAAAAGCCTGATTGTGAATGTAGGGAACACATTTTCCCCACAAATGAGCCTCAGCTGTTTGAACCAGAGTGCACCATGCATAAGAAATTGCACCATCACACAGACAAACAAATCTGAACTGACCCAGAACGATGGTAGCAATTTAGATCATTGGTGTTTTTAGCATAAATGGTCAAAAGGTGTTGATTAATCTTCTATAACAGCAGCTTTGACAGTAATTCCAACTGTAATTGAAATCACAGGTTTATATTAATGTGGTTATTCTAATATGTTATCGTTCTATACACTGAAAAAATAAATTGTACATGATACACTCTAAAAAATGCTGGGTTATTTTTTCTACCCAAACGCTGGGTTGAGCCTTTTGGGTCATTTAATTGGGTTATTCTCTCAGTCTTGGGTAGTTTTGTGTAACCCAACAGGTGGGTTAGTGGCCGAGTCATTTTCACTGACAGTTGAATCAATGCACCCCTCCCCCACTCCAACGCCTCAGCCCAGCTCCTTGGGTCAAATCAACTCAGCCGGACTGTTTGAATTCTCCTCAGGTGGAGGTAGCGGTTTTCACACGGACAGACTGTTAGATTAATTTGGAGAAACAAGGTTCGTATCAATATATTTATCCATAAAACCATTACTGTACACTAGAAAAAGCAAAAGTGTGATAACAGTCCAGTTTATATGACATTAAATGCACCGCTATCTTGGTTACTTGTTTGTAATGCCCACTGGATTGTAAGTTGGCTACTCAGTTTTTTAGATGTTTTAAACGTCTCCTTTGATCAAAATCTGGCATTTTCGTCTTAAATATATGACTTATTTGAGTCATTTACTTCAAAGTCTATATATAAACATTACTTTAGCAGCTCTAGTAATACATTTCTGAACACCTTGTCTATAAATAAAGGAGATACCATGCTGACATATTTGTTTATAATGTGGTATAAACAAATGGTCCTATGTTTACCCAGCCGTTGGGCTAAAAATAACTCAATTTGGGTTATTAACGTTTTTAACCCAGTGTTTTTAGAGTGTATAATTTAGCTAATTTTGTCAATTCAATTACATATTTTTTCTTCAATGAAATAACAGTCATTTTAAAATGTTTTATAATAAGTGCATTTCAATGAATTAAAGTCAATTATAAATAATTAAGCCTGCCTTGCTTGAGGTTCATGCACAATGTCGATTGCCGTGTGTCATGGTTACGCTGAATTCAGCGCTGAACTACGTTACCCCTGAGCCCCAGCATGTCACATGTTTCCCACCAAGTTGCACGTGTCTCGCTTTCACCCTGATTATCACCGGTATATGTAAGTTCCTTTGTTTCAGTACCTTTTTGTCAAGCTTTTGTTCTTGTTGTTTCTGTGGTAGTGTTCTTATGTTACTTAGTATATCATAGTGTTGCTCATGTGTGTTAGGTTCTCCCGCTCTCGCTACGCCGCAAATGAAGCGTAGCCTACTTCCGCATTCCACGGAGCGCATTCCAGCTCCATTCAAAAGGACTCTCCTTTTGTTTACCTCGGCCATGTGCTTTTGTTATTGTGTTCACGTCATGTCGCTGTCCCCGCCTCCTTGTTTCCTGATTGGCCCTCTGTGCTGATTATCATTTCCAGGTGTCGCGTGTCTAATCTGGTTTGCTTTGAATGAATGCCATTATTTAAACCCATGTCTGTGTCCGCTTCATCGCAGAGTATTGAGTTTTTGTCAATGAGTTTTTGGTAATGAGTGTTTGGCAATGAGTTTTTGTCAATGAGTTTTGATCTATTTTGTATTGTTCAATATTGGAATATTCATGTCAAAGATAGCGATGAAGCAAAATATCACCAATGTTTTTGTTAATCAGGCATCCCCTGGTTCCTGCCTTTTTTATTTATTGTTTTTGTTTACTCGGCGTCCCCGAGTTTCTAGGATTCTTGCTTCGTTTCGTGATTTCGTGGACTGTGACCCTGTAAGTGACTGCATCCATGTCTAACCTGTTTAGGAAGATTAACGTGCCTAAGTTTTTGTATTTTTGGTATTTTTGTCCCGTCACTTTTGAATGTGCCTGTTTATGTTCCTAATAAACGGACCACTTCTCCCCTGCAAGTGCATCCTGGTTCCTTCCTATCCCCGGTGTCGTAACAGAATACTCTGCCCAAAACATGGATGCAGCGGGGAAAGTAAGGGCACGCCACGCCATGCCACGCCACATTTAAAATGCCTGCACATGATTCAATTTTTTTTCCTCAGTGGACTTTTGTTTATCCCCCGGACGATTATGATGGCTTTGCCACTTGGCCACAATGTTTTTGTTTGCAGGCGCAACTTTATTTTCTGAGTTTGGAGGACCCCAAACCCGACGAAGAACAGTGGTTGGGGTTCCTCCTCTCTCGTTTGGTCAGCTCTGCTCGCCAATGGGTGGAGCTTCACCTCGCCAATGGGTGGAGCTTCACCTCGCCAATGGGCGGAGCTTCACCTCGCCAATGGGTGGAGCTTCACCTCGCCAATGGGCGGAGCTTCACCTCGCCAGTAGATCCACGCAGCTCAAAACAGTTTCGGACTTTGTGGATCTACTGGTCCAGGTGTTCGGGAGCCCAGACTTCCAACCCGACCTCAGGACCTTTTTGGGGAACGACCGTCTGGGCGACCGTCCTAGCCAAACTATTTTGGATTTTTATGAGAGTGAGCGGGCTAACATGGCGGACTGCACCTCTCATCCCCTGACTCAGGAGTGTGCCACCGAGGGATGCACCCGACCATCCATCCTGCAGTGCCCCACCTGCAGGAAACAGGGAGTAAGGAGCAGCTACTTCTGCTCCCAAGGCTGTTTTAAGGGCAGCTGGTGGGTACATAAGTGGCTCCACAGGCGGGCACCCTCAGAGCTCCAGCAGGAGGCCCAGCAGGAGGTCTCCTCCACGGAGCAGCACCTGGAGGTAAACGTGGCAACCTCCAGCCCTGAGCTCCAGCAGGAAGTCTCCTCAAGGGAGCTGCACCTGGAGGTAAACGTGGCAACCTCCAGCCCTGAGCTCCAGCTGGAGACCCAGCAGGAAGTCTCCTCCACGGAGCTACACCTGGAGGTAAACGTGGCAACCTTCAGCCCCGAGCTCCAGCAGGAGGTCTCCACAGCGGAGCTGCCCCTGCAGGTTAATGTGGCGACCTCCAGCCCCGAGCTCCAGCTGGAGGCCCAGCAAGAGGTCTCCATGTTGGAGCTACCCCTGGAGGTTAACGTGGTGACCTCCAGCCCCGAGCTCCAGCCGGAGGCCCAGCAGGAGGTCTCCACAGTGGAGCTGCTCCTGGAGGTTAACGAGGCGACCTCCAGCCCCGAGCTCCAGCCGGAGACCCAGCAGGAGGTTTTTCCAGCGGAGCTGCTCTTGGAGGTTCACGAGGAGACCTCCTCTCCTGTCCAGTTCCTGTCGGAGACCCAAGTGGGGTGCTCCATTACAGCTCAGGTCCTGTCGGAGACCCAAGTGGGGTGCTCCACTCCAGCCATGTTCTCGTCAGAGGTTCAAGAAGAAACCTCCTCTCCTGGCCTGCTCATATCGGAGGTCCACAAAAAAACCTCTGCCCAAGCCACGTTCCTGCCAGAGATTCAAGAGGAAACCTCCTCTCCTGTCCTGCTCACATCGGAGGCCCACGAGGAGACCTCCGCCCAGGCCACGATCCGGCCAGAAGTTCAAGAAAAAACCTCCTCGCCTGTCCTGCTCATGTCAGAGACCCATGGGATGGCCTCTGCTCAAGCCAAGTCCATGTCAGAGGTCCATGGGATGACCTCTTCCCAAGCCCAGTCCATGTCTGAGGTCCACGGGATGACCTCCATTCCAAGTTCTAGCCCATGTTTTATTGCTAAATTGAGTCCATGTCCAGGTTCCTGCCCGAGTCCTAGTCCATGTCCAAGTCCATGTCCAGGTTCCTGCCCTATTCCTAGTCCATGTCCAGGTCCATTTCCAGGTTCCTGCCCTAGTTCTAGTCCATGTCAAGGTTTCTGCCCTATTCCAAGGCCAATTTCTGATCCAGTTCCCAGTCAGGTTCCCAGTCCATGCCTCAGCCTATGCCCAAAGTCCGTTCCCAGTCCAGTTCCAGTTGCTAGCTCTATTGATTTAATTTCTGGTTATGTTTTTGCTCTCATTCTCAGTTCGGTTGCTGATTTAATTCCCAGCTCCGTTCCCAGCTCCGTTCCCAACCCAGCACACTCCTCTGTCTCCTCCGTCTCTGGTTACCTTCCTAGCTCAGCTTCCAGTCCAGTTTCAGAATCTGTCTCCAGCCCTGTCTCCAATTTAACTTCCAGCTCTGTTTCCAACCAAGTTTTTAAATCTGTTTATGGTTCTGGGTCTAACCTAATTCTCTGTCCAGTTTCCAAGTCTGTTTCCAAGTCTGTCTCGAGGTCTGTTTCCAAGTCTGTCTCGAGGTCTGTGTCCGCTTCATCGCAGAGTATTGAGTTTTTGTCAATGAGTTTTTGTTAATGAGTTTTGGTCTATTTTGTATTGTTCAATATTGGAATATTTATGTCAAAGATAGCGACGAAGCAAAGTATCAACGATGTTTTTGTTAATCAGGCATCCCCTGGTTCCTGCCTTTTTTATTTATTGTTTTTGTTTACTCGGCGTCCCCGGGTTTCTAGGATTCTTGCTTCGTTTCGTGATTTCGTGGACTGTGACCCTGTAAGTGACTGCATCTATGTCTAACCTGTTTAGGAAGATTAACGTGCCTAAGTTTTTGTATTTTTGGCCCGTCACTTTTGAATGTGCCTGTTTATGTTCCTAAAAACTGACCACTTCTCCCCTGCAAGCACATCCTGCTTCCTTCTTATCCCCGGTGTCGTAACAATGTGCAGCGCTGTATCTTCTGGTTGGCTTTGTGTTTCTGGTTTTTCACTATTTTGGTTACTTCTTTGAACCTTAAACAAGACTTTAAAATAATCCACCGTCTCTAGTTTACATGACACCATGAGAGTAGCCGTTTTCTCCACCTTGGAATATTGCTCCTGAGGTGGGGGGTGTGGCTTATGACCTCGATTTGCATATGCTCTGAGGAACTTTAAAATTATTTCATTTTGAGTCTTATGGAAGGTTTAGACAGTGTTTACATTTACATCATTTATTTAAGCTCTCTTGCATGAAATAAATAAAATTTATATAAAAGAAGGGAGCAAAACATTGACTGACTTGTTTTATTTGTGCAATATATATAACCATTTAAATCAAGTAGATTATAATTAAAATGATGAAGTTAATTTTACTTAAAAATAAAAGAAAATGTAAATAGTTGGCAATTTTTAAAAGTAAATTTCACTGATTATTTTTCAGTGTATTGGAATCTAGATTCTAGACACATGACAGTTTATTTCTGACTTCATCTACATAAGTTATTCAAGCAGATGGAAAATGAGTTGGAATTATTCACTTGAAGTAAATGCTCCTTGATATAATTAAGCTAATATAATTAAACAAATGTTACTACAAATATACATCTGCATGTAGACAAATTAAATTTGTGTGACCACTTGACATAGAAAAACATCAAAAATTAAAAGTTAATTAAATTCAACAAGACAACTTACACAGGGACTTGGTTCTCACATGGAATTGTTGACATAAGTGAAGTTTTCTATGAGGAGATGTTTATTTAACATTCATGGAAGGAGTCTCCAGTGTCAGTGCATTGAAACAGTCAGAAGAAAAGCTGTAATGTAAACTTTCCCAAGACAGGAAACTTCCTGAATAACATGACAAGCTGCATTTGGGTGTAACGTATCTTGAATGTTGTTGTCTATTTTGGATATCAATCAAACCCTTGAACACGCTCGGTCACTGACTTCCTGTTTTGAAAGGAAATACGTCAATCAAATCATGGCTCTCAAGCCATTTCATGGTCAATTTAAGTTTTCTGATTTTGCGCTTTGCTGTTTTTCCGTCTTATTAACTGAGAGAGAGAGAGAGAGAGAGAGAGAGAGGGGGGCTGGGGAGGGAATAAAGGTTTATAGCTGCACATTAAATGTAAGTATAAATGGATACAAAAATCAAGTTGTTATTTAATAAATAAATAACTTTTATCACTTGTAAATTGCTGTGGTGTAACGCAAGCGATAACTTTTTGCAGACGTTCCACAACATTAAATGCAACTATAAATGGATAAAAAGTATGGTGTGTTATTCATTGATTATTGGAAAATAATAAAAATAACTTAAAAAATATTAACAGTAACTCAACTACACACCATGAATGATGTCTCTTTTAATGTGATGTGCTGTAACTGGAAAGTAATCAACTTCACCACCCTGTCATTGATAATTTTCCTATAACAGCACACCTTGTTATGTTCTATTCCTTCCTTCCTTATATTCCTTACTGTTTCTTATTTGTTACTAATTAATAATTGGTGTTGTTAATCAGTTCTTAGCTTGTCTGTTGAACTGAAATTGTGGTGCACTGAGTAAGCTGAAGCAGAACATAAACAAAAATGAAAAGTGAACAGTGTTATTTCCACAAATAATCTTGTTTGCTTAAGGTTGCTTAATGTACCGTGACAGTCACTAATTAGTTTGGGGGCCTCTAGGTTCATCAGTTTCTGTTCTTTGTCTCACCTGGCTGTAAATATTTACTCATATGCAGTTTTAGGCTTTAAAAAGACGTCTTGATGTAAATCCAAACTTCTCCCACTGTGCTCAGCAATTACAAACTGTATAAACAAGCCAGACTCTGTGACTAGATAGACGTCGACATGAACACAGTGCAAACACTCGTGTATCTTCTTGCATGTGATAAAGTCTGATGCTACAGCATTTAAACGGCACGTTGTATTATATTAGCTTTTTAAACATTAATTACTCGCTAAAAAAATAAGAAGAAAATAAAGCTGTCAGCAGCACTCTTTGACTTGGCAGACGGCAGGAGGCTTTGGCAGTGGTGTTCCTCAAGGTCCTAAAGGCCACAATTCACAATTTATTGTCTTCTAATCAAATTAATTGTAATACATTAAGTTAAATGCTCGAAATCATTGAGCGAGGTTGAAGATTTAAGGACTGGCTGTTTAAATAGTGAGAATCATCTTAAAGGAATAGTTCAGTACAAAAGAATTTATAAAAAAAAAAAAAACCTCTCACTTACCCCAAATGTAGTGGATTGATGTCTAAAGTTTGCTTCTTTACATATCAATCGATTTGCAATTTCATTTACAATTGGAACAGAATTTCCAAATGACACTATTTATTACATAAGAAATAAAACATTTGGGGGCATACTATTGTAGGATAATAATCAATGACAGGTGGTGTGATGCTATCTGACACAAAGTGCATTTTACTGGTTTCATGTGTCTCTGATGATAATACATAACACATAACACATGGAAATATCTGATGTCATATGCTCAAACAGCGTGTAAGAAGGATATTCAAGATATCAATTTGTTAACAGGAGTAAAATGCAAAAAGATAGATAGATAGATAGATAGATAGATAGATCGATAGATCGTTGAAGGGCTGCCTGACTGCTACAGTATATCTCCCATTAGACATTTCGCTTGCTTTCACGTTTCATCACGCAATTCTACTTGATTTTATTTTTCTATAGCTTTTACATTGTCATAAAGCAGCATTCCAGAAATCTGGATGGCCATCTCACACTCGAAAATGAATAAACTTCATGTGATATGCATGATTTCATTCAGATGTAATCTGGCAACAGTTTCAGTCAACTGCGAAAGCTTTAACGTCTGATTGGATTTGATTTAATCTGGCGTTCCTGATTGCTACAAAACTGCACTCGTGTGTGTTTTGCACTGATTTTTAATTTTTTCCAGTTTGTCTTAAAGAAATCCCAATTAGCCCACATCATGCTGTGTAAATCACATAATAATAGTGATCTCAAATGAAGTCATGAATACAAATCAGATGACTTTTGTCTTTTTTTTTTTTTTTTTTACGTGAAGAAAAATGGCATATCCTTGTATTGGCCCTCAAACCCAGCCTTTAGTTTAAATAATGTATTTCTGAATGACTAACACACTGAGTGACATTTTGGATTAGTTTTTTTGAAAATCAATGAAATAAACATCTCTTCGTAGTGGACTCAGACTTTTGTATCCGACTATAAATAAAGAGTTATAAGGCTCATTCGGTTTCCGTATCGCCATAAACACAGTGAGAGGAAATAGAGCAATATGAGTTATGATGTTGCTATAGAACCCCTCGTGTGGATTGTAAGCGCCTCAGCTGGCCGCAGTGTTGCTGATTGAGCCGAGTTTGCCGTGCTCAGGTGTGAAAGGTCCTCACTGCGACGCTTTGAATTCAATCTCGCACGGCACGATTGGGTTCAATTCAATTTCAGGCCCATCCAATTTAGAAAAGTTTTTTTTTTTCATGTTCTTCTAAAAGAATCATTTCTGAGTTCTGATCTCTTTTGAAATATATGCCAATTCTCTCTTTGAATCAGAGTTTCAAAGTAATACTTGAATCGATTGTATTAAAGATAATTTACCTGAACTTTACCAGGAGCTGTTCTTTTCGGCGGGAGAGTAGAACTGATTGAATCAGTTTAGTATTCATTTTAACTTGTTGCTTATGATGAAAATTATGGATCGTATTCAGAGTTGACCGTATTCAGCACACATAGTGAGGAATTAATATCAAAATTGCGCATATTCAATATTCAGACCTCAGATGTAACCACATACTTGAGGACTATTCAGAGACTTACGCAAGATTTACGTACATGGGGCGGTTTGTGTAAACAGAGACGTGCCTCAATTATGAGCGATTCTGAACTTGATCTTTAGCACATTTTTCTTGTATGATATTGGGCTTTTGGACTTTGGCTGTAAATACATTAAAAAACTTTTAAATGCCATTTGAGGCTGACATTATGGATATACATAAATATGACTATTAATAAATTCATATTTTTTTTCCCTCACAGAGGACATCTCAGGATACAGAATCTTAATCGGAGACATTGCTGAGCTCAACTTTTATATGGATCAAGTTATGAATTATCTTAAAGTGAGCTATATGCAAAGTAGATAAGTGCATGGCCAGATCATGCTTCAAACCATGGGCATGTTTCCGTTTTTACAAAATTTACAAAAACATTGCTTTATCAATTAAACATCTCAAAATAGCGAAGTATAAGCGTGATAGGTAAAATAACCTACACGTCGCACAGATATTAAAATTTCATGACCTCGGCTCAGTACGAGGTCATGAAATTGTACCTCTTCATTACATTAAATTGTGCAACTGTCATTAGCTATATTCCTGTTCAAGTTGTGAATTTAACTTTCAATTTAATGAAAAATTTAAATATTGCATAAAACATTTGCGAATAAAGCACCGTTTCCATCTCATGTGTTCAAGAGAACAAAATCGCCACTTCTGGGGAAACTGGTGTAACGATTGTTGTCCCCTATGTGGCCTTAACACATCCCACACAACCGTCACAAGCTTTAAATAGATGACATACGCAAGACTCTGGTTGTCTGTTCTTTCTTTTATTCTCCGCAGCAATGATGATCGTGTCTGAGGAATACATCAAAATGTATTATTACACAGGGGTGAAAACACTGCAGACACAAACCACCGCAGGAGTGTCAGCCATTTTCTGCTGAACTCCATACAACTTGTAACAATTCCATGTTAACAAAATAACAAAAATAAACATGAAAATCACATACCTGAGGAACACATCAAAATGTATTATTACACAGGGGTGAAAACACTGCAGACATAAACCACTGAAATAAGAAAAACATAAAATAAACAAACTCACTCTCATTAAGGGTAACTGTGTGTTTTCCATTTAGTCATCTGAAGCTACATCGGCAGCAGCACATTAATTTCACCGCATGAGACATGAGGCACAACGATAATTACTCAACAAAGTTTCCGTCGGACATATAAACCCATCCAACTCACTGTACATTTGTTGATATAATCACTACAAACGTTTACATTTGAAAAACTCATATTAAACACACTTTTATCACCTTTTTTAAACACTATAAACAGTAGAGAAGAGAAACACGCTTACCCGCAGCAGTGTCAGCCATTTTCTGCTGAACTACGGTAGGCGTGCAAGGACAAAATAATGAATGTCTGCAATGCATTAACCACTAGGGGGCACCAAAACAACATTTGATTTAATTTACCCTCTAATTTCATGTAATTCAACACCATGAATATCATTAGAATTATTGTTCTTTTTAGCTCCGTTACACTGGCGCACATCAAGGAATTTATGCGGTACATGTGTTTCCATCGTAGTTTATGCGCATGACTTCTTAGTGAATGTTTTTCGCATCTAAATAATGTAATAGGATGTGCTGGATCAAGTGCTACTTTGTAAGTTTCCGAATAATAAGGATGGAAGCTATATTGTTAAAGCAAATTTGCTGCAACGAATGTAATTACATCTAGAACTATCAATGCATTTCATAAGCATAAGAGTCTTGTCTTTTTAAATTTTGAAATGAACAGTGTGCTTTTTTTAAAATTTTTTTTTATTTTATTTATTTATTTATTTATTTTTTTTCAGTGAAGTGAGGAGGTGATAGCACTAACAAGAAACCAGAAGAGTTCTGACCCTGGCCATAGGCTCTAATTATGATTTTTGGATAAATCTTAATACAGTGACCTTACTGTGAATACATCCTACTGTATCTTACTCACACTTATCTTATATAGTGGCTGTAACAAGTGTGAGCTAGAGGCAGAGTCTGTTTATTTGAGGTTATCCAAAAGTCACAGTCCAAGTCCAGGGTCAGGGTCCAAATAACTGCAAAGTATGGGCACACATGATTATGACTAGTAAATCCATCATCAATAATATAATACTGGCAGGCTGAGGTCAAAATCTGAAAATATTGAAAAATATGACAAGGTACTAGTAATGAGGAGCAGGTATAGATTCGGAGTGTAGTGTCTTGACCCCTCTGAATCAAGCATACACAAAGTTTTCACATTTTTTTTTTTTTTTTTAGCTGGTTAAAATTTTATATATACAATATCTCACAAAAGTGAGTACACCCCTCACATTTTTGTAAATAATTTATTATATCTTTTCATGGGACAACACTGATGAAATGACACTTTGCTACAATGTAAAGTAGTGAGTGTACAGCTTGTATAACAGTGTAAATTTGCTGTCCCCTCAAAATAACTCAACACACAGCCATTAATGTCAAAACCGCTGGCAACAAAAGTGAGTACACCCCTAATTGAAAATGTCCAAATTGGGCCCAATTAGCCATTTTCCCTCACCAGTGTCATGTGACTCGTTAGTGTTACAAGGTCTCAGGTATGAATGGGGAGCAGGTGTGTTAAGTTTGGTGTTATCGCTCTCACACTTTCTCATACTGGTCACTGGAAGTTCAACATGGCACCTCATGGCAAATAACTCTGAGGAACTGAAAAAAAGAATTGTTGCTCTACATAAAGATGGCCTAGGCTATAAGAAGATTGCCAACACCCTGAAACTGAGCTGCAGCATGGTGGCCAAGACCATACAGTAGTTTAACAGGACAAGTTCCACTCAGAACAGGCCTCGCCATGGTCGACCAAAGAAGTTGAGTGCACGTGCTCAACATCATATCCAGAGGTTGGCTTTGCAGAATAGATGTATGAGTGCTGCCAGCATTGCTTCAGAGGTTGAAGGGGTGGGGGGGTCAGCCTGTCAGTGCTCAGACCATACGCCGCACACTGCATCAAATTGGTCTGCATGGCTGTCGTCCCAGAAGGAAGCCTCTTCTAAAGATGACGCACAAGAAAGCCCGCGAACAGTTTGATGAAGACAAGCAGACTAAGGACATGGATTACTGGAACCATGTCCTGTGGTCTGATGAGACCAAGATAAAATTATTTGGTTCAGATGGTGTCAAGTGTGTGTGGCGGCAACCAGGTGAGGAGTACAAAGACAAGTGTGTCTTGCCTACAGTCAAGCATGGTGGTGGCAGTGTCATGGTCTGGGGCTGCATGAGTGCTGCCGGCACTGGGGAGCTACAGTTCATTGAGGGAACCATGAATACCAACATGTACTGTAACATACTGAAGCAGGGCATGATCCCCTCCCTTCGGAAACTGGGCCGCAGGGCAGTATTCCAACATGATAACGACCCCAAACACACCTCCAAGACGACCGCTGCCTTGCTAAAGAAGCTGAGGGTAAAGGTGATAGACTGGCCAAGCATGTCTCCAGACCTAAACCCTATTGAGCATCTGTAGGGCATCCTCAAACGGAAGGTGGAGGAGCGCAAGGTTTCTAACATCCACCAGCTCTGTGATGTCATCATGGAGGACTGGAAGAGGACTCCAGTGGCAACCTGTGAAGCTCTGGTGAACTCCATGCCCAACAGGGTTAAGGCAGTGCTGGAAAATAATGGTGGCCACACAAAATATTGACACTTTGGGCCCAATTTGGACATTTTCACTTAGGGGTGTACTCACTTTTGTTGCCAGCGGTTTAGACATTAATGACTGTGTGTTGAGTTATTTTGAGGGGACAGCAAATTTACACTGTTATACAAGCTGTACACTCACTACTTTACATTGTAGCAAAGTGTCATTTCTTCAGTGTTGTCCCATGAAAAGATATAATAAAATATTTACAAAAATGTGAGGGGTGTGAGATACTGTGTATATACAGGTGCATCTCAATAAATTAGAATGTCGTGGAAAAGTTCATTTATTTCAGTAATTCAACTCAAATTGTGAAACTTGTGTATTAAATAAATTCAATGCACACAGACTGAAGTAGTTTAAGTCTTTGGTTCTTTTAATTGTGATGATTTTGGCTCACATTTAACAAAAACCCACCAATTCACTATCTCAACAAATTAGAATATGGTGACATGCCAATCAGCTAATCAACTCAAAACACCTGCAAAGGTTTCCTGAGCCTTCAAAATGGTCTCTCAGTTTGGTTCACTAGGTAAGCCACAAACATTCATTGCCAAAGAAGCTGGCTGTTCACAGAGTGCTGTATCCAAGCATGTTAACAGAAAGTTGAATGGAAGGAAAAAGTGTGGAAGAAAAAGATGCACAACCAACCCAGAGAACCGCAGCCTTATGAGGATTGTCAAGCAAAATCGATTCAAGAATTTGAGTGAACTTCACAAGGAATGGACTGAGGCTGGGGTCAAGGGATCAAGAGCCACCACACACAGACGTGTCAAGGAATTTGGCTACAGTTGTCGTATTCCTCTTGTTAAGCCACTCCTGAACCACAGACAATGTCAGAGGCATCTTACCTGGGCTAAGGAGAAGAAGAACTGGACTGTTGCCCAGTGGTCCAAAGTCCTCTTTTCAGATGAGAGCAAGTTTTGTATTTCATTTGGAAACCAAGGTCCTAGAGTCTGGAGGAAGGGTAGAGAAGCTCATAGCCAGTCCAGTGTTAAGTTTCCACAGTCTGTGATGATTTGGGGTGCAATGTCATCTGCTGGTGTTGGTCCATTGTGTTTTTTGAAAACCAAAGTCACTGCACCCGTTTACCAAGAAATTTTGGAGCACTTCATGCTTCCTTCTGCTGACCAGCTTTTTGAAGATGCTGATTTCATTTTCCAGCAGGATTTGGCACCTGCCCACACTGCCAAAAGCACAAAAAGTTGGTTAAATGACCATGGTGTTGGTGTGCTTGACTGGCCAGCAAACTCACCACACCTGAACCCCATAGAGAATCTATGGGGTATTGTCAAGAGGAAAATGAGAAACAAGAGACCAAAAATGCAGATGAGCTGAAGGCCACTGTCAAAGAAACCTGGGCTTCCATACCACCTCAGCAGTGCCACAAACTGATCACCTCCATGCCACGCCGAATTGAGGCAGTAATTAAAGCAAAAGGAGCCCCTACCAAGTATTGAGTACATGTACAGTAAATGAACATACTTTCCAGAAGGCCAACAATTCACTAAAAATGTTTTTTTATTGGTCTTATGAAGTATTCTAATTTGTTGAGATAGTGATTTGGTGGGTTTTTGTTAAATGTGAGCCAAAATCATCACAATTAAAAGAACCAAAGACTTAAACTACTTCAGTCTGTGTGCATTGAATTTATTTAATACACAAGTTTCACAATTTGAGTTGAATTACTGAAATAAATGAACTTTTCCACGACATTCTAATTTATTAAGATGCACCTGTATATATGTGTATATATATATATATATATATATATATATATATATATATATATATATATATATATATATATATATATATATATATATATATAAACTTACCAGCTCATTTCCTTATAAAACTGCACAAATTGTAACTTTTCATTTACTACTGTTTACTGCTCTTTACGGCATTTTTTAATGTAATATACACAGTGCATATAGAAAACTTTCACCCCCTTAAAATAATCACATTTTGTTGCTTTTCAGCCTGAAATGAAGACGGACACAGTTTTTGTTTTATCCAGCTGTATTTACTCAGTGCAACTTATAACATCCAAGTGAAAGATATAACACCAACATGTCAGAAAAAATAAATAAATAAAAAAAACAGAATCACTGAGTTGGAAAAAGGATCACCCCCTTGCTTTAATTTGCCTTAATTTTTTAATTACAGCCTTTAGTCTGTTGGGATATGTCTCTACTAACTTTGCACATCTAGACTTTGCAATATTTGCCCACTCTTCTTTGCAGAACTGCTCAAGTTCAGTTAAATTTGATTGTGACCATTTGTGGACTACAGTCTTCAAGTCATTCCACAGATTTTCAATGGGGTTTAAGTCTGGGCTCTGACTAGGCCATGCACGGACATTAACCTTTTTTTCTTTCAACCACTGTGTGGTCAGTTTTGCTGTGTGCTTTGGGTCATTGTCATGTTGGAAGGTAAATCTTCTTCCCATTGACAACTTTCTAGCAGAGGGCAGCAGATTTTCCTCAAGAATTTGACGGTATTTTGCTCCATCCATTTTCCTTCTATCCTGACAAGTGCTCCAGTCCCTGCTGCAGAGAAACACCCCCATAACAGGATATTACCACCTCCATGATTTACTGTAGGAATGGTGTTATTTGGATGGTGAGCTGTATTGGATTTCTGCCAAACATATCATTTGGCGTTGAGGCCAAATAATTAAATTTTAGTCTCATCTGACCACAACACCTTTTTCCATGTGGCCTCAGAATCTTCAAGGTGTGTTCATGTGGCCTTTCTTGACAAGTGGCTTTTTTCTTGCAACCCTCCCATACAGGCCACATTTGTGGAGATTTGTGATATTGTTGTCACATGCACACAATGACCATTCTTTGTCATAAATTCCTGCAACTGCTTCAGAGTTGCTGTAGGCCTCTTGGTAGCCTCTCTGTCCAGTTTCCTCTTGGCTCTTTCATCCAGTTTGGAGCAACATCCTGATCCAGGGAGAGTCTGTGTTGTACCAAATACCTTCCACTTCTTAATAATAGACTTCACTGTGCTTCAAGGCATTGATAAAGCCTTTGAAATTTTTTTGTATCCATCTCCTGACATACCTGTCCACAATTTTATCCCGGAGATCTTTTGATGTGCCTTGCCACCCATAGCTGATTCTTTGCTGCAGTTGCACTACCAAGGACTGAAAAATGCTCCAGGAAAGATCTTTTCATGCTGAGCTAATCAAAATGACCACAGCTGATCACAGTTGAAAGTCAAATGGCTTTGTGTGTCATTGAGAAGGTGATTAGCTTCACCTTATTGAGTTTACAAGTCATTTTATAGGAGGGGGTGATCCTTTTTCCAACTCAGTGATTCTGTTTTTTTATTTTTTTAAAAATTTTTCTGACATGTTGGTGTTATGTCTTTCACTTGGATGTTATAAATTGCACTGAGTAAATACAGCTGGATAAAACAAAAAACGTGTCCGTGTTCATTTCAGGCTCAAGCAGCAAAATGTGATTATTTTAAAGGGGGGTGATTCTTTTCTATACCCACTGTGTGTATGTGTAAACAATTTTTCCTGGGTTTAGTATTTTTAGTCCAACCAACATGCACATTGTACATGGGAAGTGGCCACTTTTATTATTGAAAAAAAAATGCTGATGTTGACATTTTTTTGGTCACAAAACAATCAACAATCACAAAACAAACAAAGCTACCAACCAATCAAGTAGCAAGCGAGAAAAACAAACGTGCAGGACAAAGTGACGATGAAAAACGAGTCTTATTATTGAGTGAATATAAGGAGATTTAAGATATAGGTACTGTATATGATCAAAAATCTTTCAGTGCCACTGGTACGTGATTTGACGTCTCACTTTAACTGTGGCTGCATACAGTCACACGAGCAGCTCACATTCCAAATCTACTGTACAGCAAAGGCAAACAACGTCCTCATCACCAGATTTCATTTTTATTACTGAGAATAATAATAAATCTAATCCAGAGAGCAAGCTAGGCTAATTAGTAGCTAGGACTGAGCTTTATTATGATTACACTGGGAGGCATAGAATTTGTTTTCATATCGACATAAACTTTTATTCTACACCATTGAGCTTTTCCACTACAGGCTCAGACAACAAGACGCTAAAACCAAATGGACAGGGATGAGACCGATAACCAGGGAGAGGACTGAGGAAAACAGAATGATTCTGTGATTAAAAGTTTGTCATAAATGCTTAGCTTTAATAAAGCAATGCTTATTATTCCAAAATGACAACGAAACTGCACATAGTGGTGCTTTAAAAAGAGAAGAACACATAGAATTTGTGCTAATTTACCCTATTCAGTAGCTAGCTAATATCTTGCTTGCAATAGGCCTTAGAAATTAGTTAGTTAGCATTATACATCTAGCTAGCTAGCTAGGTGTAATAAAATAGTCTGGGATCATTATGTTTTTTTCCCCCTGAACTGCTGATTCCACTTCAACTGACAGAAAACGTACCCTCTCCCTATTCTCGAGTGCCTCAAAGCATTTAAGAATGCAGAAGCCTAGCGGCTTTTCCTAGCCTAGCGATGGGTATAGCATAGAAGTGTGTTTCATCAGGAGGAGAAAAAAAACTCTTTGCCTTTTTACTGAGGGTAAGTCAATATCAGCTAACTAGCTAACTTTTTTTGACATTTGAGCTAAAGTTTATCTGCTGCTGAGTAAACTTCCCTGCTGTCCCATAATGCTAGCTATAAAGCTAGCTACATAACGTAGTCTTTCTGTGGAGATTTAAATGTGAACAGAGAAAGTAAAAAATGAGACAGTTGGTTCAGAAAACAATGTTTCGTTTTGACTCATGTTGTTCACAACTCGAGCTCTGGAGCCTCCTGCACTGCTAATCTGACTAACACTAAGTGTCATTCCCCAAACATTAGCATTAGCTAAAGTGGGATAGTTATAGATAGCTAGTTTAGCTGAAATAAAGTGCTAATTACATATTGGGGTCCAGTGGTCCCTTTTCAAATTAATAACAATGAAATAAAATGTTAATCTCTTGCTTTCTTTACAGCTATCACAAGCATAGTAAACACATATTCGGTCTTCAAATTAGCAACAATTACACGGTGTGATGTCAGATAAAATGCTAGGATACATGTTTGTCAGATTTTTTTGACTGGCTCTAATCCAATTTAAGATTACAGTATGCTCTTTACATGACCAGTTAACTACTCTGGTAGCTACCAAAATCAGATAGTCTTCTTGGTATAAGTGATAAATACAATTGCTTAGGGCCCCAGAGCCCTTATCTTTTGGTGATAAGGGATGCTGAGCCCATGGTTGTTACCATAGTTCAGGCTTGCACAATGAACCCCCTTGTGGTCTGCAACTTGAGAGGTGAAGTAGAATCCTGCATAGTGACTCTAAAGGTTCCGAAACAACCCTGTGGATAATGACTGGATTTTTGGTGTGCATGTAAAGACACTCAGTGTACAAGCTTTCCTCCTCTCTCTGACTGTGAACTTCATAAATACTTCCAACAGCAGGCTGTATACCTGGCTACAGCAGTGATTTACAAACGAGCTGAAAGAGAAATACACCGATTCACTGGTTACAGATCAGGAAAAAGCAATGTTCCTGTACTGTGCATCCAGTTACCCCTGAGCCAGCGCTGAAACAAAGGCAGAAGAAAAGGATGTGAGTCTTTGTTCTGGTAATGACTCGGGGGCCAAGCACCGCTCAGAGCATCTCAAAAATTACCTGCTTGGAACGGCAGTGGAGCTTGATCAGCATTTTCCAGATGCAAATTCTGCCTGACTCGCAGACACGCAGATGTACAGTCTGGTTTCCTACATGAAACATTTTCGCTGAACTGTCAGAGGAAGTGACAGTGGTCAGGAACTTCATGCCTCACAAGGCACAGATTTGATCTGCTCCAGAAGACATAATATTTCCTCGTAGAGTTCTGGATCTGCAGATGTTTCCATCACTGAAGGCTGTCACTCGGTGAGGAGTGGTTTATTGTCTCGGATCGTCAGTGCTCCTGCCTTTGAAGAACAAGGAAACAGGAGACAGGAAAGAAGACAGACAGCATCATGTTGCCCTAGAAAAGGAGTTGGGATGCAGTCACTGACAGGTTTCCTATTTATAAGCAGAGATGATTCTTAACATTGTCTTGTCACTGTAAAGCATTAATTGAACAGAACCTCACCTTAAAGTACTTAATTCCTAAATAAACCTAAGTTAATGATGAGGGTGTTAATCTCTGTTGTGCTTCATTTCCCTGAGAGTCAATAGCAGACTACTACAGACAGTAGCATTAGTTAGTGGTAAACATATTTACAAAAGACTAGGAACAAATTATTGAGTCACAGTCGCTAAATCAGGCTCTCAATTCTAGATTATTAAACACTTCACTGTAACACTTTCTATGCAGCTTTTAGATTTCCGAACAAAACGTGTCATAGGGTTTAGGTTATAAACACTTGCATTTTTATTAGCTGTTGTAGGAAAGGGCTTGAAATCTTGAAACATTTCCTTTTATTGTCATTTTAAACTGAAATGTAATGATTGTGTGAAACACTGTTACAAATGAGTAGTGCCCTAGTTTGCTGTAATGATTAGCCAAAAAAGATTAGTTCAGTATCTGCTAATGTTAGGAGTAAAATATTTTAGTTGATGTCATTGACTATGAAGAATATGTGTATTAAATTACCAATATATTTAATACACTTTTCAGTTCAGCAGTTTTATCTAGTTTTCCACTTATTTTGAACTGGGGAGTTGAGTCACAAGCTCAGAAGCAGTAGGAGATGTTCATTCAGTTTGGATATTTTTAAATGTAACGTAGCTATGAAGGTGCTGAAGGTTTTTTTTCCCCCATGTTTCTTCTGTTTTCTTTTCTTTTCTTTTCTTCATTTTTTTTGTGTTTTAGTGTGCTTTTGGCAAACTTGTAGCTTAGCCACAGTAAACACAATGAGAGAATGCCATTCTATCTGTTCCTTAAATTAACAACAACAACAAAAAAAAATCAACATAACTGCAAAAGCTTTTGCTGGAATCTCGGCCCAGAAGCACTGACCCAGAACAGCATCAGCGCAAAATGCTACTATAACTACTGTAAAGTTACTATATTCAACCTGGCAGTAATAAACATCATGGCCAGTACTGGGCTGATTTTGTTTCTTGAGTTTAATACACTCCCAATATAATTGTTAAAATTTTTTTTATATTTACGGTCAATAAAAATCTGCCTGATATTAAGGCAATACATTTCACCAGAGACTCAATCTTGCAGTTTCACATCAGTGTGTACACTCAGTTGCCAATTTATAAAATATTTAACAGGTGTGTGTGTGTGTGTGCGTGTGTTAGTGATGGAGATTCTGGCTCTGTTTCATGAAATACTCTAATGTATTCTAATGTTAAAAATAACATTACTTTGCATAGCTTAAAAAAAAATGTAATGAAATAATTGTTAGCATAAATCAACAATGCAGATGTGTATTGTCCAGTCCCTCCAGGATTTTGTGATTTTGTGATCGCAGAAATTAACGCAAAATCAATCAAACTCCGCAATATTCAGAGGAGCTTGCAATTTTTCTAAATTACCACAGATTTTCCGCAGATTTGGGCCAAGACACATCATGTGACATCATCGCAACACGCATTCAGTCAAACGCCTCTTCGATCCATGTGCGTGGAACATGAGTACAGCATAAAGGTCTCATTTACCAACAATCATCACTTCGAAAGACAGTGCAAAATAATTTTGTGCAATTGCAATTTCGCCAATGCAAGCAGTTTTCCGCAAAAAAAGCACACCAAAAAAAAAAAAGCCGCAGCAAAATCAAACATTTCTGGCCACAACAATCACAAAAAAACTCTACGAAATCCTGTATGGACTGACTGTCAGATACGGTAAGCATCCCTGCATTGTTGTATATCTGTGCTTCATTCTAAACATTTATTTCCTTTTATCCTGATAACTGATCACCTCCCATAATACATTTGCCTCATACACACAGCTAAGAGTAGAGCAACCAAGAGTCCAGGGGTAACTCTGAAGGAGCTGAAAAATCACAGTTCACATGTGAGAATAAAGACAAAAAAAACAAAAAAAAAACATATGAAATCCTGTGTATAAACATGTGGAAAATAGTTCTCTGGTCTGATCACACCAAAACTGACATTTTTCGCCTTGGCATAATGGTACGTTTGAGGGAAACCCAAAACAAGCCCCAGAGTGAAGCATGATGGTGGTAGCATTTGACTGGGAAACTGGATGGTGCCAAATCCAGGGCAATCCTAGAAGAAAAACTGCAAGAGCCTCCACTAGGGTGGCGGTTCACCTTCCAACAGGACAACGACTCTAAGCGTACTGGAGTGGTTCAAAACCAAAATAAAATGAACGGCCCAGTCAAAGCCCAGACCTCAATGTGATTGAGAATATGTGGCAAGACAAGTTCGGGGGGGGGGGTTGAATACTTATGCAAGACACCATACACATGGAGTTGGTGCGGCTCGAAATGTAGATTTAAACGAAAGTGGATCTGTTCTCTAGGATGTTTATGAGACGTGTTTAAAAAAATGCTTCAGAAATGGGTTTAATACTGTATGTGGCTTTAATAAATCTTCCAAACTAGTTGCTATTTTACAGGCATGGCAGAAAATGTTATTTTTTCCATCTGTCTATCTTCCCAGAGTCAATAAAGCACAAACGCAAGCTAGCAGCGAGTGTATAAATTACTAAACAAAGCAAGACATTCTCGGAAGGAAAGTATTTGAAGCTGTGTATGATAGAAACTGCAGAGATTCTTAGTAAAAAAATCTGAGAAAATAAGTTTATCACTAAGAAACAGTTATCCATTGAGTGGAAGAAATCATGAAGCTTTATTCAGTCGTGTGTGATCTAAGTACTGATATCCTGCATGGCTGCTCAGCTCAGTCTTCTGTATCTCAGTATTTCTCTCATGTCAGTGTTTGAAATAATAATCTGCTGCAGCACAGGCTCTCTGTAACAGGAGCTTGAAGTGACTCTATATAGTGTTTCAAAATTGCATGTGGCCCTTGGCCAAAAAGGCTTGCCCATCCCTAATATAAGTGAGTAAACACAGCTAGTTTAAATAGTTCTTGTAAAGCTGTAGCTTTATACTTTATACGTACTTTCACCTTGCACCTCCAGGGTTGGGGATTTGAACCCCGCCTCTGTGAGCGGAGTTTGAATGTTCTCCCCGCGCTTTGGGGGTTTCCTCCGGGTACTCCGGTTTCCTCCACCAGTCCAAAGACGTGTTGTATGCTGATTGGCATTTCCAAATTGCCCGTAGTGTGTGTGTGTGCGTGTGCGATTGTGCCCTGCGATGGGTTGGCACCTTGTCGAGGGTGTTCACCACCTCGTGCCCCGAGTCCCCTGGGATACTAAGAGAGTAACCCGAGCTCAGGATCGAACCCAGGACCTGTGAGGCAGCACCCTGCCACCTGTTTGACATTCAGATTTGATAAAAAAACCAAAAACAAACAAACAAAAAAAAAAAGAGAGAAAGAGTCGCAGCTATACACAGTGGAGACCAAAAGTCTGAGACCACTAGTTTGATATTCTTTTTTAATTTAACATTTTTCATTACAAATGAGGTTATCAGCAACAACTTATGAAAAGTAGAATCTTTATTTACTTGAATATTTACATTGTATTTCAGAGTTTCTTAGTATTTGGTACGTCCCCTTTTTGCCTTAATGACAGCGTGGACTGTCGATTTTGCGATTGTAGAAATTAACGCAAAATCAAGGAAACTCCGCAATATTCGCAGGAGCTTGCAATTTTTCAAAATTACCACAGATTTGGGCCAAGACACATCATGTGACGTCATCACAACATGCAAGCCCTTTTAGATTCACGTGCAATGAACATAAGTACAGTTAAAAGGTCTCATTTACCAACAAAAATCACTGCGAAAGACCGTGCAAAACAATTCTGTGCAATTGCAGTTTCGCCATTTCCTCAAATTGCATCGCAAATTTCGAAAAAAGCCACAGAAAAATCAAGCATTTTTGGCCGCAACAATCACAAAAAAAACCTCAGTGAAATCCTCTATGGACTGCTTCACAAGTTGTGATGATCCATGTTAGATCAAATCCATCGACGTGTCGTCTGAACACGTGCTTCAATGGAAGGGATTAGACTCACAGAAAATCTGAACTTTTATACAGAGGAGTTAACGTGGTCAATATCGCAAATTTGCATACTGTCAGACCAACTCCATCCATGAACTCCCAGAACACTCCACAGCCTACAGACATGGCCGCCCAGGACTGCACTACCCTCAATCCATCACCGTTAACAATCACCTATTCCCAAACACACACACTTAAAAAGGACTCTTGCTCGCAAGCACATTGTGAAGTAAACGCTCAGTTTGTGCATTGCCTCTGATGATTACCAAGCCTTATATTCCTATTTTGGTTATTCTGGTTATTTTGACTTTGCTAGTTTCTCAAGTTTTTGCCTTAGCCCTGTTTATCCTGTTTGGGCCATGCCTGACCTATGCCTGTTCCCTGATTTTGATCTTGCCTAATGCCTTTGGAATTGTCTGGCTGCCTGTTAATAAAAATACACACAACTGCAGCTGCATCTGTTTCCGCCTCCACTTACAGTGAGGGAAAAAAGTATTTGATCCCCTGCTGATTTTGTACGTTTGCCCACTTACAAAGAAATGATCAGTCTATAATTTTAATGGTAGGTGTATTTTAATAGTGAGAGACAGAATAACAACAAAAAAATCCAGAAAAACGCATTTCAAAAAAAGTTATAAATTGATTTGCATTTTAATGATTGAAATAAGTATTTGATCCCCTATCAATCAGCAAGATTTCTGGCTCCCAGGTGTCTTTTACACAGGTAACGAGCTGAGATTAGGAGCACTCTCTTAAAGGGAGTGCTCCTAATCACAGCTTGTTACCTGTATGAAAGACACCTGTCCACAGAAGCAATCAATCAATCAATCAGATTCCAAACTCTCCACCATGGCCAAGACCAAAGAGCTGTCCAAGGATGTCAGGGACAAGACTGTAGACCTACACAAAGCTGGAATGGGCTACAAGACCATCGCCAAGCAGTTTGGTGAGAAGGTGACAACAGTTGGTGCGATTATTCGCAAATGGAAGAAACACAAAATAACTGTCAGTCTCCCTCGGTCTGGGTCTCCATGCAAGATCTCACCTCGTGGAGTTTCAATGATCATGAGAACGGTGAGGAATCAGCCAAGAACTATATGGGAGGATCTTGTTAATGATCTCAATGCAGCTGGGACCATAGTGACCAAGAAAACAATTGGTAACACACTATGCCGTGAAGGACTGAAATAATGCAGCGCCCGCAAGGTCCTCCTGCTCAAGAAAGCACACGTACAGGCCCGTCTGAAGTTTGCCAGAATGATTCAGAGGAGAACTGGGTGAAAGTGTTGTGGTCAGATGAGACCAAAATCGAGCTCTTTGGCATCAACTCAATTCGCTGTGTTTGGAGGAGGAGGAATGCTGCCTATGACCCCAAGAGCACCATCCCCACCGTCAAACATGGAGGTGGAAACATTATGCTTTGGGGGTGTTTTAGGGGACAGGACAACTGCACCGCATCAAAGGGACGATGGACGGGGCCATGTTCCGTCAAATCTTGGGTGAGAACCTCCTTCCTTCAGTCAGGGCATTGAAAATGGGTCGTGGATGGGTATTCCAGCATGACAATGACCCAAAACACACAGCCAAGGCAACAAAGGAGTGGCTCAAGAAGAAGCACATTAAGGTCCTGGAGTGGCCTAGCCAGTCTCCAGACCTTAATCCCATAGAAAATCTGTGGAGGGAGCTGAAAGTTCGAGTTGCCAAACGTCAACCTCAAGACCTTAATGACTTGGAGAGGATCTGCAAAGAGGAGTGGGACAAAATCCCTCCTGAGATGTGTGCAAACCTGGTGGCCAACTACAAGAAACGTCTGACCTCTGTGATTGCCAACAAGGGTTTTGCCACCAAGTACTAAGTCGAAGGGGTCAAATACTTATTTCCCTCATTAAAATGCAAATCAATTTATAAATTTTTTGAAATGCGTTTTTCAGGATTTTTTGTTGTTATTCTGTCTCTCACTGTTAAAATACACCTACCATTAAAATTATAGACTGATCATTTCTTTGTCAGTGGGCAAACGTACAAAATCAGCAGGGGATCAAATACTTTTTTCCTTCACTGTATATGACACTTACATTTAAATAGTGACCTAGAAATTGTTCAACATGTTGAATATTGAATCTTTCCTTTTCTTGTTTTAGAATTTTCAAAATTTACCAACTTTTTTGTTTATTTCCAGTGGTCTCCAACTTTTGGACCCCGCTGTATGTATTTCGATTATAAGTTTCTGTGTTGTTTGGTTCGAGGCAAAATGATGCAATTGTCTCACTATAAGTAGAAAAAAAGTTAGTGAATAGAGTGATAAAGCCAGACAAGGGAATTGGGGGGAAAAAGTGAAGAAGAATTGTTTGTCAGTGTGAAATATCAAACTTCAGCACTGTAGGACCACAGCAGCACACCTGAGAGATGGCACGCAGAGGATCAGAGTATTGGAGTTGGAGGGAGTTCAAGCAGGCATCGGTGAAAAAAAGTAATGACACTTTAATGAGACTTGAATTTTCTCTCTCTCTATTCTTTGAGCTTGTTTTGAGAATTTTCTACAATTAAGTACGATTCAAAGTTCGAGAAGGTGCAATGCTTCACGATGACCAGTTGCTGGTATGTAAATGGAGGACGCAATGTGTCTTTATTATTCACATATCAAAAAGTCTTACATTTGCACATTCATAACAAGACATATGAGAAGTAACGAAGACTATCCCCAAAGTGAAGCATGGTGGTGGAAGCATCATGTTTGGCTAGGCTTTTTAGCAACGACTGGGAAACTGGTCACTTACTCTATGAAAAGCAACGTTTTTTAAAGGATAAGGTTCGGCAGTGGTTAGTGTTTATACATATGTATGGAAAGATTGCTCTTACTCTTTCAGTAAGGCAGAAATATTTTATGAAGATATGAAATACAAACGCAAATACATGTTTTGAAAGTTACATGTGAGCTCATAAGAGAAGTGTAATGTTTGAATTAGACTTAAAGAATTGTCATGAATGCCTTTAAGTGTGTGGTGTGTGTGAGTGTGTGTGTGTGTGTGTGTGTAATAGTTTGCCCCTCTTATTATGCCATCGATGAGAACTCGGGATATAATGCATTGCTCCCCGTAATAGTTTCCCCATCGAGCTACTGATAGATTTTAAATTTTAGCCTCACACCTAATATCACGATCAGCCATCACCCATGGTGAAGTGTGCAGTCTACGCCCGCACGTGTCAGAAATTAAGAAGAGTACCAGTGTTACATGCATGTTACTCATCATGCATGAGCCTAAAGTTTTCATTATTTCCGAGGGCAGATTTGCTTTCGGCGAAGGTCACCGGATTGTTAAGGCAGCTGTTGTGCTTTGCACACTTATCAGAGGGCGAGTATCCTGAGTGACACCTAATGCATTTTATATAAGCTTGTGCAGGTGCATCACACGCCACTGCACTAATTTAAAGGGAAAGTTGTTTCAGTTTAAACAGAAAGCCAGCCTTCAGAGTATTAACCTCTACCACCAAATATAACAGAAACTCTGACAAAGACATTGGCTTTGGGTATCCACTGCAAATGGCTGTCGTTAAGAGCTGTTTACTTATTCCACACAAGAATCATTAAATTGACCACAACTGCACAGCGGTCCTCTTAAACAGAGGAACACAATGACAAGTCTGAGGTGATCCGTTTTATCTGCAGGTTTTATGCACATTGGGCCGGAGTCAGATTCTGAGATTGAATTCCATGTCAATGTTTATGGAAAGTTACTCGTATTCAGAATGGGGTTACGCAGGTACTTATGTCGATTGATGATCACCTGTGTGTTGTTCACATCTCAAAATTTGCCCCATTTTTCTTGAACAGAAGCATCTAAGATGGGTAGTTCAATAGCGTCTACATACCTTCTAATTTAAACACAGGCACTTAATTTAAGCCTGGAAAAAAAAATCAGGGGATAGAAAATGTGGACTGAAAAAGCATTACATTTTTTTATTTTGCAGTCACATGACAAGAGACAACAGCAAGGATTGAAATAAAAAAATCGAATAGGAGTCTAATATATTGCCAAATCTATCGTTGCATGAATATTCGTTGTAATTATCACATTAATTGCTGCAAATTCAGCAGCTTATAAAATAGCACTTGATCCAGCATGTCAAACTATCAGACAAAATGTGGTTTAATTTCCTAAAATGTTCCCAATATCCTGTTGGAATGTCAAAAGAATACCTGGAATTGTATTTTGCACACTTTGCACAGCTCTGAGACGAGACCTTGCCAAACTGGGTGACATGTTTTTAAGGAATGAAACGTCAACGTGAAGAGTTTCAGATGAAATGTCTTGCCACCACACTAAATATATATATATTTAGGGGCAAATGAAAGCTGTGATTTGTGCACAGGCCTTCAATTCTTTCATTTCTGAAATGTCCACTTGTTAGTGATTGGTCCCAGTATCACATGTTCGCTTGTACACACTGTATGGTGTCTCAGTTCAATTTCCGGGTCCTTTGTTTTTCATGTTATTTCACGGCCGTAAAAGCAGCAGACGAAACGCATTTGAGAGCAAACTCGACAGACGACTTCCTTCTTTGTCCATCCTCAATATTTTACTTTGTGAAATAAACCAACGCTGCAACCAAGCCATCACTTTCTCCACGTCCATCACTGCTGTTCTTTATTTATTTGTCCTGATTCGCAGGGTTGCCATCTCAACAGAAGCGTAAAAGCAAGCCCAGAAATAAATAAAAAAAAGCCCCCTTTCAAACCTTATACACTGCTTTTAAAGTCTAACAGCATGACTAGTATTGTGAAATATAATATTTAAAAAATAAAGTAAAAAAAAAAACAACAAAAAGTATTAGTAAAGGCAGTATTAAAAGTACACAGTTTCAATATCTACTAGAAAGATGTTCATCCAATTCTTCTTGAGTAAAAACAATGACACCATGTTTGCAAGGTATACTTCTTTTCATTACTTTTTGATTTTTTTCCCCCACTGTTTGAATATACCACCAGCATTCAATTCAATATTGTTCCAGAAAACAGTGACACACCTCAACATTGTTATTATATATGCATTTTTGGGAATATCTATCACTGCTACATCCAGACAATCGTTCATTTTACAGCCAGCGCCAGTTTATTGGGAAGATTCCATGCCTGGTTGAAAAGTAATCTCACCCGGGAAAAAAACAATTTTCAAACAGCGTTGTTATTCATCGTGACATGCAAAAAACAGTGTATTCAGCTAAAATATAAGCTGTGATGGAATACACATGTGCATATGTTACATACACAGCACAAAAATAAAGTATCTACAGTATACAGAGCCCACACGTGGTAAGAGAACCGAGAGACCATCAGCACAATTACATTTATGGCATGATGTTGTCTGAAACATGTCCTCTGAGCTGTGAGTATTTTAGTCATATGAAGCCTTTATCATGTTTTAATAGTCATTTGGAAAAGCTTGACGAATACTGGTTCAACATTCATTGCAGAGGGATATTGCGAATAATAGCCAATAAGTAACTAATAATACCTAAAAAAAAAAAAAAATAAATAAAAAAAAAGGGGGCCTTTCCTTATATGGACAGTAACATCTACTGGAAAGTGAAGCTCAAGCTCGAAAATGCAGTCAGAATTTCATAACTACACCCCAGAATATAGTTTAGGGCTGTGATTGGACAGTGAGTGCATTTCAGTACGGCACGACTGCAACACAGTGATGAACATGATTCAGGGATTGGAGTCAGATGCAAATGCAAGCAATTTATTTGTAAGTGAAACATAAACAATATCAAGACTAGGAATACCGGAATTTGAAACATAAACTATGCATACGAGGTGAGCGACATAAAGACAATGGGTGATGAAGAAACATAGTAAAACCAGGACTTAAATACAGTAAAATGCTCATTACGTGTACAGGTGTGCATGATCAGTGGGGTCATGTGCAGGGGCTGATGGGTAGTGTAGTCCTGCACCGATACCCTAAGTGCAGTGCAACTACGAATTTCATTCACTTCTAACATGAAGTTTATGTTTCATTTCTAAAAAGCAATACCCTTCTGATTGTTTTCCATACAAGAGAGCAAACAACATAGTGAAGGTTTTGCTTTTCAGTGTAGCATGTTATCTGTGTGTAACTAATAAAAAGCAAAAGTGTTATATACATTTGTTTTTTCACCATTGTGATTGATTTTGGATTTGGAATTTCCTTCTCCATAGCAGTATGGTGACCTCGTGACCACATGTTGCTGTGTGTAGAATGACATCATCAGCTATGTATGTATACTCTATGTCAAAAACCCATTATCATCTCTCAATTCCTCCATTAGAGAGAATCACTACAGCATGCTTAATCCATCATATCCTTGTAATGTGGCCATGTCACCTGCCCTACTGAGAAAACTCTCTCACAGCAATATTTTCTGGAAGCATATGGACTTTCCTAAAACCAAGAAGTGTAAAGTGGAGGCACGAACAGGAACAAATCTCTGCCATAATCACTGATCCAACACATTTGTCATAATAAAGCTATTATTATGAGAATTCCACCGATACAGATTATAAATGGGCTGAATTTAGATGAACAGGAATAGAGCCAGTGGTCGAGTTTTAGAATGCTGTTGCTGGAACAGAGTCAGCTTGATTGTTTAATGATGATGCCAAATATCTGCGTCCATGCCTGCATCACAGCTGTGCTCATGCTGATCCACCATGTTTATCATCTGGCCTAATAGCCATTCTAAAATGAAAATAAAAAATAAAAAATTGGCTGAGTGCTGGATTTTAACCCGTTTAAATTGATTAAAAAACTTGCATTTGAGCAGAAATGTTTCTATTTGACACAAATGACACATGGTTGATTGCACGAAATGTTGGTATTTGGAAAAAGAAAAAGTCAGAAATACATTTTTTTCTGAAATACTGGTGTTCAAAAGGTGAAGAGCGCAAGATTCTAGATAGCCTGATATGTAAAATCTACACTAGCCAGTTGCACAAGTTTTAAACTAAAGTTAAACTATAGACAGTTCATACAGGATTTTGTCAAAGGAGTTGAGGAAAACTACTTGAATTGGCAAAATTGTAATTGCAGGAAATAGTTTTACATGGTGATGCTTGTTGGTAAATGAGACCTTTTAGCTGTACTCATGTTCAATGAACATGAATTGAAGAGAGCTTTGGCTGAATGCGTTTTGTGATGACGTCACATGATGTGTCTTGGCCCGAATCTGTGGAAAATCTGCGGTAATTTTGAAAAATTGCAAGCTCCTCCGAAAATATTTCTTGATTTTGTGTTAATTTCTGTGATTGCAAAAAACGCAAAATCCTGGAGGGACTGTATAGGAAGTCAGAAAATAAAATCTGCCTAAACCATATAGTAAGTCTACTTCTTGAAAACTAGTGCTGTACGAAATTTTGCCTAAACAACTGAAGATTAGAGACCTTTGGCCTTTGACCTGGGGAGTTGGGTTAAGTGTGGAGGAGGAGACACATCTTAATTGGACACATTGTTTATCTTGAGGTCTGAATTTTTCATACGCAAAATTACGAACAACAGTTAAAGTGAGCTGTAAGCATGTCAGATGAGTGCTTGGTCAGCTTATTCTTCAAAAAAATTTTTTTTTTGTTTCAGGAGAGCACATCCAATTAACTAAAGCATTGGCATTATTTACTTAAATTAAGAACTCAAAATAGTGACTTAAAAACATGCTAAAATATACTATATTTTGCACACACATCGGGTGCTGGATCATGTGCTATTTTATTAGCTGCCAAATAATGAGGTTGGAAAACGTATTGTTAAAGTTGAACAAATTTACTGTTAGGACTGCATATCTGTGTAACCCTATACTGAATATGAGGAACTTTCCCTATATGAATATTGATGTAACATTTGCACATTATAAAAAAGTAAAATGCAAAATAATATGATGTGTTGGATCAAGTATTTTTATATTTTATAAGCTGCCAAATAATGAGGGTGGAAGCAATATTGTTAAATTTAAAAAATGCAGTGATTAATGTGATAATTACTATTAGAACTTTCTCCACATAAATAGTGACATTGAACTTAAATCACCAAATATGGCACTTGGTGCCTTGCGGATCTCAGCAGGAAACCCTGTTCTGCAACCACACCTACTTCCGTAGTCTCATCCAGTCATCCCTGCTCAGGTTCTAATTACACACACTTGTTCATTTCCATGATTACCCTCTGCATATATACTGCCACATAAGTCCTGTTGGTTTCTATCGCCTGTATTACTAAGCCTTCTTTGTTCACTCATTTCTATTGCTCTTTATTTTCCAGTTCAGCTCCGCTGTAATAATATTTTGTCTATTGTTTTGGATTGGTGAAAACAGCATGCCCCTATTTCTTTTATTCTTTACTTATGCTGTATGCATACCCATTGAATTAATACGCTTGGGTGTGATGATGATGTTCGTCCGTCGTTGTCGACGATGACCAAGGACATCACATAGGTAGTGAAGAAGATAGGGTAGGGTGTGTCCGGCTGTGGCTGATAAGTCCGATTTGACCATGGAAGGCTCTGCCGCATGTCGGGCATATGTGGTCTGCTGTAGCTGAGGGCAAGATGTTAGCTCTGGACTTTCGCAGCTCGCGTTTCCTTTGAGCCTCAACAGTCCTGCTTTGCTCGTATGCGGTGGCACCTTGGCTTGTGCGGCAGCGCCAGGTTAGTCGGTCTAGCGCTACTGTCTCCCAGGTGTTGGGGTTGATCTCAAAGCTCTTGAGAGCAGCTTTGAGTGTGTCCTTGAAGCGTTTTCTCTGACCTCCGTGTGAGCGCTTGCCTTCTGCTAGTTCACCATAGAAGAGCCTCTTGGGGAGGCGTGTGTCAGGCATCCGAACCAGGTGTCCTGCCCATCTGACTTGAGCTTTCCTTAGCAAGGTGTGGACACTGGGAAGATCGGCTCTAGAGAGTACCTCTGTGTCTGGAATTTTTTCTTGCCAGGAGATTTTTAGAAGCTTTCTCAGACAGTTCATGTGGAAGCGGTGTAGTTTCTTGGCATGACGTGCATAGACTGTCCATGTCTCACAAGCATACAGTAAGGTGGGAAGTACAACTGCTCTGTACACTTTCACCTTGGTGGCCAACTTGATGCCTCTCCTCTCCCACACTGACACACGTAGCCGTCCAAATGCTGAGCTCGCCTTGGCTATCCGCAATTCAACTTCATCATCGATGTTCACTGATCTGGAAAGCGTGCTGCCAAGGTAGGTGAACTTGTCGACAGTTTTCAGGGGTTCTCCTTCCACGGTGATGACCGGTTCTACATATGGTTTCTGCGGGGCGGGTTGGTGTAGGACTTCGGTCTTCTTGGTGCTGATGGTGAGACCAAAGCTTTTGCAGGCAGCGGAAAAGCAGTTCATGCTCTGCTGCATCTTGTCCACTGTGGCGGCATTGAGAGCACACAGAGTCCTCTTCCACCTTGGTCTTTGCTTGTAGCCTCCGTAGATTGAACAGTTTGCCATCGGTCCTGAACCTGATCTTAATGTTGGTTTCTTCGTCATTGCAGAAAGCATCTGACAGCATCGCCGAAAACATCATGCTGAAGAGCGTAGGCGCGAGAACACAGCCCTGCTTGACTCCGTTGGTGACTGGGAATGCATCAGAGGAATCGCCGTCATCAAGTACTCGAGCAAGCATGCCATCGTGGAACTGACGTACCATGTTGATGAACTTGTCTGGACAGCCAAACTTTCTCATGATCTTCCAGAGTCCTTCACGGCTGACAGTGTCGAAGGCTTTGGTCAGGTCAACGAACGTCGTGTAGAGATCTCTGTTCTGTTCCTGACACTTCTCCTGGAGTTGACGGGTGGCGAAGATCATGTCAACTGTCCCACGCCCTTTTCTGAAGCCACATTGACTCTCTGGCAGGTGTCTGTCTTCCATGTGCTGTATGAGTCGGTTTAGGAGGACTCTAGCGAGGATCTTGCCGGCAATGGCAAGGAGTGAGATTCCACGGTGGTTATCGCAAGAATGCCTATTTCCTTTCCTCTTGTAGAGATGGACAATGGAGGCATCCTTGAGTTCCTGGGGGATGACTTCCTGTTGCCACATAGTTTGGAAGAGCTCAGTTAGCTTGTGTACCAGGACTGGTCCTCCTGCCTGGTAAATTTCAGCTGGGATGGAGTCGGAGCCGGGAGCCTTGCCATTAGAGAGCAGCTTAATTGCTTTCTGTACTTCTGATTCTGTTGGAGGCTCTGCCAGGGATGTATTAATGTCGACCTGTGGCATGCGAGCGATGGCTTCGTCATTAATGGAGGAGGGCATATTCAAAACGTTGTTGAAGTGATTTGCCCATCTTTCCAGGATTGCTTTTTTCTCAGTGAGCAGAGTGGTTCCATCTGCACTTAGCAATGGAGAAGTACCAGAGGACTGTGGCCCATAGATGGTCTTGAGGGCATCGTAGAAGCGCTTGGAGTTGTTGCTGTCAGCATACTTCTGTATCTCGTCTGCCTTGTTGCTGAGCCAAGAGTCCTGCATTTCTCTTAGCTTTGCCTGCACCTTGCCTTTGATGGATTTGAAAGCTGCTTTTTTGGGGGCAGACGAAGTGTCTTGCTGAAAGTCTCTGTGGACTTGGCGCTTCTCGTCAAGCAGCTTCTGGATCGCTTCATCATTTTCATCAAACCAGTCCTGGTGTTTGCGAGTATTCTGGCCCAGATGAGTGAGAGAAGTGCTATACACCGTGTCCCGGAAGGCTGTCCAGTCCTCTTCTGCGCTGTTTGAGCCTAGGTTGAGTTGGCTCAGCTTGCTGTCCAGGTCCTCACAGAGATTTTGACGCACAGAGTGCTGTTCCAGCTTGGTCACGTTCAGTCGCTTGTTAGCCTTTTTGCCTTGAGGGCGCCGCATAGGCTGGATGCGGATGTTGACTTTGGAGATGATGAGCCTGTGGTCAGTCCAGCATTCTGCACCACACATGGCCTTTGTCACCCTGACATCCTGCCTGTCCCGTCTCCTGACTATGACATAGTCAATAAGGTGCCAGTGCTTGCTGCGTGGGTGCATCCAAGACGTCTTATTACGGTTTGGTAAACGGAAGACTGTGTTGGTGATGAGGAGTTCGTGCGCTGCACAGGCCTTCAGTAAGAGATGTCCGTTACTGTTGCTTTTGCCGACTCCGTTTCTCCCAATGACTCCCTTCCATGCCTGACAATCTGTACCAACTCTGGCATTAAAATCTCCGAGAATTATGAGCTTGTCTTCCCTGTGTACAGACGTTATGAGAGTCTCCAAGTCTGCATAGAACTTGTCTTTGGTCTCTTCGGGATTTGTCATGGTGGGGGCATACGCACTGATGATGGTGGCGTGGCGCTTTCCTTTGAGGACGAGCCGCATATGCATGAGCCGCTCGTTGAGTCCTTTAGGGGGGCTGCTTAGCTTGTTGATCAGGTTCGATCTGATGGCAAAGCCCACCCCTGCTTCGCGACGCTCTTCGCTACTGCATCCACTCCAGAAGAATGTGTATCCTGCCTTAGCCTCTGTTAGCTGACCTTCATCCGCGAGCCTGGTTTCGCTCAGAGCTGCGATATGTATGTTGTACCGATCAAGTTCGCGTGCGACAAGTGCTGTCCGTCTCTCAGGTCTGTCAGCCTTAGAGTTGTCCATGAGGGTGCGCACATTCCATGTGCCGAAGGTGAGTGGTGTCACCGAAGTTTTCTTAGTGTTTCGACCGCGTGGTTGGGATCCCCGCCTGCTGCGGTATGCAGGCCAGGGTGTGATGAAGCAGGCTATTTTTAGGGCACCTTTTCTAGCCCCTTCCTCATGCTGTGGAGGTGAGCAGAGCGATCCTGAAGAGGGCTGCTCAGACACCCAGGGAGCTGCCGGACTCCACTGCTACTTCATTCCAGTAGAGAACGACCCGATGGCCTGGGCCGCCTGTGTGCAGGTCTGTGGCTACAGCTTCCAGTGTACCCAAACCTGCTGCTTCGCCACTCGCCTGTCGCCACAGGACTTTTTGCTGTGATGTCTTGACTCGCTCGTGAATTGGATTATAGTGAGGAAGAGTTGCGCAGGTCGTCAGCCTCACTCTCTCGTCCCTTCTTATCAGGATCCAGTGGCAAGACAAGTCGAGACGACTGGAGATAGGTTGGGATGCAGTGAATGGTCAACAGTGTCCTTTGTGTCTCACTGTGCCCTATTTGCGCTCCACTACGCTTTGCTGGGTCCGCCTTCCTGCCCGTTGGACCAGTCTGGTGGTTTCCTCCGCGTAGTCTGCCGGATCCAGTCTTCGCATGCGTAGGTAGACAAGCCCTGAGTCACCGAGGGTTTGAGACCCTGCGGCTACCCTCACCAGGTTTTGCCGGCCAGTGGAAGCCATTGCCCGGGGTGTGGCCGCTGTTGCATGCAGACAGCTACGGGGAGCCACTGGTGAGAGCTGAGTATCAGGTGGAGCCCAAAGCGGGAGAGCTACTCGGGGAGCACCACATGCCCTCCCGTCAGAGGTACTACCCATCCCTGACACCCCCTACACCCTACGCTTGGGTGTATAACGTAACTAAAGTCCCCCCTCAAGTAAGGAGCCTAATTATTAAGAGGTTTGTTTTATTTTCCTCCCCCAAAAAAAATCACAAAATCAAAAGAGCAAGCCTGCACACAACTACAATGCAGGACCTTGTTGACACCTATGCCCTGTTTTTTGATACAGCAATTTGGCTTGAAGTGATGCTAACTGATTTCAAACAGCTTGACCAGAAGTGTGACTTGATTTACAATTAATCTTTCTTTAATGACAAAATCACAGCATTAAACAAATGGTCTGACTGCTTGGCAGGGACACTTTGCCTAGAGACATTTCAGTATTTAATTGAACTTGAGGCTTAGTTCAGAGGAGGAAATGTCCTCACTGCTGCTTTATTACATTTCAAAGCGAAGGTACAAATTAAAGCAAAGGTTTTTTTAGCATTATACAGTGCCCTCTACTAATATTGGCCCCCTTGGTAAATATGAGCAAAGAAGGCTGTGAAAAATTGTCTTTATTGTTTAAACTTTTGATCTTTTGTTCAACAATTCACAAAAATACTCTGCTCTCATGCAATAGCACAAACATTGAAAATGCCCATTTCCACCATCAGGGAAATAATTATGAAGTTCCAGTCAACTGGAAATGTTATGAATCCACATGGAATTGGACATGTGTCTATATTGTCTCAAAACACTGTGAAGAGGATGGTTTGAGTGGCCAAAATATCTCCAAGGATCACAGCTGGAGAATTGAAGAAGTTAGTTGCATCTTGGGGTCAGAAAGTCTCCAAAACTACAATCCAAAGTCACCTACTTCACCACAAGTTGTTTGGAAGGGTTTCAAGAAAAAAGCCTCTACTCTCATCCAAAAACAAACTCAAGCGTCTTCAGTTTGCCAGACATTACTGGAACTTCAAAAGGGATCGGGTTCTATGGTCAGATGCAACCAAAACAGAGCTTTTTGGCAATAAACACCAGACGTGACCATATGGAAGTACCTCATGTGGAATATTGACAATTATGGCTAAACCAGAGTAACCATATGCCATACCATACCATAGCATCATGCTTACTATGATATAGCAAAAAAAAAAAAAGTGTGTAATGAACATCCAAAGATCTATTTTACTTAGGGGTCCAAGCACCAAAGTTTTTGCTTAAGTTTTTCTTACTACTAAATATTTTCCAAGATACCCTCAAAAGTATATCATATGGAGTAATGAATGTATCTCAGTTTAATGCTCATGTTTCCTGATTCACTGATGATATATGGAGATGATATATGGAGATGATATATGAAGGAATTAATTTAAATCATTGTTGAATGACTTAAAAAAGAAAAAAAAAATGTTACAACTGTTCTGGCTCTCCTAGACGATTGTAAAACATTTTGTGTCATATTGTGTTTTGTGTCATAACATGCATTACAAATAGAGGAAAAAACGTACACAAGTGTCTGATGGTACTGTCACTGAAATATTTATAAAATCTTCAATTTTTTTATTAGTCATGGTGTATTTACAGCACGTCATATCCGACACATATTGTTTACTTATGAACCAGAAATTGTGTTAAAATTTTTACCACTTTGCTACTTTCTATGCAAAATTTGATAACACGCTAGTTTATCATTATTATACTATTATTAGTAGTATTATTATAGTCTCTTAGGATTGACATTGGGTGAGTGATATAGTGCTGCCTCTGTGTCCTTCATAAGAAACACCGATACTGTGTTGACTGACAGTCGGCCCTGAGAGAGAGAAAGATGGCGAGACACCACCAGAGCTCATTCTGTCGCCTCCTTCAGTTTCATAAAAAAGGAGCGGCAGGACCATGGCGTCTCCTCAGCACCCACCGACATGATGACACTACCAGAAACAGCAAAGCTCGCTGAGGTAATTTGGGCGACTTAGAATCAGAGATAAGGATCCGGCTGAGCTTGACCTGGAGAACTGACAATGACAGATTAGTTTCACCAAATTCAGACAATAATAGTTGCTGGATGAGGTGTTTTTTTAAGGTCAGAGACTTTTTAGCAGCAAGAAACCTCAAGTGAGTGGTTTCAAACATCAAACAAACAAGGAATAAAACATGACAGGGTATGCTGTTGTAGAAAAATAATCAACAACATGGTGGTGTGAAGCAGAGTTACTGTTACTACTGTGAAGTTGATTCTTTTCAAATAACAGCACATCCTGAAGTGTTTTATTCTTCTTACACCACAGCGGTTTGCCAACGCTAAGAATTTTGTATTCATTAAAGAACCACACGTCGCTCTTTGGTGTGTTTACATCTAATGATACAAGACAGTTCATAGCCACCACTGTTTCAAACCAATTAACCATTTTATGTTGTATTATTATAACACATACAAAATAACACTTACTTTTCCAGCCTTTTGTTGCCCCCGTCCCAACTTTTTTGAGACATGTTGCGGCCATCAAATTCAAAATTACTGTATTTTTTTTTCTTAAAATGGTACATTTCCTCAGTTTAAACATTTGAAATGTTTTCTATGTTCTATTGTGAATAACATATGGGTTTATGAGATTTGCAAATCATCGCATTCTGTTTTTATTTACATTTTACACAGCGTCCCAACTTTTTTGGAATTGGGGTTGTACATTATATCAAACAAGAATATCATAATGTTAAAGGGAAAAAATATATTTATAATTAATACAAAATCTTATAATCATCTTATAATCTTGGCGTCCAAGATTTACTTAGTAATGAAATTAATTTGTGTTGACTTTTTTTTTAGGTTAAGTCAATTTCAGGTTGGTCTGATTTAATTTTGGTTAACATTACCTACAATGTGATGCAGTGGCGCTTTATTTCTTTAGTCTGTCCTGCTCTCTCACCTCGTCATCTGTACGTTCTGCTCAAACAGATCAGCTTCCAAAGTCATGCTAATAATGCCATCGCGTTCACCATCCCATAGATCGCCAATGTCCACCTGTGACTACACTGCAGTAAACAACCGCTGACATCTCACGAGAATAATGAAAAATACAGTACTGTCTAACATAATTAGCACCAGAATTGCTAAGCACATCACGAATATTTCAATATAAAGATATTTTATGATTATTTGGAGGTTTCCGTATATATTATGGGTATAATATTTCTGTCTATTATGATACACTGTCATACAGATATATTATAAGAACCCTATTAGGAATATCAGTGTCTCATTGCGAATACATGATGATGATGATGATGATGATGATGATGATGAGGCAGTGCTTTAGCTTCAGTTGTGTTAACTGATACTCGCATAAATGCACAGCGGCCTCCTTTGTAGCGGCTGAAAAGGATTTTCTGGGTTTCCATAGGAATGAAGTGGTTTGCAGAAAGAAAAATCAAAGCTGATGTGCGAGGATAATGAAGTCGCAAACTTGTTCTCAACTTATTATGAAAGCATCGCATCGACCTAGTTTGATGAAGCCTTTTTTATGCGACCACGCACTGCAAGTTTATCCCACACAGCCTGTCCCTCTTGCAGCAAGGGAAAGACAAAAAACAAAACGACATCTGTCTGGATTTCACCAGCAAATTTTCCCTGTTTTCACAGCTGGATGTATGAAGGTGGATTTAGATCCGGAAGGAAAAAAGAGCCAGAAATGGCAGCACTCAGACTCTTGCTCTCTCTGATGTGCTCTTCAGAAGGCTACACCATCTCCTCACGGCGTGCTCGCACGAAGCTCGCCTCGGAAACAGATGGTAACACGCACGTGCTAATGTGTCTGTATGCGGTTGAGATATCCTCAGACCCTAGAGCAAAACGAACGTGTGGTAGGTGACAAAAGGCATTTCAGATTAGCTTTTTTCCGATGTGAGTGCTCCGCTGTGCCGCACCCACAAAGCGACTGTCAAACAAAGCAGCGCACATAAATGTGTTTCGCCTCGCGGGCTGTTGACTTCAAATGGAAGCAGATAGAGTCCTCTGATCAAAAGCAATCATTTACTTTGTGTTCACTGCTATTTGGATTTAATTAAGGGGTAATAATACAGACTTAAACACTTTTGTCGTGTGAAAGGCCCCTAGCATTATGCATAATCAATCCACTGGTTAATAGGGAGCTCTTATTCGACACAAAGTGGAGAAAATTTAGGAAACTTGTCCCACACACTCACACCTTCCCAAATGATTCTCAAGGAGACTGACTTCACATATGTTCGGTGAAGCTACTGAAGTGTAGAATTCATCATAAAAAACAGCACATCACACAAACCAGTCTGGGATTTGGCGTGATTGAAAGCACATGGCTGGTGCGAGATGGAGGATTGATGTTGGGTAGATTTCAATTTATAAGAAGCTGCTCAAAATTCATTAAAAAGGGAAGAGAAAGAGAGAGGATGGTGCAATTGTTTTTTTTTTTTTTTTTGTATATTGTACCAAGAGGCTTGGCAGATTTTTTTCAAGGATCTGGGAATGGTATTGCAATCATTTTATGTTGTTTGCAGGAGAGTTGTGTAAACTCCACCTTCTAACTTTGGGGTAAAAGGAAATGAGGTGGACAAGACGGTGGAGTTTACTAAGAAGTTTACCAAGATGTCAATGTAGCATTCAAGCGCTTATAATATATACAGGGTGTCCAATAAAAGTGAGGAACCAATGAGAGTAAGACTACATGTACGTAATTTTGTATTTATTATTTACAACATACAGTACTGTGCAAAAGTCTTGGGCACAGTATGCTGTAGAGCAAAGATTCCTTCAAAGTAATGAAATTAAACGTTTCTACATTTTAAAAAAAATACCGTAAAGAGCAGTAAACAGCAGTAAATGAAATAAAGTCAATATTTGGTGTGACAAAAAAATAAAAATAAAAATAAAAATAGTAGTCTCTGGAACAATTTGTGCAGTTTTAAAGGAAATGAGCTGGTAAGTTTTATTGAGCATCTCGCAGAACCAGACACAGTTCTTCTGGAGACTTTGACTTTCGGACTCGCTTCTTATTTTTGCAGCGAAACCCAGCAGCCTTCATTGTGTTTTTTGTCTGAAAAGTGTCTCTTATGTAATATGCTGCTTTCTTTAATGACATACAAACATTTTTCTGTAACATTTAATTTTGTGCTAGAAAACTAATGTTTGGGAATCTAAAATGTTTTTTTACTGGCTTGATAATGTAGAAGTCATAAAATAAAAAATCTATAACCAAGTTTGTACTAAAAAAAAATAGGGCGCCTAAAACTTTTGCACAGTACTGTATATTCACCCTTAAAAACGCGAGTAAACTCATCTTGAAGATAACCTTTGTTTCAACTCAAAAAGTTACGTTTTACACTGGATTACTTTAAGTTTATTTTTTGAAGACTTATAAACTTGAGTACAATATCTAAAACTTGTCATGACAATTAGAATTTGGAATTGGAATGGGGCTAGCATGTTTTACAGTGAATGTACAGTATCATGCTTTTGCAGATTTTTTTTTTGCTCAACATTTCAGACATATTTTGCTCAACATAGACTTTTCAGACACCCTGTGGAGGAGGAATTTGTGGTGAAAGATCAATAACTCAAATGTAGAAAATTCGTAACAAAATTTGTAACAGATCACTTGAGATATGAAATGATACAGGTTAAGGTTAGAGACACGGCTAGCCTTTACTTCTTTTCTTTCAAATTAATGCATATGAAATCAAATAAAATTCAATTATGATTCCAACCCGATTAGTTGAGTTTGCTGATTGCTGTTTATGCAGGCAAAATATCTGGTAGCGTTTCTGCTAAAAGTTATTACACATACTTTAAAATCCAATGACGAGATCATAATTATATGCATCACAAATACAAAACCACGATTGTAACTTAAGTAAATTTTGTTGTATAACTATAATTCCTGTTTGAGTTCTATACTTTTCATGTTACGATTATGAATTTACATCCTGACATCCAAGTTTTGTGCTACAAATTACTTGTCACACATGTTCACAGTACAAAGATTTTTGATTTATAACTATAACTCTGATGTAACAGTTCGACACGTTATCCAAGTGGGCAGTTCCAAAGAGCTGAGGGGTGGGGCTGAAACAAAAAAAAATTTACAGCTACAAACGGTCAAAACTCTGCATGTAAAACAGCAAATTGAAACCCAGAAAGTGAAATGTAAAAGTACGAACTGAATGTGTAAAAAGTGGTTCTGAAAATCATGAGAAATGTCAAAATGTTTGTTCCACAAATGGCTTCCACCCTTATTATTCAGCAGCTTATAAAATAGCACTTGATCCAGCACTTCCTATTATTTAGCATTTAATTTTTCACTGACAGTTTTTCACTAATTGTGTGCACAACATAATGAAGCCATGATATACCAAATCAATGTGTGCATGAGATTTATGCTATTTTACCATGCTTTTGTCAAATTACTAAACTAATATCAGTCTTTTTGCTAATTCTGAGTACTCCTGGTGTGTAATTTGGTGTGCCTTGAAGGCTTTTTCCAGGTGTACACTTCACACACAGACACAAATCCCCATTAAGCCGTGCAGTTCAAGAGAACACAAGCCCGAAAGACAAATCCATGTTTTGGACTTGACAGCATGCTTCTGACTGTTTACTTCTACAGGTAACAGACACAGACCAACAGACAAACATCAAACTTTGATTCTGTTCCAAAGGAGCCGGCATTTTTTCTTTTGTTTAGTTGAAAGCAACGTCGTATTTGGGATACGTAAGGTCAAACCTGCAAACTTCCAAGGAGACACCATAAAAACAAGGTACTGCTTCCTTTTATTGCATTTTTCATCAAAATGTCAGAGGTTTCAAAGACTCCAGGTGACTTTGAAAGGATAAACAGTGGGGATTTCATTAAAATAAATGTGAGGAAGAAGAACAGAAACGGCATCCATCAATCATTGATGGGATTTCTCTATTTTGCTCAGCCTACACAGCATCATGATGGGAATGATTTCCATGACATAGCCCTGGGCAATAAATACATAAATAATCAATAGATATACAGCAATTACTGCAACAAAAAAGAATAAATAGAAAGAATGTGTCGGAAATAGAGTAAAAGTAGCTCAGAGCGGCAAGATTCACGTCAATATTTACATGGGGAAAGTTGGTTGTATTCAGAATCGGTTTAAGTGCGCCATTTAGATTATTAAAATTACCTGCATATACTTCATTCCTCCAAGGTTGCCAGATTGTTCTTGAGTAGAAGGGTTTGAGACTTGGTTATTCAATAGCATTTAGACCACCACCTTTAACAACAAGCACTTTTAAGCATTTTTCAAAAAAAACTGAGGGATAGAAAATGCGGACTGAATAAGCAGATTGATTTTTTTCCCTTTACTGTCAACTGCAATACAATGAAACATAAAAAGAAGGGACAATTTAAAAATAAACAAATAAAAAAGACTAATATGATCACTTATAAATAAGATGACAAACATCGAAATAAGCATCTACAGTAATAACAATCTAGTATCTTGCCATTATATTGCTGAATTAATAGTCCTAGTTGTAATTATGTGTTGTAATTGTTATTATAATCGTAATTACTGCAAATTTATTTAACTTAACTTATTTATTAACAATATGGCATCCACCCTCATTCAGCCGCTTATAAAATAACACTTGATCCAGCATGTTTAGGCTATGAAAAAATATATATGTATATTTATTTATTTATTGTTATATAAACACATTTAAATCCAGGACTTTTGTAGGCAAGGAAAAGAAAACCTGCGATGTAACAGCGCATACTGTCCTCGGCTCAAATCCCAAATCCCAGATGTGCCATGCAGGATGCAGCTGGTTATGTTCCCATTAGGGAGACATGATAGACAGTGATATGTTACAGAAAAGTGATTAGTGTTCTGGTCCAGTTCTACATGACTGGTGGTTTGTGGGTAAAACGGCAGTGTTTGTCCACCCAGCGCTGTTACCCATTAGGAAAAAAAAATTGGGGATGTAAATGCTTAAGAGAATATTGTACTAATATTGTACTATGCAGGTATATTTGGCATTAAGTTGCTGGACTCTTGTCTTATGGTTGTTAGTCCAAACCTGTAGGTGACACACCACTTACATTTGACGAAACAGGTACAAACGGACCAAAGTTCCATTTACCAAGTCCTGCCAATGTGACTTTGATGAATGTCCAATAGTTAGCCAATCCTTATAGGTTCAAATTGACTGTAATCAAGATGAATGTTGCTTGCAGGGCCCAATTATGTCCAAGCGCTCTCGCTGGTTAAGATTCTTATGCTTTACTACAAGAACGATCAATAAAAAGTTATTTATTGTTTTTTTCCCCCCCCCCCATCGCTTTCTGTAGGTTGTAGGATGAAAGGAGCTACAGTATGGACTCTGTCACTGAAACACCCCCGGTGGAGTATCGATTCCTGTTTTCCTTTAATAACTCGATGCTCCACTTTGTTAGCTAATGTAAGAAAAATAATAACCCATAAAAAAAAACAAGTTGCTCAGCTGAACCTCAGGGCCAATGATATATCAGCCTTATCAAAACCCCATCTTAAGGTATAATTTAAGGATTTCCCACTGACCAAGTTAAAATATCTGGAGGTGTTCTTGATCCTACCTAAATACTGAGTGTATTGGTTACAGACTTTCCAATGTGACAATATATGGAATGTACGCAGGAAGACTGAAGATTTCGGGTATTATAAAAGCAAATTCTGTAGAAATGTAACAAGAAATGGTTAACGCAGTCATGATATATTTGCTCATTTGGTTAAAAAAAAACCCACTTCTGATATAGAAGTCTATTATAATATCTATCAATAGGAGGTTACAATAAGCTGAGTTAGCTAGCTAAAAATGACCTCCTGTAGTAACTAGTAACATGGAAGGTGCTAGAAATAAAGACTAACATGCACACTCTTACAAGCTGGATAACTGATCCCAAGCTCCACCCACTCTTGGTTATTGTTTCTCTCCATGCAAAACAGTTTTTGGGAATCAGGAAACAATCCATGAAGTGACAAAATGTCTTTTATGCGTCAGAATGGTGGTAACAGTATCTCCGCTTCACGTCAGGCTGCACCACAAAACCTAAGCAGGGTTTACAGAACTCCAACTTTGGAATGTTTTGCTCCTTCATTACTGTATGTTATGAACTGGAGCTCAGACTAAACAAATCTGAATTGAGCTTTCTTTTACTGTCCGTTAGGAGAATGATAACGAAGGCAGTAGTGAAATTCAGGCTAGTACAAGGTCCACTGATCTAGAACCGGATTTGTTTCTGACTTTTCTTCTGATTTTGTTTACTTTACAGATGCTCCCAATTAATTCACACACACTTGTCAGCCGTACAGAACCAAATCTTTTCTTATGGACATGATATACCTTGATAGCAAACGGTGATGAAAGGTTAGACATTAATCATAATGTAACACTTTATAGTAAAGTCCACAAATAAGCATATATAAATACTTAATTAAGGCGTTTATAATGATGAATTAATACATGCATAATTCCTTTGTGCATCAGGAAATTCATTAGCTTAGAATTAGGTGTGTGGGGAAAAAAAATACAAAAAGGTCTCAAATTTACATATGCGCATATAATATGGATTAACCTACACTGTGTACAAAAAAAAAACAACAAAAAAAAAACTAATAATGTGAATGATCTTTATTAACAGTATTAATTTACAGAACCAATTAGATGTTAATGCTTAAATGGATATTCATATATGACTCTAGATTAGTGCATGTATTAATTCATCATTATGAAAGTGTTAGATAAGTATTAATAAATGCTAATTTCTGCACCTTATAGTAAAGTTTTACTGAATATTTTATATCAACACACATCTACTGTACGTAGTTGCAGTGTTAATCAGTCTGCATTTGACTGAATCGTGAAATAAAGACAGACTGTTTTCAGCAAAGCTTCCCATGTCAACGTAATCAATTCAAGCAAAACAAAAATGATACATAATGCATTAATGATGAAGGAGCTGGAATATCAGTGATGAATTTAAAGAGGTCTCACACACATACACACACACGCGCGTGCACACACACACTAAGGTGTGATCAATCTCATGAATCCAGCTACGGATGACAGGGTATAATTTTTCCAACAATATAAATAGATTAGCGTGCAACCCCATCTGCAGCGAGCAGCGCAACAATATCGGTGTCGGCTCATGGGACTCAGACCCCAGCTTGAAACACACGAGCCGGGGCTATGATATTGACCTGTGTGTGTGTGTGTGTGTGTGTGCGTGTGTGTGGGTCTGATTGGTGTGTGCGTGTGTCACTGTCTCACTTGTCAGAACAGAATAACTTCATAACATGGTGAGGCTCAGGCCTGGCTACCTCAGATGTAGAACTCATTACAGTGCTGCCACACTCGGAGTGTAGGTGTGTGTGCGTGCGTGTGTGTGCTCACTAACATTAATCCTGTGAAATGTTAGGTGTGTGTGTGTATGTGTTAGGAGTGTACTCAACAATATTATCTGTATCTGTTTAGTGCTCCAAATATACGTATCTGTATTCGGATTTAAAATTGAAGTGGGCGTGGCCGAAACCCAGGAGGTATTATTATTATTATTATTATTATTATTATTATTATTATTATTATTATTATTAATAGTAATAATAATGAAGATGACCCAACCACTATGGAAATATTAGAGGTAGAAATGCCAGAACTGTCAAAATGGTGTATGAATTTTGGACAGTTCCTCAACCTCAGCTACATCACTCAAGTCCATAATTGGTCTCAACTACAGAGGTACATGAGACAGTTTTCCGAATCCCGCTCACAAAGTTATTATTTTTTTGTTGCACCTGCCCGTGATAATTTCTAAAGAATCTGGTTGGTTCTATTTCCCAAAATATAAACAAACTAGTAGCGTAATTTAAACCATTGCTAACCTGACCGGGCAGTTACTGTGTACATGATACACAACCACAATCAGCATGTTTTCTCATTAGTTATCAACAAGCAGAAGCAGTGTGTGTTCCTTGGCTACACATTATTCCACACACACATATACACTCAGAAGGGATAAAGGTGCCATGAATATTAACTGAGGCTTTGTGCCACCTCTAAACAGAACAAATCAGGTCATTTGAAACAAGAAGGCTCTGTGTGTGTTATTTGTGTGTGTAGAACTTACTCACTTTTAAAAGTTATATCATTCGAGAGTATCTTCAAAGGTTTTGATCTATATGCAAGGAATAAAACACAATGGGTTGTGCTGTTACAGGATTATAATCAATGACAGAATGGATTATTGTCCTATAACATCATGTCCCAAAGGGTTTTATTCTTCTTATAGCACAGCATTGCTTGTTTGACAGTGGTTATTATTATTATTTTTTATTCATTAAAGAATGACACATCATACTGTCCATTTATAGTTACACATAATGTTGTAGAATGTCTGCAAAGCAAATTAGTTCCTGTTCTAACTTACTTTATAAATAGCTATAAACAGTCTTTCCCTCATAAGCCTCTCTTTTTTTCTCTCTCTTGATGTTATTATGACCAAAAAAAAAAGTAATAATAAAAAATCACAGCTTGTCATGTTACTAAGAAACCAGAAAGCACAATATCCTCTGTCCTGAAGACTTTCCCATGGTGGAAAACTCACTGATTGTTACAAAGAGCGGACACTGGAGACCCCTTCCAAAAATGCTACATAAACATCTCAGAAAACTTCCCCAAATCAATGATTATACAAATTTCTATGCTAAATAACATCAAGCTTTTAAATCAGTGAATTATTAGTCATAGATTATGTGGAACATTCATCATACATGTCCATTTCAGCCAGAAATACTGTCAGAGCTGCTGTTATACAAAACCAGCCAAATACAGTGGATATAAAAAGTCGACACACCCCTGTTAAAATGGCAGGTTTTCGTGATATAAAAAAAATGAAGCCAAGATAAATCAACCTTTTCTACCTTTATTGTGAAATTTTAACTTATTCATTAAAGTGAAAAACAATAAGAATCATTTTAGGGGGGGGGGGGGGGGGGGAATGAAAAATATTCAATAACCATTTGCATAATTGTGCACATCCCTAAACTAATACTTAGTTGAAGCACCTTTAGATTTTATCACAGCATTCAATTTTTTTGGGTAAGAGTCAGTTTGGTACATCTTTTTGGTACATCAAACTGCAATATTTTGCCATTCTTCCTTGGAAAAGCATTCGAACTCAAACTGGCCGGGCATCGCCTGTACACAGCCCTCTTCAGGTCACCCAACAGACCTTTGATTGTATTTTGGTCTGGACTCTGGCTGGGCCATTCCAAAACCTTGAACTTGTTTTGGTAAAGTCATTCCTTTGTTGATCTGGAGGTCTGCTTTGGGTCGTTGTCATGCTGAAAGGGGAAATTCCTCTTCATCTTAAGTGTTTTAGCAGAAACCTTAAGGTTTTATGCCAACATTGACTGGTATTTGGAGCTATTCATTATTCCCTCTATGCCGAATAAAGCCCCAGTTCCAGCTGAAGAAAAGTAGCCACAAAGTATGATGCTGCCACCACCATGCTTCCCTGTGAAAATGGTGTTCATTTGGTGATGTGCTGTGTTTTTTTGTGCCAAACATATCTTTTGGTATTATGGCCAAAAAGTTCAACTTTGGTCTCATCAGACCATAACACATTATTCCACATGTTTTTGGGAGATTGGATGGCTTTTTTTTTTGGTTAAAAAGGGTTCCCACTTGCTACCCCACCCCATAGCCCAGAGATATGAAGAATTCGGGAGATTGTTGTCACATGTAGGGAGCGACCAGTACTTGCCATAAATTACTGCAATTTCTTTTAATGTTGCTTTAGGCCTCTTGGGAGCCTCCCTGACCAGTTTTCTCCTGATCTTCTCATCAATTTTAAAGGTTCTTAGTATTGTCACTGTTGTGCCATATATCCACTTGTTGATTATTGTCTTTACAGTGTTCTATGGTATAACCAGTGCCTTGGAATTTTTTTTTGTAACCCTCTCCTGACTAATATTTTTCAACAATGAGATCCCGTACCTGCTTTGTAAGCGCTTTGCGGCCCATGGCTTTTCTAGTTGGATGTTACCAAGAAGATGTCAGGAAAATGCTATAGGAACAGCTGTTTATTATCACTTGCTGAGTTACTGTTTTCAAATTGATACATTTGCCTAAATATCACAAACTCGGCCAGGCATTTTCAGCAGCATTCATGCTAAATAGTGATAAACGCTAACTTACCTGTGGTCATTTCGTTTCCTCGCATCAGGACTCCGACTCCGCTGTCACAATCAAAAGGTCAAAGCAACAAACATTCACTTTGATGCGAGTTCAGAGTCGGATGATGACGTTGGCAGCGCAGTCCGCAACATGTTGTGTTGGTCACTCGTGTGAAATTTTTTTCTTTTTTTTTTAAAACACATTTATTGGATAATTTAACATGTGTTGAAAGAGTAATAACACAAAAAATGTGTAGGATATTAAAACATCCTTTCTGAGAGTGTACTAATTAGTATTTAACATGAGTTTGAATGTAATTGGTTGATTCTGAACACTGCCACATTCCCAATTATAAAAGGGTGTGCACACTTATGCAACCAGGTTGTACATTTTTAAAAACTTTTTTTCCCCCTAAAATGATTCTTGTTTTTCACTTTAATTTTTTGGTTAAAATTTCACAATAAAGGTAGAAAAGGTTCTGACATGATTTATCTTGGTTCAATTTTTTTTTGTACATCCAAAAAACCTGCCATTCTAACAGGGGTGTGTAGACTTTTTAGATCCACTGTATATATATTGTATATGTATTACTAGTGGGTTACAGTTTGTTTTTGAATGACAAGAAGAGGCTGTTGTATAAAGCCTTACATATTGAGCAGCTAGTCAATATTCACTGCACCTTTCTGCTTTATGACACAGTATATTTACATAGAAACACTACGCAAGCTGACATATGTATAAAGAAAAAAAATGGGTGGGTGGGTGGGAGTGGGGGGACAGGGGAGTGAGAGAGCATGAGAGAGTGAAGGATTGCAGTGGCTGTGACATCAGGAGGAATGAACCATTAAAAGTTGGCTGTGTGTATTGTCAGGCGTATAGATAAGACGTGTGAGTGTGTTTCAGAGAGTGGACAGCACTGTCACCGATCCTGCTCTCTCTCACCGGCTGCTTGTCAGCCCCCATTCACAGAGCGCTGATGTCTCACTGCGGCTGACACACTCGGGGCAAGGGGAGACGGCCGAACGAAACACACCCCCACTTGGCGCACACACACTCGCTTGGCCAGCTCGGAGATAATCAGAGAGACAGAGACTGGAAGAGAGGACAGGAAAGAGAGGAGGAAGAAAGCAGAACAGGGATAATAAGCACAGTGTTTCTTGCCCACCTCTGGATTTATTTGGCCTGACACACACACACACACACACACACACACACACACACACACACACACACACACACACCAGCTCACACGTAACACCCAATTTACACTTGGAGAGAAGCTGCTGAGGCTTTAAGAGCGGTGTTTTCTTGGCTTAGCGTGATGAGGACGACTGGTGTCCTCTGAACATGTCTGTATAGTCACATGTTCTTCACATTTAATCTGGAAGTTGACTTTAGACTTAAAGTACTCAAGGTAGCAGACAAACAGTTGTAGGTCACTGGTATCAAACTCAAGGTCTGTGGGTCAATTATGTCCCACTGCTTTTTCGTTCCATGAACTTGCTTGTAGTACATAGCCTACTACTCACCATTTTCACATTAGACCAGTAATATCTAGAATTAACAGCACCAAGAAGAGAGTATAAAATAAAGAACAAAGAAGTGCTCATGTAGGACCAACTGATCAGTGATTGGTCATTGGGAACAATGGTGACCAGTGGTTGGATGTTTGGAACAATGGTGATCAGCGACTGGATGTTGGGAACGATGGTGATCAGCGATTAGCTGTTGGGAACAATGGTGATCAGTGACTGGATGTTGGGAACAGCGGTGATCAGCGATTGGTCATTGGAAATAACGGCGATCAGCGATTAGATGTTGGGAACAATGGTGATCAGCAATTAGATTTTGGGAACAATGGTGATCAGCAATTAGATGTTGGGAACAGTGGTGATCAGCGACTGCTCATTGGAAATAACGGTGATCAGTGATTAGATGTTGGGAAAAGTGGTGATCAGCAACTGCTCACTGGAAATAATGGTGATCAGCGATTAGATGTTGGGAAAAATAGTGATCAGCGATTAGATGTTGTGAGCAGTGGTGATCAGCGACTGGACGTTGGGAACAATGGTGATCAGCGATTAGATGTTGGGAACAATTGTGATCAGTGACTGGATGTTGGGAACAATGGTGATCAGCAATTAGATGTTGGGAACAGTGGTGATCAGCGACTGCTCATTGGAAATAACGGTGATCAGCGATTAGATGTTTGGAACAATGGAGATCAGCAATTAGATGTTGGGAACAATGGTGATCAGTGACTAGACGTTGGGAACAATGGTGATCAGCGATTAGATGTTGGGAACAATGGTGATCAGCAACTAGACTTTGAGAACAATGGTAATCAGTGATTAGATGTTGGGAACAATGGAGATCAGCGATTAGATGTTGGGAACAGTGGTGATCAACGACTGGACATTGGGAACAATGGTGATCAGCGATTAGATGTTGGGAACAATGGTGATCAGTGATTAGACGTTGGGAACAATGGTGATCAGCAACTTGATGTTGGAAACAATGGTAATCAGTGATTAGATGTTGGGAACAATGGTGATCCGCGACTGGTCATTGGGAACAATGGTGATCTTCCATTCAAGGGTTCCCCCCCTGTATTCATGTATAATCTGCTAATATATTTTCATACATTCATTCAATTACATTTTACTTGCTTTGTAAGAAATACTATAAAATAGATTAAACATAAATAAATAAATAATCACTTAAGTTGGCATTTTACTTGACTTTAGTTGGCATTTTAATTGTGCAAATGTATGCTTATCCTAACATCCATTTTTTGTAGAAATGAAGGCTGCAAACATAAACGTTGGGGATATGTTCAAAGCAGTCTGTAGCAGACTAAACAAACCATGACAACAACCACAACGATGGCCAAAAGATTTCCAGAGGAACTGAAAGAGTCTGTACCAGGGTTCCTACAGCTGTTCAGAAGTGAAATTCAACCACTTTCCAGCACTTTCAGGGTGGGTGAGGAGATTTTTTTTAATAGTATGATGCACATCAGTGTTACATGATGTGCCTTGTGGCTTTAGCATGAATGGAGTTTGAAGGCAGTAAAGGTAGTAGGTACATTTCTAACCTTAGGTCCTGATTCTGATCACATTAAAAACAGGTAACAATACAATTATTGTTTTTTTGTTTGTTTTTTTAATATTGCAATGCTTAAAACTGTTAGAACAGCTTTGTAGGCTGCCTGGCCTCAAATTCTAAATGTCACAGCATTGATTTCTTTGTTAAAGAAGTTTAGAGAATGTGTGTTTGTCTCTCTACAGCCTGTAACTCTTCTTTTTCTGATTTAAGTTGTACTGGCAGCTGGGCAGTGTAATGGTGCAGTGTTAGTGAACAGGTAATAATATGAAACTTGTGCTAACTGTTAACATTTACCTGCATCGAGAGAACAAATATGGCACTGCAGGAGCTGTTCACATACAATACACACAAAAGTACCTCTTAGAAAAAAGGGGCCTTTAGGTAACTAAGCGTTAGCTCCAAAAGGTCATTGGATCACTGAAATGTATATATTGTAATGTATGGAACTGCAGAACTCACTGCACATATCTTACACTGTATTTGTATATAAAATGATATTTTTCTGCATGTCATACCATATTCTATTATATTTCATGTCTATGTGAGTACAAGACTGAAAATTCTTTTGCATACGTTATTTAAGGAATAAAACGCTTCAGGTGAGCTGTTATAGAAAGATCACTGGTACGACCTGGAAGTTAACAGTGAGAGGAAATACTATTCTATTGTTATTTAATATATTTCCAGTCGCATATATCCACTTCAGATTTGCATAGATAATGTTGTTTGACTTTGTACTTATAAATATGAACAAAAAAGTATGCATTCATGAGCATAAACAAAGATATGTATACAAATATTTTGGAGAATCCTGCTGATTTCAAGTCGTCCTGCAACTCTTTCAAGTGACTTCTGGCTTCTTTCTTACTTTCCACCTCCATATTATCAAACCAGCGGTAATTTTGACAGGGATGTTTAAAGTCTTCACTATGGCGCTGTATAATGTTGTCCCTGAGAACTTTAGTAGAAGCTGTAGTGAAACCAGTGGATATTCAATATAAAAAGTACTTTCAGACTTTCAGCTGCAATTCAAGGGGTTTAACAAAAAATACTGCATTAACCGTTTAGGAATTACAGCCATTTTTTGCAGAGTGCCCCCATTTTCACAGGCTCAAAAGTAACTGGAAAACCTACATAATCATAAATATTAGGATTATTTTTAATACCTGGATGCAAATACTTTGCAGTCAATGACTGCTTGAAGTCTGGAACCCATGGACATCATCAAATGCTGAGTTTCCTCCCTTGAGATGCTTTGCCAGGCCTTTAGCTGCTGTTTGTTTGTGGGTCTTTCTGCCTCCAGTTTTGTCTTCATTAAGTGAAAAGCATGCTCAAATGAGTTGAGGTCATTGGACATTTAAGAACATTTAATTTCTTTGCATTAAGACGCACTTGGGTTGCTTTCAGGGTATGTTTTGGGTCATTATCCATCCATACTGTGAAGCGCCGTCCTATCAGTTTTGCAGCATTTGACTGAATCTGAGCAGAAAATATAGCTCTATACACTTCAGAATTCATCCTGCTACGTCTATCAGCAGTCATATCATCAATAAACACCAGTTACCCAGTTCCATTTGCAGCCATACATGCCCATGCCATAACATTTCCTCCAGATGATATGGTATGCTTTGGATCATGAGCCCTCCCTTTCCTTCTCTTCCCATCATTCCAGTACAAGTTAATCTTGCATCAGAACTGGTCAGCCTTTTTTTTTTTTTTTTTTTTAGAGTTTTATTTATTTATTTAAAAACATTTTTTTTTTTTAGCAAAGGCTAATCTTGCCTTTCTGTTCTTGAGTGTTACCAGTGGTTTCCATCTTGAGGTAAACCGTCTGTATTTACATTCATGAAGGCGTCTCTTGATTGTAGACTTTGACAATGTTACACCTACCTCCTCCAGAGTGTTCTTGACTTGACTAGATGTTGTGAAGGGGTTTTTCTTCAACAAGGAAAGAATTCTGTGATCATCCACTTTAGTTGTCTTCTGTGGTCTTCCAGGTCATTTGGTGTTGCTGAGCTCACCAGTGCATTCCTTCTTTTTAAGTTTTTTTATGTGGAGCATCCACCATACAAGTCCCTGTGAATGAGTTGTTAATGTAGAAGAGACAATGCGTTAGTTCGAGCACATTAATATAAACATGTGAACTAATGTCCGAGATGCTGCTATAGAAAATTACTCAACACCTTCTGACCAATTCGAATCGAGAATTCAACAGCACTGTGGTGTAACACTAGTGTAAATGTAATACTTATATAAGATATCCAGTACTGAGCAGGTCAGCAAAACTTTGATCTATAGATGAAGCAGGATTTTCCTACACAATGCCTGGAGCACAAAACCTTTATCTGACCTTGGGGAAACAGAGCACATACACCCCCCCCTCCCCCCCAAGAATGTCTATTTTCCAAGAATTTCCTCATCGACATCATGTTCAATTATTGATAGGCTGTTTGAATTCCCATTTCTCGTTACTTTAAAAGCACTGGACATCTTTATTATCTATATGACTCATTGGGAGCAATAAGAGACATTCCATAGGGGGACGGTACGCACCACGAAAGTCATTATGTTGATTTAATGTCAACAATAAAATTCAGTAATCAATAGAAAGAGTTTGAAATGAAGTCTGATTTTGAAAGCATCCCTTCACCACATGGGAATTGGAGATGATCCCTTTTCTGGATAAATACTGTAAAAGAAAATCAGTCATTTCCTTGGACAAAGGATTTTCATGCACAGAAAAAACAAACATGTAAATAAATAAAGGTTAGGCGCCAATTATACCAAAACATGAGGACGGAGTAAACCCGAAGCTTTCAGATTCAATCAAAGTCTTTGCACTTTTTTGTTTTTTTTCCTTTCTGTGGTTTTTTCAGGCCGTCACAGGGTCTAACAATAAGACTTTTGTGTTAGAACTGTATTTTTTTCTGGTTCACACCTCTTTCATTTTACATTCTCTTTCATTTAAACCCCGCTTCCCAAAGGAGATAATTACTCACCAAACGCCAGGCACCTATTGTACTAAATGAGCTTGCGTTCTGTCAGGATGGCTCGGTGCTAAAATGTTACATTAGCTGAAAATGGAGGAGTTATGGATTCACAAGGTACAGAGCCTCATTAGGAAATGCCATCTGCGGCATTCCTCTCGGATTACACCGCATATGCATTGTTATCTGATTACAGAGCGCGTGGCAATCAATGTGCAAATCCTCGTGAGCCGACATAAATCACAAGTCAATAAGTATCAGATGTAGGTATTGTAGAAAGGCAGAAAAGGGAAAGGAGTGATTCAGCGGAGGGTGTTTTGCTGGTAATGACCTGCAGATGGACAGATTTCACACCTCGGTCTCAATGCATCTTTTATCGCTTGCACATCATTGGATTGTGAAGGAAACCAAGAGAGAGTAATATGCAAGATTCACAGCTCGAATTGCGATCAGACAATACACAACCCTGCAGTGAAACGGGTTCATTTCATTTCCAGGCGCATAATGTGGCCTAGTTCTACTGATTTATGATAAAGTGTCAACTAAACTTTTCTAGACTTTTCCCCCGTTGACTTAAGTATGCAGAAATCCTCTTCTTCTATATAATTAGATGAGAGCTCAGCTTGTCGTGTGAGTGATAATGACCCAGGAGAACGATGCACAAGGCCGTGTCAGGAAGTCACACATGGGACGTAAGTCTAGAAGTAAATCAAAGCCAAAAGGCAGTGTGTGATTATCAGAGGAATTACAGTTACAATTAATCAAGGGTTATTTATATATTCAGAAAGTTGTAGCCCTTCTCTGTGGAATTAGTCAGATTTAAAAGAAAAAAAAAACTACAATGGGACTACTATGAAATAAGTGCTCTCAGCAGTCCTCTAAATCTGTCCCATCCTGCATAAAAAAAAAATAGTAAAAAAAAAATACTCTGACTCATTTTACGAGGCTGTTGGAACAATCGTGGGCTCGTTTTGTAGAGCAAAGAGCCCTTCACATTGTGCCTGCCCCCAAATCCCAGCCTATAACCGAGAGCGCAGTGATGATAATCATACACTTTCTTTTATCCCGAGTTCCCCAAAAGTGCTTTAATAGCATGTGGGGGCCGACTCATCAGATTCAACAATAATGCGAAACTCCAGCTCAAATGTACTCCATCCATACAACCATCCATTTCCAGAAGAGCTCAGCCATGCAGAGAGGCTTCTAATAACTTCCCTCTCCGGGCTGGTGGGTGGGTCGGTCTTTCAGAGGAGAGTGTCAAAGGAGCTCTGTGCAGCGCTGTGGATCTGGACAGAACCCAGCGACGGCCTCAATCTGCTCTTTCAGACCCTCTGAACCGAGGACGCCGGGCTGCCAGCGCCAATTCAGCATCATTCAGCGCTGTAGAACGATGACCTCGAGAGGAGAGAGAGAGAGAGAGAGAGAAAGAGAGAGAGAGAGAGAGAGAGAGAGATATTCATAAAAGTAATCACAACATTGTGTTTATTGTGCACTGAGCAAGAGGTGGTGGCGATGAAATAAGAATAACAGCAATAATAACAGTAATGATACAGTACTTTTACAATTTGCATTTTGTTGGTACACGTTTCCATAATCGAGAGGCAGGAAAAATCATCTTTTGCTCTATCCTCTTGAGGCTTGCTGTGAAAGGAGTGCAGAGAGCAAAAAAAAAAAAAACGAAAAAAAAAAAAAAAAGTAACGCAATTAACAGTTTAATGAGGCAGAGCGATTCTCTCAGGAGCCCAACATCAAAACAATTAAGCACCATAGCAGGAGCTACACTTCCTTTTTTTTAATAAGGAAAAAAATAGGGAAATAGGGAACCTCTGAGATCTCCGGTTCGGTTGAAGTTATTAAAAGTGGATCGCACATGTGTAATCATTTCCCAGCTTTTCCCATCAAAGTGCTTTCAGTTGCACATTGCTTCATGAGGCTGATTTTTCACAACCAGGTCCTCTTCCCACTCACACTGCCTGATACATAATCCACTAAATCTATGAAATCACAACAAGCCATCTTGCGGCATCATAAATCAGAGCAACTCAGAAACTAGTGGCATCTTATATTTAACGTTTAGGAGCTTTGGAGTTCAGTGATTATGCATCTGTAACAACACAGGCGGTGCTAAATTGCCATTTTAAATACTGATTAATCATGTACACTTCCTGGTGGAAACTTAATGTGCCCTTCGTCTTACAGGAAGGACATAAATCCATTCCGCAGCTGCACATAATGTGGGAATTAAGTCCCTCTTTGCGGGGTGAGGGGGCAGAAACCTAGCGAACCATTACAAACTCATTATATTTCTATAAATGCTTGATCCTTTAAGAGGTGTGGAGCAGTACACCTTAACAATTAACCCACAAGCTGTTAAAGTTTTGGCAGGACAATCAGTCCTCAGATAAATCATAAGGTTATACATCTTTTGCATGCCATACAAGTTGATACAGCAGGTTTGTCTGGGTCATTGCTTGTAATATAAATTTATATTAGTATTAGTGACTTGATTTAACTGACATCATAAGAAGAAATGCATCTATATTCACAGAAAATCACAGACTAAAGGAAGCATCGATTTGAGAGATTTAAGAGAAATAAAAAATAAAAACTAAAACAAATTCTTCACACCATATGTACAAGATGTTTGGTTCTACTTCATAAAAATCAATTCAAATCATGCTAGTGGAGTGCACCTGCTCTGAAAGCAATCCTGACTAATCTAGCCTGTTCCTGTGGAATTCTGACCAATTCAGCCTAGTCCCAAACCAATTTTGACTAATCTTGCCTGCTTCAGAAGGGATTCTGATGAATCTGGTTAGTCCTGAAGGAATTCTGAGCAATCCTGCCTAGTCCAGAAAAAATTCTGAGCAATCCCACCCAGTCCAGAAGGAATTCTGACCAATTTCTGCTGGTCCTTGAGGAATTGTGAAGAATCTTGCCTGCTCACAAAGGAATTCTGACATATCCCATCAATTCCTGGAGGAATTATGACCAATCCCATCCAGTGCTGTGGGAATTCTGACCAATTCAGCCTAGTCACAAACCAATTCTGAGCAATCATGCCTGCTTCAAAAAGAATTCTGATGAATCTGGCTTAGTCCTGAAGGAATTCTGAGCAATCCTGCCTGCTTCTAAAGGAATTCTGATTAATCTGGCTTAGTCCTGAAGGAATTTTGTGCAATCCTGCCTGTTCCAGAAGGAATTCTAACCAATTTCTCCTGCTTCTTCAGGATTTCTGAAGAATCTTACATGCTCACAAAGGAATTCTGACCTATGCCATCCAGTCCTGGAGGAATTCTGACCAATCCCATCCAGTGCCGTGGGAATCCTGACCAATCCTGCCTGCTCATGAATTAATTCTTACCAATACGGCCCAGTCCCAAAGGAATTTTGACCAATCTAGCCTCCTGAAGGATTTCTGACCAATGTGGCCCAGTCCTAAAAGAATTCTGACCACTCCCACCTGCCCCTGAAGGAATTCTGACCAATCCAGCCCAGACCTGAAGGAATTCTAGCCTTGTTCCGAAGGAGTTCTAACCAATTCGACCACTTCTGAAGGAATTCTGGGCAATCCTGTCAGCGCTTTTTAATACTTACTAGCTGCATAGCTTGCTTGTACTGTAATGATTTAATGCAAATACTTTGTTAATTCACTGTTTCCTGTTACATTTTGGAGTGAACTGTGTAGTAACTACAGCTGCTGCAACCTGACTGAAATGACTAAATGACATCATGTTACTAAACTCCACTCACCAGGTGGGAGCAAATTTTAAAACTTGCTTTTCTGCAATTTTAAATTGTGCCAGTTAGCATGCTAATTAAGATGTATTTATGTACAAGTAGAAGTCAGAGAAGAGATGACAAATACAATGGTGTTGATGGTGGTATTAGCATGAAAGAGTTGGACCGACTGGCATTCATGACTTTGACACGCACCACCTACCTAAACATTGTTGCAGACAAATACAACCCTTCATGGCAACGGTTTTCCCTAATAGCAGTGGCCTCTTTCAGCAGGATAATGCGCCCTGCCACACTGCAAAAAATTGTTCAGGAATTGTTTGAGGAACATGACAAGTTCAAGGTGTTGACTTGACATCCAAATTCCCCAGATCTCAATCCGATCGAGCATCTGTAGGATGTGCTGAACAAACAAGTCTGATCCATGGAGGCCACACCTCACAACTTACAAGGCTTAAAGGATCTGCTGTTAATGTCTTGGTGCCAGATACCACAGCACACCTTCAGAGGTCTTGTGGAGTCCATGCCTCAACGGGTCAGAGCTGTTTTGGTGGCACAAGCGGGACCTACACAATATTAGTCAGGTGGTTTTAATGTCATGGCTGATTGGTGTATATGTATATGTAACTCCAATAATCAAAACTGCAGATAAATATAGCAGAAGAACAGGCTTAGCACATCTCTGGCACTAATGTCATTATTTGTAATCCACCATATGGGTCTAAAGCTGCAGCAATATGTTTATGCATATGTGCATCATAAGCTCATATGTCACTCTTAAGATGGCCATTTATAGCAATCTTCACACCACCTTACTCACATAAATAGTTATGGTTAGTAAAGATGGCAGTTAAGGGATCGTGACTTTCCATCCAGGTACATTGTATGAAATCGAATTCAATCTAATTATAAGATCTTATTGGCTTATCCGAAGATCCTTTTCGAAGAATACAGTATAAAGGTTGATTAAAGGGGTCAGTTTACAGATTTATGTTCCAACACATGCACATAGTTCCATCACACTTCACTTACCAGCTGTATGATTTTGAGCCAGATTAATTACATCGGCTTAATTGAATTTTTATTGCATTGTTGTTTTTTTTTTTGCGGGCCTGCTTCAAAAAGTAATTACGCATATGCAATAACAAGAGACATCGCACCCACGCAGTAATTTGCTGGTGCCTGTCATTCACAGCTCTTGTACCATGACATGTTGCCAAAACAGTGCGACCTGCTGTTAGAAATATTTAAAACGCACTTTATACATTTTGCACCGGTGAGAGTAAATTATACCTGGAGACAGATACGAGTTTGCGTACCTGTTCATTTCATGGGCGGCTGCTCTTCGGTGCATGAAGCGAAGTGCTGGAGGGACCGCACCAGAGCCCCAAAAGCATTATAATGTTAATATCATTTTAATGTTCAGAGTCTTCAAAGAGCTACTCGCTCATCATTTTAAAATGATCTCTTTAAAATGAGCTCTGACGCTTCACTAAAACAGAATGAGACCAACCGCTGATCTGGGGCCTCCTTGATAATTAAAGATTAAAGCACTTGGGGGTGTGCTGTTATAGGAAAATGGTCAATGATGGGGTGGTGTTACAGTTACCACTCCAAAGTGAATTCATTTCCAATAACATCGCAAACTGAAAACTTTTCCATGGTGGAAAACTTTACCTCTGAGTGTTACAAAGCAGTGACACTGGAGACTCCTTACAAAAATGCAGAATAAGCATTTCCTGTACTGTAAGCAAGGAGAAATTGGTACTGAAAATCTGAGACAGGTCTGAATTGAAAGTTTTACAAGGGATTCTTCTGAATCTGGACTTTTGTGTAAAACATGTTGAGCAAGAGTTCTTTAAAAACGATATGCTACTTCTAAGAGGAATTTCTGTGGAAGCCCTGAACTGCAAGATGTGAAAATTTTATTTCAATTGCTTTCTTTATTTTGACTTAATATCTCATTATTATTACTTAGTATCTTGTTATTGTGACTTAGTATTTTGTCATTTTGACTTAGTATACAGTTATTTTGACTTTCTAAGTCATTATTTAGACTTAGTGTCTTGTTATTTTGACCTACTAAGTCAGACTTAGTATCTCGTTATTGTGACTTAGTATCTCAGTATTTTGACTTAGTATTTCATTATTTCGACTTACTAAGTCATTGTTTTTTAATTAATATCTCATTATTTTGACTTACTAAGTTGTTATTTAGGGTTAATATCTCATGTATTTTGACTTAGTATCTCATTATTTTGACTTACTAAGTCATTATTTATTTTTTTACTTAATTTCTCATTATTTTGACTTAGTATCCAGTTATTTAGACTTTCTAACTTAGTATCTCAGTATTTTGACTTAGTATCTCATTATTTTGACTTACTAAGTCATTATTTTTTTACTTAATGTCTCATTATATTGACTTACTAAGTCATTATTTTGACTTAGTATGTCATAATTTTGACTTAGTAAGTCAAAATAATGACATAGCAATTAAAAAAAAAATCACATCTTGTGATTCAGGTCTTCCTCAAATTTCAATGGGGATTAATCATTTTCATCTTCATTGACTAAATATGGAAAGACAGAAGTACATTTATCGGCTTTGTTTTTCCGATGCAGTTCTTCTGTCACTGAATATTAAATGTCATGCACTACATATAGCGCAATTGTTAGAGATCCCCTCGCACTCTGAGTCGCTCGCTAAGCGATCGGCTGACTCTCGGAGTCGTTCGCTGCGCGAACACTTCCGCATTCCATTCTCCACACCGCTGTTGAGGACTATTCATTCATGAACTCACGTTTTGTTTACTTTGCCATGGGCTTTTTTATTTGTTTGACGTCATGTCCCTGCCTCGGTATGTTCATTGGTTTTCTGTTCTCTGGTTTACGTCATGTCTCTGCCCCCGTTCATTCATAGGTTTTCTGTTAAATGTTTAATTATGAGTTTCAGGTGTGTCTTGTTTGTGTCTGTTTATTCTAGTTATTTAAACCTCTTCCCATTTCCGCCTCAATGCGGAGTATTAGAGTTTGTCCTAGCATGTGCTGTACGCCTGCTACCTTCTCGCTTTCTCTAGCCCTCAGACCATAGCTCCTAGCTCATAGTTCATAGTTCATAGACCATAGCTCATAGCTCTTAGCTCGTCGTTCATAGTTCATAGACCATAGTCTAGTTTTGTGCGGTTGCTTCAGTTTTGTTTTGTTTTGTTCTCATGTTCTATGCCTTTTGGAATTACAGCCTTGTGGATTATCTCTTTTGGATTATTGCCTTACCTTTTTTGTGGATTATGGTTTGTTTCCTTTTTTTAAAATGTTCCATTACTTTTGAATTATACTGTTCCTAATAAACTGACTGTTTCCCCAGCGCATGCATCCTGCCTCCCTCCGTTTATTGTAACAGCAATACTTATTGTGTATAAGGCAATTATGATTGACCCTATGTAGACTGCATGAAGTGCAGGGCTAGCATTGTTTTTAAAAATAAATAAATAATTGCAATCTGTGTTGGCACGTGTTATAAATCCATTGTTATTTTCCAGCATTGTAATTAATATTGTTAGCATGTGTGTGATGTGAAGCAGTGGGTGACTGGATAAGAGTGTTGAGTATGAATGGGAGAGTGTGCGTTAAAGTGTGTGAGGTGACCTGGCCTCAGGTGAACTCTAATTGATGACCCCTGGAATAAAAGATAAAAGGTTAAATAATTGAATATTCTAAACGATATGTTCAGCACTGTTTTAAAATTGAATTCTTACCCTCTAGGCTTTAGCTCCTGGCTAGTGCTTATTCTGTAAAGAACAAAAAAAATCTAGTGTGAAAGCAGCCATATAGGAAACAGAGTTTGTGAAAGAAGTAAATGCTTTCATACATTACATGACTCCTACTCATTAATTGCTCTTCTGTCACATAATCACACACAGTGTTAGCATTAGCTTTTTTTCATAGAAACGAGTGCGGAGTTGATTCATGATTCAAGTCAAATTTGATTCAAATTTGTGTTTTATTCATGAAACTGTTAAATGACATCAAAACGAGCTGTGATTTGAGTGTGGAAACAAGCTCCCACCCATCAATCTCTTAATTACATACAACAGGCATCCATTTACCCTCATATACATCTAATTTACATGATAGTCGGCCAGAAAGGAAAGAATTTAGCAGGCTATCCAATATCCATTAAAAGAAGTAAACAGAGAGGGGGGAAATTAATTTCAGTGAAGCTGAGTTCAAGCTGATTTTTTATTTTATTTTTGAAAATATAGACAGTTATGTTATGTTAAAGTCCACTCTAATTTATATAATGATCAAAATCATGTAGAAAGCTGAAGCATTCTCCAATCTCACCAGCAGGTAGTGTATTTACAGCTTTATTATAGCTCTATTTATAGCTAGGTTTTGATTCATGCTATAACTGGAAAAGGTCACATTTAAGTCAGATTTAATTACAGACTTATTTATAAATACCAGTGAGACAAGCTTTTGGCCTGCACAAAGAAACAAATCCTTATTTCATATAAATCAAATGCTGAGCAATAATTTAAAATCAGACAAAGAAAATGAATAAAATCTCATCTTGTGTTGATTTGAAATTTTATAATAACACATTTTATATAACTTATAATTTTATAATAAATAATTTTTTGAATAATTTGCCTGCCCAAAACTCACTATTTCTCAAATAAGTACTAATCAAGCTGATAACAATTCACATTTACAAATGACATGTAGACACTAAACCTCATTACCTATATTTTATTATGAGCTTCCTGTATGCACAATTGTGGTTATCAATATTATTTTGATTTTTTTTTCTTATTTCTTATCTCCTACTTACAATAATTACAATTGATTAGGAACACTATAATAATACTGGGTAGGGCCTCCCTTTGCTTTCAAAACAACCGCAATTCTTCATGGCATGGATTCCACAAGATGTTGGAAACATTCCTTTGAGATTCTGGTCCATATTGACATGATCGCATCACACAATTATTGTGGATTTTTCAGGTGCACTTTCATGCTGCCAATCTCCCATTCTACCACAATCCAAAGGTGTTCTATTGGATTCAGATCCGGTGACTGGGAAGGCCACTGAAGAACATTGAACTCATTTTCCTGTTCATGAAACCAGTTTGAGACGACTTTTTGCTGTGTGACATGGTGCATTATCATGCTGGAAGTAGCCATTAGAAGATGGTAAATTATGGCCATGACGGGATGCACATGGTCAGCAACAATACTCAAATAGGCTGTGGCATTCAAGCCATGATTGCCTAGTATTAAGGAGCCCAAAGTGTGACAAGAAAACATTCCCCACACCATTACACTACCTCCACCAGCCTGGACTGTTGACACAGGAACGTTTGGGTCCAAATTCTGACCCTACCATCTGTGTGCCTCAGCAGAAAAACAGAAATCGAGATTCATCAGACCAAGCTATGTTTTTCCAGTCTTCAACTGTCCAGTTTTGGTCAGCCTGTGTCCACTGCTTTCTGTTCTTGGCTGACAGAAGTGGAACCTGATGTGGTCTTCTGCTGTTGTGGCCTCAAGGTTCGACATGTTGTGCATTCTAAGATGCTTTTCTACTCACCACAATTCTACAGAGTGGATATCTGAGTTACTGTAGTCTTTCTGTCAGCTCAAACCAGTCTGGCAATTCTCCGTTGACCTCTCTCATCAACAAGGCGTTTCTATCCACAGAACTGCCGCTCACTGGATGTTTTTTATTGCACCATTCTAGATACTAAGTCATGAAAATCCCAAAAGATCAACAGTTGCAGAAATACTCAAACCAACCCGTCTGGCACCAACAATCATACCACAGTGAAAATCACAGAGATCACATTTTTTTCCCATTCTGATGGTTGATGTGAACATTACCTGTATCTGCATGACTGGTCGAACGGCGTACATGTACATAATTAATTATAATCCGTTGTAGTTAATTATCTATATGTATATGTGCACATACATGAATTCCCTTTCATGGCTGATGTATATTTATAACTGGTCACAACATGCATTGATTAGATATATAGATATATTTCACGCCATTCGAGCTAATTCCTTATATAAATTGGAGAATACATTTAAACGTGTTAAACATCTTTTAATTCATTACATAAATTGTAACTAGTGGAGAATATTTTTAAACGTTGCAGATTCATCCGATCTACTACACATTCTGGTAGATAAGCCGGGCACGCTTTAAAACTCATCTCCTTTAAAAAGGTGATTCGAATCCAAGCGTGCGCTTCTGTTTCGTTTTTCATGTTGAAAGTTGATCCATTACATTATTCTGGTGGAAAAGAATAATGCTAGTAATGATTGATTCGTTACATTATGTAGAGCAACAATTCTTTTTTTCAGATCCTGAGAAAGTTCTTTGCCATGAGGTGCCATGTTGAACTTCCAGTGACCAGTATGAGAGAGTGTGAGAGCGATAACACCAAACTTAACACACCTGCTCCCCATTCACACCTGAGACCTTGTAACACTAACTAGTCACATTAAACCGGGGAGGGAAAATGGCTAATTGGGCCCAATTTTGACATTTTCACTTAGGGGTGTACTCACTTTTGTTGCCAGTGGTTTAGACATTAATGGTTGTGTGTTGAGTTATTTTGAGGGGACAGCAAATTTACACTGTTATACAAGCTGTACACTCACTATTTTACATTGTAGCAAAGTGTCATTTCGTCAGTGTTGTCCCATGAAAAGTTATAATAAAATATTTACAAAAATGTGAGGGGTGTACTCACTTTTGTGAGATACGTTTCATTGTGTGTATCACTCCGCTTGTCTGTGTTTGCCACCTAAAATTCTACTTCCTAGTTCGAAACGTTACTACAGTAGAGTTAGCGACATCATCAGTGGACATGGCAAAGGATAGTTTATATGATTGTTTATAAATATAACTTTTGGCTTAAAATATGACAGCTCGTCAGATGAGGATGAACAGAACCAAAACGAAGCCAAATTTCACCGGATGCACCTTTAACGGTAATGTACAAATCATCGTGAGCTAGCTAGCCAGCTAGCCGATGGGCTATCAGTGGGATCTATTTCTGTTAGCGGCGCAAAAACAAACAAAGCATTCGGCCATGTTGTGTCCGAAATGTCAGTTTCTTGATATTAATTTCTTCTTTATAGAACTGCAATATTGCACTTGCAATCACGTGGTTATACTGAATATCAGCTGTGATTAGCTTTGGTGGAATCACAGCCATGCTGGTGTTCAGCATTACTGCACTCTTGCTTGCGTGATATTGCTTAAATATAGTACATACAGCATTGTTTTGGACACAGCATCTGTTTTACTTTTGTTTGATGAAGCTGTACTGATAAGAATATAAGTATCCAGTTCATTCTTTATAAAACAAAAGACCCTGCATTCCTCATATGCAATAAAATATTTGAAAGTGGGTCAGAATTATTGTGAATAGTGGCAGTGGCAGGACCGTTCGCTCCACTGGCGCTCTGAGAGTGTACGCTAGCCTGTGGTGTACGCTAGCTGTTAATGCCATCAGAAAGTGCAAAGTGACATTTACTGCATGGCTTTGCCATTCACGGTTTTTGGGAAAGCAGACACTGAGCTGTAATTTCCTTTGTCACTATCAATGGAAGAAAAGACTCAGAAGAAAGCCATTTTGCTAAAAGCCCATTCACGTGCAGTCTCCTGCAATCTCCTGCTGCCATGAGGCAAAGATGTGGCTTTGTTTATTCGGTTTAGAGGAACAAACTGGAATAGACATGTAGAATCTGTTAGTTACTAAATAATTAATCGGTTAGTTACTAACGAACTATAACTAATAAGAAAGCTCTAACAGGAAAGGCTAATTAAGTCAAAACAGACGTTCATTATAATTTTTTGGTACTGTAGTAACATATTTCCATGATGACGTGCTCTGCGAAGGATATTTGCGTGTGCAGCTTGTTAACCTCCAAAAACATGAGCATCCATCGTGTGACAGTTTTTGAAAGAAGAGCTGAATTGTTCTGATCCACTGATCAGTCATAGGATCAGAAGGAATGCTGGGCAGCACGTGGGCTCCGAGTGCCACTTTTACTTGTTTTTACAGCATCACTTTCATCAAAAAGCTGCTTTTCCCATGTGCGCCCGTTTCAACCAGGCCGTCCTGGTGTCCTGGTTACTGTGCAGAATCACAGATAATTGCCCCGCTGCTTCTCCTATTAAAGAGACTATCTCCTCACATCTGCTCTGGAGGAGTGCAATTCTTTTTTAGTAATGCAATTTCTTTCAGTAGAGTTGGAACCGCGCCAAATGATCCTAAGCGTCTCCTGGCGTCCTTTTTCATCTTCCAGGGGTCTCTGTAGAGGTTTCAACAAAAAGCAGCCTTGTTTTCTGTTTATTCCAAAAATGCGTTGTGGGGAAAGTGACTAATAGAGGATGTTAAAGCTTATTTAATTGCGCTTTGAATGAGGAAAGAAGGATTTATTAACGGCGACAATATATGCTCACTGGCTACTTTGTTAGGAACACCAGTACACATGCTCATTTATGCAATTAGTCAATCAGCCAATCGTGTAGCAGCATGCAGATACAGGTTTTTCAGTTAATGATCACATCAAACATCAAAATGGGGAAAAGATGTGAAGCTATTTCAGAAACTTCGGATACCCTGGGATTTAACACACACAAAAAAAACCCAACAACATCAGTTCTGTGGGCGGAAATGCCTTGTTGATGAGGGCAGAGGATAATGGGAAGACTGGTTTGAGCTGACAGGAAGGCTGTGGTAACTTAAATAACCACTCTTTACAAACATGTTGAGCAGAAAAGCATCTCAGAATACACAACACATTAGACTTTAAAGAGGGAAGGAGACATCATCAGCTGAAGATGAACACACACACACACACACACACACACACACACACACACACACACACACACACACATACACACACACCCACATGTGGATAGAAACACCTGGCTGGTGTTTATAGCCCTGGAACAAATTCAGCTGCGTGTTGCTTTCGGTACATGTGCAGACTAGATCGATTCACGGAGCATGTTCACCCGTACCGGAGCAATGCAATTCATCCTGAACTTTATGACAACTCTAGAAACCTTTTGCAACTGGGGGATTTGTGTTTTTCTTCCCACCGCTGTTGTTTTCTCTCTATGTTCTCGCTGAATGCTTCCATATTAAAATACAGAGTTATGAGCTGGAGACTGAGTGGCTGAATTTACACATGGGTGAGAAAACAAGTGAGCTGTTAACACATGCATAATTAAACACCGTCCTGCTAAGCAACCAATATAATTCAGTTTGGTTCGGCGACTCGACGGTGATGTCCAATTAATTGTTGCCAACCACATCTCACAGCCTGTCAATGCATCCACATTTAATGAAGTTCGTTTTAATGAGCCGATGTAAAAAAAAGTGAAGGTCCAAAAACCGAGGTGGGCACACACAATAACCGGCGCACAAGCTCATTAAGCAATTGGTGCAGGAGCAGAAATAAATGAGGTTTCATTAACAGCAGGATGCTATGTATGCTCTCGCTGTTCCAGGTAGCTTGTCGTATTTATTATCTTCACACACTAAGAATTTATGAAGGATTTTTCAATGCAAGTGACCCAGATGTCACACACCCACACACTACACTTCTTCATCAACAGGGGGCAGTAGGAAAGAATATATTAAGCCATTTATTATGTTTGCTTGCAGCATTAATCTTTGTTAAGTAAGGTGATGCACGTTCACTGTCAGTACAGTATATCTCCATGGTCACTGTGGATATATTTTCTGAAAATCAGTATTTGTATCAACTAAATTGCTGGTCTTGTTTTTCCCCCCAAATAAAAATGGCAGATTGACATACCTATGAATCTGAAATGACTGACAATTGTGAAGGTTTTTAAAACTGCCCCATATTAACTGACACTCACTTGAAACCCTGCCCCCTTCATCCCATCTCACATTTCAGCCAGCCATTACCTTTACCTTTACCTTTCCAGGTGCTTTCCAAGGTAAGGGAGAGTTCATTCATGTGAAATAACATCTGTGAAAGTATATTTGATTTAGCTAACATTAGACAAATATCTAGATAAATATCTAGGTATTTTTGACCATTTTTTGACCGAAGGAAACAAACAACAATGAGAGACATATTGGCTTCATGGTTAGCACGTTTGCCTCACACCTCCAGGGTTGGGGGTTCGATTCCCACCTCCGTCCTGTGTGCATGGAGTTTGCGTGTCCTTCCCGTGCTTCGGGGGTTGCTCCGGGTACTCCGGTTTCCTCGCCCAGTCCAAAGACTTGCATTGTAGTCCAATTGACATCTCTAAATTGTCTGTAGTGTGGGTCTATAGTGAACGGGTGTGTGAGTGTGTGTGCAATTGTGTCCTTCGATGGACCCCGAGTCGCCTGGATAGGCTCCAGGCTCCCCGTGACCCTGTGTTGGATAAGCGGTACAGAAAATGGATGGATGTCTACAACAAAATGTCAAATCCAACACTTTGCAGATAATTTAAATGATCTAAATGATAATTAGAAAGTTCAAACAGTGTGGTCAAGCTTGATGCAGTAGAAACTAGAGTACCCATATACAGTATACAGGATTTAACACCAGGCACTTTGGGAGAGTAGAAGAAACTTGGGGAGATACAGTAGAAACTAAAAAAAATTACACTTTCTATGCTCACTTTCTTATTAAGTACTCTAAATAACATTTTTTTCTACAGATGGAAGAAACAAAGTGGTGAAACTGGTGGTTTCTCCAGTTGGTACTCAAAGCAAGTGCTTTGTAAAAAACTACATTGATAAGGAACTATATAAAAAAGTACATGCTTTTTATCCACAAAGCTTACCCCTATTCTCCAAAATCCAGCGGCTTTGGTGTCACTGGATTTCTGATAATGCTTCTCCATGCTTGGCAGTCAAGGGTGATGTTCCTGGCTTCTTTCAGGTGGATTCTCTGATCCCTCAGGTCATTATTAATTTGCTTGGTCTGTGTCTTTTTGGTGCTGACTTTTGCACTTTCCACTGTGTATGTGCACAAAGCAAGGCCCATGACGACTTGGTTTGCCAAGGTTGGAATGGAAGAACTCGAATGTCCTGCACAGAGCCCTGACCTCAACCTCAGTGAAAACCTTTGGGATGAACTGGAATGCCGACTGCACCCCAGGCCTCCTCAACCAACATCAGTGCCTGACCTCACTAATGCTCTTGTGGCTGAATGAACACAAATCCCCACAGCCACGCTCCAAAATCTAGTGGAAACCCTTTCCAGATGAGTGGAGGTTATTAACAGCAAATAGAGACTAAATCTGGAATGGGATGTTCAACAAGCTTATATGGGTTTCATTGGTGAGGTGTCCCCATACGTTTGGCTATATAGTGCAGCTATAGTGACACGAGTAGGCATTTTCTTCCATATGCACCACTTATGGGCAGTGGTGGCTCAGTGGTTAAAGGCTTTGGATTACTAATCAGAAGGTTGGGGATTCAAGCCAAAGCACTGCCAAGCTGCCACTATTGGGCCCTTGAGCAAGGCCCTTAACCTTATCTACTGCAGGGGCACTGTATCATGGCTGACCCCAGCTTCATAACAAGCTGGTATATGTGAATAAAAGAATTTCACTGTACTGTATTGTACAGTATGTGTGAGAAATAAAGGCTTCTTCTTCAGACAGTCAGTATATAGATAAAGTGTGACTAATATGTATAGCAAAATCACAGCTCAGTGTTAATACAAGTGTCACTTTAATACAAAACCCAAGCAAACGAAGTGAACTCATGGTGCAATCAGGCGAAAGGACAATTTTAAAGAACAAACAAGGGATCAGGCAGGGGGTCAAACACTGCACAGATGATTACACAACCGCAATGTTTGGCAAGACTTCGTAATGAAAGAATGGTTCAGGTGTGTTTATATACTGTGAAGTCTGGAAATGAAACCCAAAATGATTGGCAGAGACAATCGTGTCACAACTCTGGGGATTGTGACCTTTACTGGCTGGGAGGGGTAATGTCCTGGCCTGGTGTTACACTGATGTTTAATATCAGGAAATAGTTTAAAAAAAAAAAAAAAAAAAAAAAAAAAAAAAAAAAAAAAACGCCGTCTGGCAGGGGTATGTGGTAAGCCTACAAAATATCAGAGTAGATCATTCAAAATATCAGTCATATTTATAATAATAATAGTCTTGCATACTGTATGTTTCTTAAAGAAATGAGTGATTTCCACAACAATTTCTAAGGAGGTATGCTGGTTTGACATGTACAGGACAATGCATCTTTTGAAGGGAGACTCCATATCTCCATCAGGGTGAACAGGTAAAAAGCTGCACATTATTATAAACTTTAAATACCGTAAATAACATTCAGCCAATAATATATAAATAATTACAAATGTGTTGCATGGCGAAATTAGGTTCAACACCAGTGTCTGAGCAGTTCCACCAACTTGGCGTGCATGGCACTGAAGCGACCTACTGAAGCGTAACTGTGAGAGAAACATCACGAGGGACTCACACACAACATGAAAACCACATCTCAGCTTCAGCTTTTGACTATCCTTTCACACCATGTTTTTCATTGGCACATTTCCCACCTGGACCTCTGTCTGTCTTCCTTTCACACTGTCTTTCCCTCATTCCATTATTCTCTCACTTTGGTGCTCTCATGTGCATATGGACACATGTGAATACACGGTCATGCATTCGCTGCGTTCCCCCCAAATTCATGAGAGAAAGGAAAAAACAGAAGGTTTGGGAAGTGAGACGGAGGGGTTTCAGAAGGCTGAGAAAGGATGCATTATGGAGGAAGTCAAAGAGTAGAAGGAACGGTGAGAGGCGAAGGAGCAGCTGCCCCTCTGGGCTCAAATGAGCCAGGGAATGAAGGACGACAGGCTCAGCACTCGCCTTTAAGGCTCGGGTTTATTTTATCTCCACAAGCTGCCATGATGGCCAGCTTGCCACTTCATCAGCATTCCTCCTCACGTGCTTATGGATGAAGCATGCATGCCTTTCCATACTTCTGTCAAGGTGCAGCTGGGCGCAGCATGCCTTCGTTTAGCTCCTTCCACAAAAAAGTTTCAAATTGTATTAATATTATTGAAATAGTTAATTGACAATCTGCAATCAGTTGAACCAATCACAACTCTATCCTAGCATAGCTGTAGTTCACAATAACTATAAAAAAGTAACAGTTGCATGTAACATAATCTTAAAGGAAAATCCGCCCCGAAAGACTCGCATATTACTTTAAGTGTGCCAAAAAATCTCATTTTAAACTAATCTCAGTGTACGGTTTAGGACTGAGGTTACACCATGACTTAATGTCGAAGAAAACGTTTCAGTTGGCTGCTGGTGTGTAATGAGATCTCTTTGCAGATTGCTGCTTAGAGCTTAATGTAGACATTAAGCTTCATCTTGTAGGAAAATGAAATAATATCATCTCTTGATCCATGCTCATGCTCTACAACATATCATTAAACATTACTATAAATGTTAAATATATAAAATATAGATTTATATATTAAAAATTTTCAATACAGCATGGAAACTTGTAAGCAAATGTACTGTCAAATAAAACATTCCCGGCCCAGGCTTATATGAGCAAGACATCGAAAATAGATCTGTACAGTGGGGGTTTTACCACATTGTTGCTTTTTTTCTTTCTTTTTTCTTTTTGAAAAATATATCACATTACTGCAGCAGACTTTACTCCTCAATTTTGTGGAAGAAAATGAAATTTCTAGAAGACAAGCTCAGATATGACTAGAATAATTCTGTATGTCTAACTGTCAAGACGGATGCAATATATGTGGGTAATTTCTGTAAAAAGGCCCTAGAAAAGAAAAAAAAAACAGCTATTTGGGGTTCTCATATATCCGAGGATGACCAGGCTGCACTGAAGTATGGGGAAGAAACGGAAGAGGCTCCAATGTCAAATCTGAAAGCACTGAACTCAAGCAATATTGCCATGCGCTCGGTCACCTTACTCAAAGGCCAGTGTAATAAAAGCCATGCAGGCAATTTACTCTCTTCCATGTGATGCTGGTCTTATTCCTAGAAAGAAATGTAATTCAATTCTGAAGGCAGAATTGCATGTGTTGAAATGACACATGTAATGACAGCTTCAGTCCAAGTTGCACATTTGGGTACCATTCAAATGAGACATTTCCTCACTAAACTAAAATTGCCTTCATCATCACATTATAAAATTTCAATAAATTTATAGATGACTAACATAAAGCATTAATATTTAGCATAATGTGCTGTTTTGTGTTGTAAGGTGTAAAAAAACGGTTCAAAACCACTTTTACATTTTAGTGCTGATATTCACATCACATCTCATCTCATAATATGAAATATTACATACATTTACCTATATTCCAGATATATTCACTTGCTAAGATATTTTTTTAGAGTGTATAACAGCATGTTCTATCTCGATGCATCAAAACTGACAAGTATTACTGATATCTGCTACATAATAATACAACATACTATTTCTGTTAGACAACTTCTAATATAAGCACCATTATACTGACAGATGCAATGGCCAACCCATGCCTCAGAAGATGAGTCCATTAAAAAACAAACAAAAAAACAACAGCAACAACAACAATCTGATCAAATACAGAAATCAAACAGGGTTACAGATTATGTCAATTGAATTTTATTTTATGCCACTTTTAACAATAAACATTTACAGAAATTAGATTTAGACAGTAGCAAGTAAAAACTTTGAGGAAGAATCCTTGAAAGGAACCAGATTCGTTGCAGTCAATACAGTAAACACAAAAAAGGACCATCAAACAATCTAACAATATAATATAACATAAGATTTTTATTTTCAGCAGGTTCACTATTACCACTTGATTTGGAAAAAAAAAAAAAAAAAGTATGTTATAAAATAGGAGTGCTTTGAAATGTTGTAAATGACAGATGATTTGGAAAATACAGAGTATACACTAGAGGACAAAAAAAGAAAAGAAGAAAAAGCAAAGCAGAAACAAATAAGGTCATAGTATCATGCATCATGCATGCTTAACTTATAATATTTTCATGTCTGTCCTGATGGAGAGTCATAACTGAAAAAGAGAGATGAGAAAAGAGACTTATTTTCTCACAAGACACAGAAGTAGATATAATTGACATATACTGTATAAGATAATGATTATGTCTCATTCAAAGAAACTAAGCTTCCTGTGATGCCACTGTAGTTCAAACATCGGTAGTGTCCCCCTAGCGAACCCCTAATTATTCATTCATTCATTCATTTTCAGCACGTGCTTTATCCTAGTCAGGGTTGCAGAGGATCCAAAGCCGATCCAAGGAACATGCAAGGAACATGCACCATGGATGCAAGGTGGGAATGCACAATGGATGGGACGCCAGTCCATTGCAGGGCATCACACACACTCATTTACACCTAGTGGCAAATTAGCCAGTCCACCTACTAACACATGGGGGAAAAACCCAACGGAGAACCTGGAGACACATACACAGGTAGAACAAGCACCAGGCAGACCAAAGCTCAAGATTGAACCTCAGACTGTAAGGCAAAAAAAGCATATTTCTAAAATAATTCCTAAGGAAAAAAAATGACTGAGATGGTACACATGTAGAACACACTGAAGCAGAGCATGTATGGCTATTAAATGATAGAGCTATAAAATGGCTGTTAAACAACAGAGCTATAAAACATGCTGCACCTGTAACTGCAGAGTGAAAATGGTTTTGAAAGGTTTCGCCTCATTCCTCAGTCAACCTGCTGTAAAATACTTCTTCTTACATGTGAATCCATTTATCACCTAGTTCCAACCTGTCTCTCTGACCTTTTGTTATTCATTTAGTACAACCCTGAAAGCTGCCTCTGCTCCTGAGATGCTGGTCTACTCACCATAAATCTTACAAACAAGTTTCGGTGATAAAGAACTGTGATCCCATGGTTATTACCATGGTTCAGGCTTTTACAAGTGGTCTCCTTGTTGTCTGCAACTCAATTGGGGTGGATGGGTGGAAGGGTGTCGCTTAGTAGGATGTTGCTTAGGGCTCCCAAGGGTTCAGAAACAGCTTTGATTGATCTGGGTTACTGATCAGAGTGTCGGGGGTTCAAGCCCCAGCACCGCCAAGCTGCCACTGTTGGGCCCTTGAGCAAGGCCCTTAACCCTCTCTGCTCCAGGGGTGCCGTATCATGGCTGACCCTGCTCTCTGACCCCAACTTCCTAACAAGCTGGGATATGCGAAGAAAAGGATTTCACTGTGCTGTAATGTAATGTATATGTGACAAATAAAGGCTCCTCTTCTTCTTCTTATTCAGCCATGCCATTGACATCGCAGGGCACTAGGACCTAGGGGAGGTTGCCGCAGTTCTAATCCAGCATTGCCTTGGCTGTACTACTCGTTCTGTAAAACCAGTATCGATACTGGAGCCAGAGAAGTTGTGAAGTAGTTATAGAGTGACAATACCCAGCTACGCAATTCTGACCTGCTTGTTAGCTAGCTGCTACAGTGGTGCTTGAAATTTTGTGAACCCTATAGAATTTTCTATTTTCTACCTAAAGCATCATCAGATTTTCACACAAGTCCTAAAAGTAGATAAAGAGAACCCAATTAAACAAACAATACAAAAATATTATACTTGGTCATTTATTTATTGAGGAAAATGATCCAATATTACATATCTGTGTGTGGCAAAAGTAATGTGAACCTTTGTTTTCAGTATCTGGTGTGACCCCCTTGTGCAGCAATAACTGCAACTAAACTTTTCTGGTAACTGTTGGTCAGTCCTGCACATCGGCTTGGAAGAGTTTTAACCCATTCCTCAGTACAGATCAGCTTCAGCTCTGGTTTCCTCACATGAACTGCTTACTTCAGGTCCTTCCACAGCATTTCTATTCTATTAAGGTCAGGACTTTGACTTGGCCACCTGACCATAACACTCATGTCCTTTTTGAACATCTCATTCCAGATTTAGACCCCTTTGCTATTATAATATCCTCCACTCTTCTGTGCAGGACACTCGAGTTCTTCTACTCTAACTTCAGCAAACAATGTCTAAGCTCACTTTTTGCACAGGTGCACTGTCATGCTAGAACTGGTTTGGGATTCTTAGTTCCAGTGAAAAGAAATTGTAAAGCTACAGCATACAAAGACATTCTAGACTTTACTGGGCTTCCAACTATGTGGCAAAGTTTGGGGAAGACCCACATATGGGGGTCATGGTCACTTTTGGCCATATACTGTATGTATATATACAGTATATTACTGGAATATTGGAATACATTATTAGGCAACTGATCAGAAGGTTGTGAGTCTAAATCTCAATCTCAATCTAAATCCCAGCCACTGCTGGGTCCTTACGCAAGACCCTTAACCATCAGTTGAATCCTGTCTCAAAGTGTCAGCCAAATGTACAAACAAATGTAAATGTTTTTCAGAAAACTTGCCAGAGAGATTCACAGGACATCTGATTAAGATTAGGGGCTGGGAACCCATGGCACGCAACAAAAAAAAAACAAAAAACTTTTATGCAGGTGTGAGTGAGCAGTCAGATATGAAGCTTGCAGGAAAAAGACCACGTTCGTTAACACATTTGTAAATGTGACATGTTTACAGCATCCTTACTAACTGCATGGTCAGGGTTGCAGTGATTTAAACTAGGCTACTTGTTTATATTTTGGGAAATAGAAAGTTTTCTAGTGTTTCTGGGAGCATAGAAGTATGGTTCATATTTGATCAAATAAATAAAATAAAACTAAAACTAAAACCATTCAGGTTTAAATCTCAGTACAGATATTTACGGATACAGATACAGATATTTGGAGCACTAAACCCTTACATACTATATAACCTATACCCCTGCATATGTACAGTATGCACATATTCATAATTGATTCGTTTTGTGATGCAGTATATTGGGTCTTATGTTGGTACATATTGGATTGTCTGTGACATCAAGAACATTTAATATTTAACATCACATTTTTAAACATTTAAACATTAATTTAATGAGAGTTAAACATTAAGTTAAACATTAATTTAATGAGAGTTGACCTGTGTGCAGACTTTACCGGTAATTTGTTTTTCAGTAATGGTAAGGGGCTCAACATTCAGGTGAGTAGTTCTCATTTACTGATCTCAGATGTGTGCATTGAGGGCTGTTTTGTGAGCAACTCATCATACCGACCACACATCTAAAAACAGCAGGAAGCAGAGCCTTTAGCACTGGTGGAATTCTTCACCAAGGTTGATCAGAGCCACCAACAGCGAGGACACATTCAAGGCCCGACTTTAATCTATCTTTTCAGTTTGGCCTTTGAAATTTCGATTTGGAGGCCTAGTCCGAATAAAAGGTGTTCTATAACTCACTGATTGAGTTATTGATGTGCCCCCCCCCCAAAAGAACACTCATACAAGATAATTTATCATGGACACTTAAGCTCTTTTTCATCTGGAAAATAAAACATAGTCCTAATTAGAAATGACTTAATCTGCATGACTTAATTTTTATGAAAAGTTATGAAGGTTAAGGATTTTAAAGGTTAGTACTTGCATTTCATTCAAATGAAATCCAAGCACTTTTTCATGAGATTCGTTTACCATGGAAAGTTTAATCTCAGCCCACGCACACACATGTACACCTTAGTTATGATTTAGTCACTGCCTCTACCAAAAGCTTATGATAAATCTATGGAAAGATTTCTTTTCCTGGACATACATACAATTACAGGGAAAGGCTGCAACTGAAAAATGTTTTCTCCCTTCATGAAAAATGCGCATACAAGATCATTCATCATGGTTTCAGCTGACAGGAAGTGAACAGTCAGAAAATCAGCAGGCTCCCTCCCTTTTAGCTTGAGCCGCACTCCCAATTCATGAAGATTTGGATTTATCATGCAGCAGGAGCCCATCCGTTATTTAAGCACAATATGGCAAAAAAAAGAGAAAAAAAAAATAAATCAGGATTCGGGGCACGGAAGATTGTAACAGGCTCACAGTACAATAAAATACAGAGATCAAGAGTCGTGAAATTTCACTTCAAGTATTTCATATGTATTATGGATTATGTATTTCAAGCTGATTTCTTACTCCTTTATCTTTTATGGTTATTAACCAAGTGTCTGATACATAGTCACCTAACCGCACTAATTTGATCTAAAGAGATGCTACAAAACAGAAACTAAGCTTTAATTATCACCTAGCCAACAGCAATATGTTGAGATAAATGTATTTAAGCTACTCTCCACAAATTATTGACACCCACCCTCCCACCTTACACCATCCATTATTGGACAGGGACCATCATAGTTTATTATTCTCAGAACAGAAGTGACACTGATGGTAGGATGTGTGTGTGTGTGTGTGTGTGTGTGTGTGTGTGTGTGTGTGTGTGTGTGTGTGTGTGTGTGCGTGTGCGTGTGTGTGTGTGTGTGTGTGCGTGTGTGTGTGTGAGATGCGAGTGTTTAAACACCTCAGTGTCACTGTGGTCTTGTTCCATTGATGGATGGGATAAATGGGCGTCAACACAATAATTTTATGCCTACATAGTGATCTATATGGTAGGTGGGCCTAATAAACACGACAACAAATGTTGACAGAAAGGTGTCAGAACACACAGTGCATCACAGTAGCTAATGCTGCATAGCCGCAGGCTGGTCAGAGTGCCCATGCTGACCCCTGTGGCCTGGTCTGATGAATCACGTTTTCTTTTACATCATGTGGATGGCCGGGTGCATGTGTTGCACTTACCTGGGGAAGATATGGCACCAGGATGCACTATGGGAAGAAGGCAAGCCAGCAGAGGCAGTGTGATGCTCTGGGCAATGTTCTAATGGGAAACCTTGGGTCCTGGCATTCATGTAGATGTTACTTACGTACCACCTACCTACACCTTGTTACAGACCAAGTACACCCCTTTGTGGCAACGGTATTCCCTAATGGCAGTGCCCTCTTTCAGCAGGATAATGCATCCTGCCACACTGCAAACATTGTTCAGGAATGGTTTGAGGAAAATGACAAAGAGTTCAAGGTGTTGACTTGGCCTCCAAATTCCTCAAATCTCAATCCGATCGAGCATCTGTGGGATGTGCTGGACAAACAAGTCTGATCCATGGAGGCCCCACCTCACAACGTACAGGACTTAAAGGATCTGCTGCTAAAGTCTTGGTACAAGATACCACAGCACACCTTCAGAGGTCTTGTGGAGTCCATGCCTTGACGGGTCAGAGCTGGGGGACCTACACAATATTAGATATACTTAATAATAAAAAATATTAAAGTAAGTAATAATAATAACAATAATAATAATAATCCTCTGGAATTCATTTGATTTACACAAATTACTCTGATCACCTTATTTAAAAAGAAATAAGGTGAATGAATCAACAATTTTTTTTTTTTTTGTTACACAAAGAAGACTACACAAACCGCCTTTCTGCACTTTCTGCACTTCTTTACTCCCAAGTAAACCAAGTTTCCTGGCCTGATATGTCTTACATAAACCATCTGATTGCACACATTGAGAGGGAACAAATACACACTGCGACGGTCCCTCATTTCACAAGATTAGTCATGGAGGACACTGCGTCAAACTAATTTGATGGAATATAAATTGTAAACGCAAAACCACTCAGTCCGTTCCTTGCTGCTCAGTGACAGCTTTGTCAAGGCTGCTAATTACACTGTCTGTGCTCATGAATGTGAACACGCTATTTATATGCCTCTTCTCATTACTCAGTGGAGTGAGCACTTTTAAAATAGAGTGATAGAGAGATAGAGAGAATTAGAGAGTGTGTTTGTTTGCATGTTTAGCTTCCTAGAGATTATTGTTTCAGATTATTGTGCTGGTAATAAAACAATTTTCTTTCTTGCAAAAATCCTTGGTTCAGTTTAGACACATTTATAGCCCTGAACTCAAAAGCCAAAGCAAAGTAAATTAGGACTAATTTTACATGTGAAATATACAGTGCAATGTTTATACAATGGATATAAAAGTCTACACACCCCTGTTAAAATGGCAGGTTTTTGTGATAAAAAATAAATCCAAGATAAATAATGTCAGAACATTTTCCACCCTCAATATGAACTTAAAACGAATATAAACTAAGTGAAAGTAATCAGAAACATTTTAGGGAAAAATACGCAAAATAAAAAAAAACTCACAACAACCTGGTTGCATAAGTGTGCACATCCCTTTATAATTGGGGATGTGGCTGTGCTCACAATGAACCAATCACATTCAGTCTCATGTTCAAAAGTAATTATTAATTATAATAATTACTGGTACTTGTGGTAAAATGTTTTTTTTTTCTGGTGGCTTGGATTTTCTTGTTAGCAATGCTGATACTTCCATTAATTAACAAAACAAAACAAAAAACAATGGAAAAGTTTTATGTGGAAAACAGTGAGGCAGATGGTACAGAAATGGAGGCTAAATGTACTTTGTTAGTGTGAAAATTTTTCAGATATATTTCAAATATTTAAAGTGTTCGCATTCTGAGCCACAGGTTGCATACCAGTAAAAACTGAGTATGCACAGTGACATTTTTATAACGACATATAATGATGATTAGTTTTCACCTATAGATTTCGTGTTGATATTTTGATACTGATATATTAAATAACAGTCTGGCTGAAATATATTATCTCATATATCATCCATATCTTCTCTTTAATTGGTGTTCATGCAAGTGTGATTCTTGACACAATGTAAAGACACAATGTTTACACTAGCTAATTCCTGGTCTCTCTCTACATTTGCACCTGCACAAAAGTAGAGAACACAGATCTATATATGCAATCAATTAGTATCAAGTCCTTTATCTCATAGTTTTCCCTTTTGCATCAGTGTTCCATGGCAACTAACACCATAATATTTTTCTAGTCTTGTCTCTGCCATTATCCTATTATTTTGTTACCCGATGGTGTTCACCTGTATTGTGTTAGTCCCTGATTTGTTTGTATATGTGTACCATATTGTGTCACTGTATCGCCACAACATCTAATCATGCTTTTGTTTTTCTATCTATAAATAACATAGATAGTATATTGACTTTCTGTCACCCACTCGAAGTCAACATACTATCTATGTTATATATTTGCCTGCAGCATATCCTGGCTCATATACTAGACCATTAATGTCTGGGACCTGATCATGACTTTATAAAGCCTTGCTTAACAGCAGAGCATCTTTGGCTCTTCTACAACACAGGCTGTGTTGTATTTCTCATGTCTTTGCTTTTGCTCTACGCATGTTTAAACGGAAGTTGATGGAAAAAGAAATCTTATAGATGCATTATAACAAATGGCACTTTAATAAATGCTCATTTTAATCCTGAAAGCATTTTTGTACAACAATTTTGTACAGTACAACAAGTGCGCAACATTTTAGCATTCAGTTGCAAATAAATAAATACAAATAAACCAGTTGCCTTTTGTTTGAATTTGCAAAATGTTGGTATGCATCATGCGAAATAATTTATGTACAGATGCTTCCTGCCATAGATGAACACCAATCTCATCTATTTAAGATTATTTAACACTAGTCTAGTCTAGTCTACATAACCCAGTCTGCATATCTATCCTGGGATACTTAGTACAATATTAACTAGACCTGCACTCTTGAATTAATTTTAGATGTAAGAGGTCAATATTATAAAACACAGTGGAAGTAATTGCCTGGTTACAATGTCATGTTCTGTCCTGCACTATAGTCGAAATGAATAGGACATTATTCACACGATCCCTCTAGAAAATGTAACTGTGAGTGAATATATGAAGGCACAGGCTCCCAGTTGAATAAAAATTAATTTTTCATTACTGTATATCTTAGAGGGCTAGCTCAGGGACATAATTAAAGCACAGTTTAATTAGCGGACTTGTGGCTTCTCTTCCCTCGTGAACCCAATCGTATTTAAAAAAAAAAAATCCCATAAAACCATCCAATAACCTATTTTACACTGCATATGAAATTTCAAAATGCATTGATTGCGGATGACAAAAAAGCCAAAAAACAAAAGAAAACAAAACAATAGAGACATCATAAAAAGAATATAACAGATTAGTAATTTTTATAATTAATATAGGTCAATTGTGTTGTCCCTTGATTGTAACAAGCCTAAAGGGATTATTAAATCCTGTTTGCTGGATGAATTCAATATGTAAGGGATAATACAGAGACAGCAGGACATAAATGATAGGCTGGCTCTACACTTATCTACACTTATCACACAGCTAATTACTAAAGAAATCATTCATTTGATGCTGAATATCAACTCGAATTTATTTTCTTTCATGCTGTACAAGCTTCAGGTGAGAAAAAGAATCCATCAACTTTATGTTTTCTGACAGAGGATAGTGTTTAGGACGTGACGTGTAATTCACTTCAAGAAAAGTGACTGTTTACTGTATAGCTGCTATAACATAAGTGATAACAGGAACTAACTTGTTTTGAAATGGATAAAAAAGTTTGATTTGTTGTTATATAATAAATTAAACATTCTAATAAATTAAGAAACTGCTATGGTATAAGAAGATTAAAACACTTTGGGATAAGGTGTTATTGGAAAATAATAATAACTAAGAGTCCACTCCACTTCATAACAGACCACATTATAACACTACATTGTTGATTATTTTCCTATAAAAGCACACATCGTCATATTTTATTCCATAAAATAGACCTCCAAATGCCTTCATTGACCAAACAGAATCAAAATACACATAAGCCTATTATGTGACAAAAAGGAAAGAACAAATTAATATAATTCCAAAGTAATACATATAATGCACTGTACACGTAAGCATACTGTATGTCCTAGATGGACTGTTCATTTCAACTGAAGTTTCAAGTATTTTAATCTATAGTGTTTTTTAAATACGATGTTTAATAAAAAAATTTCCCTCTCAGCACATGACATGGTTCTGCGTTGTCTTGGAAATATTTTGTTTTGGGTCTGTGTCATTTGCTTTTGTTTCCTTTCTAGTCCTGCCTCTGCCCCTGTCCCATTATTCATTGATTACCCTAATTTGTTCACCTGTTCTGTTTCTCACCTTGATCAGTTTGGTTATTTCTACCCTGTTGTTTCCATTCCTTCTTGCAGTCTTATTGTGCTTTTGTCCAAACCTTGTTTCCTAGAGCCTTATTTCCAGCTTCCATGTTTCATGGTTTCCATGCTAGTGATTTTGTATTCTACATTCTGTTGCCCAACTTTGTATCAATCCCTGCTGATCCCTGGACTTTCACAAAGATACTTGGATTGCCCTAAATACAACACACATTGAGATTATGCACTTGCGTCCTGCCTCCAAGGGGCTGCACCAAAACATCTAATCACTTGTTGTTAATTATGTATATATGCCTTATTAATTTTTATAAGGTGTATACAAATAGGTATAAGTGACTACCCTATTTATATTACTACAGTAGACAATGCAGGTTGATTTGTTTAATACTTTGAGTAGAGCTGCAGTTAGCTCATTTACCTTTTTTTTTAGCCATGGTGCCTTTAATTAAACAAATGGGATTGAGGTTTACTTCCCAGAAATAATATGCTGATGTCTGATTCTTTTGGAACTTGGCATTCACAATCCACGTTTTTGCACAGTGCTAGCCTGTATGCACTACTGAGACTGGGAAACAGCACTTTTTCCAGATAAATTACTAATTGCATCTGCGTGTCAAAAAACAAAACAAAATAGAAGATGACAACTAGCAGATAAATCATGGGCTTTTTTTCCTTTCCCATATTTCACTCATTTGATCATCCCCAAGTTGAACCAAAACATCAGGAGGTAATCTTGTATGTAGATTCTTCTTAAAGGAGAGAAAAAAAATGAATCCAGACCTGATTGTACATTATTATTGCAGCACTTAAGCTCTTGTCAGTAATTATATTTACACTTGAAATGAAGAGATGCTTTTGCAGATTTATTGCAGGAACTTGATAGTCACTAAGCTGTGATTTTGATGTGATAAACATGTTGAATATACAGTGTTACCTGATGCACATCTTCAGTCATGTTATCATGTTATCATGTTATAAATACAGTTGTGGGGTGATTTCAAAAGGAAATAGAGCTGAAATCTTGTTCCAGAAAACCTTCGATAAATAACAGATACCAGACACTGAAGGTGACAACCAGCATGTCCAAACATGTCAGGCCATCTGACCTCTGAAACACCCACAGGAGACACACAGCAGGAAATATGACACGTATTATAGCAGCAGCATGGCGAAGGAGAGCGAATCGTACATTGGGACACAGTTCACTGTCTACAGGGTGCAAATAACAAACTTAGGAGCCGATTTCTTCTATGAAGTCTTCTCAAAGTGACTCTTCGCCATCCTCTGGCCCTATCCCTGCAGTCATTACATCCACTCGAGCCGTTATTGATGGTCCTGCTGCAATTGAGTCGGAGACGGACTGGATACCGCAATATGTCCTTGCCTGCAGTGTTCAAATACGTTTTAGAATGATTAGCGAATGCTACTGCAAGTCCGCTGGAGGAAAAAACAGGTATTTTCCCAGGACCGGCAAAACATATTCCAACCATCCACCAGATACTTCACAAGCCTTCATGAGTGAAAGATTATGTGGGATGCAATAATGCGCTGATTGAATCTGAGCTTATGAAAAATTTGAACAAGTGATGGATTTATTTTTTTCGTTGGATTTTTCCCCAATTTTTCTCCCTAATTTAATTTTAGCCAATTCCTGCCCTCTTACCCTCTCCTATCACACAACTACCAACCAGGGAAGGGGAAGGCTTCCTTGTAGGAAGAAAATGAAGCCAGCTGATGACATCTTTTTGAACGACTGGTCGTGCAACATCAGACACTTGGAGGAAAGCACTATCCGCCCTCTTCTGCATACATGAGCTCACATGTAATAATAATAATACTTTGTTACATTTATATAGCACTTTTCTAGGCACTCAAAGTGCTTTACATAGTATAGGGGGAAATCTCCTCAACCACCACCAGTGTGTAGCATCCATCTGGATTATGCGACGGCAGCCATAGTGCGCCAGAACGCCCACCACACACCAGCTATAGGTGTAGAGTAGAGGTGAGTGATGTAGCCAATTCAGGGATGGAGATTATTAGGGGGCCATGATAGATAAGTGCCAATGGGGGATTTTTAATGACCATAGAGAGTCAGGACCTTGGTTTAAAGTCTCATCCGATAGACGGTGCTCTTTTTTACAGTATAGCATCCCTGTCACTATACTGGGGCATTAGGACCCACACAGACCATAGGGTGAGCACCACCTTCTGGCCTCCCTAATACCACTTCCAGCAGCAACCTAAGTTTTCCCAAGGAGGTAGCTTCAGTGGGAAACCAGGTGAGAACTGCAGGGTGATATGGCTTTGGCATATGCCCATGATTGGTCAATTTGGCTCTCTTGGACTCCCTTGGGAACTTTCAATTGCCGGATGATAGGACGAACGCTTTTCTGTTTTGCCTGAGGGTGGTGGCTTTACTTTAATTTCATAAAAATCTGTGCAACTTTTTATACATCTATTCATTAAGGGTGAAAATTGTAGTTGCACAAAATTGTTTTGTTTCTTGTTTCTTTCACAGTGATGCTTGTTGATAAATGAGACCTTCTAGCTGTACTCATGTTCGACGCATGTGAATCGAAGAGGACTTTGGCTGAATGCGCATTGTGACGATGTCACATGACACATCCTGGCACAAATATATATATAGATTGCCTGCAGTGTACTTACATATAAATATATACTGTATATAGCTATAGAGTTATAGTTAACTAACTAGTTCAAGGACTATGAAATGCACATTTAGGAGAGTAGAGAAAAGGTCTCCATTCAGACAAGCTGGAACATGACTCTCTCAGGTCTACACTACCATTGACATTTTTACACTTGTATTTCCACACTCTAGACCTCTGCGTCATGTCAGGCTCATGGTGTTGCACTGTGTGAATCACACACAGTGATTAAATAATTGGGTAAAACTGATGGAGCATCTTGAATGTGTGGTAAGTTCTTCATTCGCCTTTACTAAGAGAAATCTCTTGCTTAGTAATTTATGTACAATATTTTGTCATGTCCCTTGGTTTGTAGTGTGCATCTTATAATTTATTTTTCATCTGAGCATTACAGGAAGTTGTTTCCAACTTAATTTTAAGTAGTATTTTAAGTTAAACTAAACCATATAATTAATTTAAATAATACTGAATTATTTAAACATGTGCATAGTACTGTATAATCTTTTAACTGCACTCTGCTTAATGTAATGAATAATAAATTGTATCAATTAAATATATTTCAAAGAAATAAATCAGGATTTATATATATAACATTTGATTATTTGATTATTTAGCATGATCCTCATAACTCACTATACATGTAGCAAATGTCTTTTAACAACAGGTGTCTCAACCACAAAGGTGATAGTCTTATAGAAGGTTCTAGTCTTATAGAAGGTTCTAGTCTTATAGAAGGTTCTAGTCTTATAGAAGGTGATAGTCTTATAGAAGGGTCTAGTCTTATAGAAGGTGATAGTCTTATAGAAGGTGATAGTCTTATAGAAGGGTCTAGTCCTATAGAAGGTGATAGTCCTATAGAAGGTTCTAGTCTTATAGGAGGTTCTAGTCTTACAGGAGGTTCTAGTCTTATAGAAGGTTCTAGTCTTATAGAAGGTTCTAGTCTTATAGAAGGTTCTAATTTTATAGAAGGTGATAGTTTTATAGAAGGTGCTTCCACTCTTACCTTAAACAGGCAACTCAACTAGCCAGTAGACATCCATAAGGGTGAATTAAAAAAATAAATAAAATAAATAAATAAATAAATAAAATCAATGAAATGCTGTTAAATGTGATCCAATTAGTAGAATTAATAGTTAGAATAGAATTAATAATTAATTCCCCCCCCACGAGTATTTCATTGTGGGTCTGTTAAAGAGTTAAATTAGAGTTAATATTATTATTATTATTATTATTATTATTATTATTATTATTTGTATATTTAGAATTAAAATGAAAGTCAAATCCCTTACCGTGGTCATATGTAACTTGGCTGAATCATATGACTTGGCTGAACAATCCAGAAATACGAGTAGAAATGCACTGTATAATAAGACCATTTTTGGATAATTAAAGCAACCCAGCATGTTGAGTTCTGCACATAACACAACAGCATGTGGTCAAATTAACCCAGTGTGTGTTCTCTTATATATTGACCCACTTGGTAACATAAATAACTCAGATTGGGTTACATATAATCCAGCTTTTTTTCATTAGGGCAGACTTACAAATAGAAAACTTCCATGCTTGACAGAAGAATTAAGAGGCTTCATCGTGTAAAATATAAATGCTCAAGACATTGTGACATGTGACAATTAATGTCTAGGCATTAATATAGCTATAATATTGTTATAGATACAAATGAACTAAAATGTATGATCTTTTTAGCATTATATCATGCTAATATATATAGGTTAAATCCACCTGAACGTTTTAGCTAACCTTAAAAACAACCAAAACCTCACATAAGCAGCACAAATTCTTACCTTGTGTCTAATTGTTTGCATGTGCGGATAGACTATGACCAACGAGTATGAGGTACAACAGTATTTTCAGGATGTGCTGTGTTTTTCACCTCAGGACTGCTGTGCACAGAGGAAAAGTGGCAGCATGATGGATGGAGTTATTAATTGACTTCATCCTCGTCGAGCGTTTGTAATTTCTTCACGAACAGAACAGATGGGAATAAACTCATTAATTGAATACCCTTGTCGTTAGATGGAAGGCATCTTTGTAAGTCAGCTGTGTACAGTGTTAAACGTAAGGATAAATGGAAGAGAGAACTATATAAAAAAATAAAATGTTTAGAGGACTAGAAGGTGTCATTTTACTAAAATATTGATAGATCAAGAATGAGTATACATTTGACTAGAAAATATGTTGAAAAACAATCCTGACATAAATTGTTGTCTAAAAATGACTCATTAATAATGTATAATATTATTACACACAGTATGCTCCTTGCCAGATACAGTTCAATGATTCTGTAAAATAGACTAATTCAAAGGTGCAAACAAATAAAAAAACATTAGAAATAATAAAATGAACCTACTATATATCAGAGAGATTATTTGCCACAGCAGCATTTTTAACAGCTTGATGTCTTTTAGTTAAAATTAACTATTACAAAATGTAACATTATGTGTTCCATGCTTGAACTTGACCTACATGTATAGTAATAGCAGCACAAAGGCTCTTGAAGAAAAATATTTTCTTGCTCTATGTGTGAATGGATTTAAAAATGTGTGTAATTGTTAATATGGTTAAGTTTTCCTCTTTATTACAAGATCTTTATTTAGCATTTTTGGAAGGAGTCTCCAGTATCAGCACTTAGTTTCAGAGTCGGTGGCAAAGCTGCATTTTTGTCTCATTTCTGTTCATATGGTATTAACGTTATACTTATTGTCTTATTTTGTCTAACTTAAAGAGGGAGAGAAAAAAACAGGGAAGCTGTTATAACCGCTTAAGCAATAACAGGAACTAGCTTGTTTTGTGGACTTTCCACAACATTAAAAGCAACTATAAATGGATAAAAAGGATGCTGTGTCATTCTTTAATCAATAAAATAATTTTAGTATTGGATAATTGTTGTAATATAAGACTAATAAAACACTTCAGGATGTCGTGTAATAGGAAAACAATCGAGTGTGGGGTGGTACCAGTAACTCCACTTCCCATTGGGCAGCATCACACCATCGTGTCATTGATTATTTTCCTATAACAGCACTCACCAAGTGTTTTATTCCTTAAATAACTTTGATTAGATCCCCAAATCATGATTATTATAATGTAAAGTTTTCACTAAATATAGACACCACTGAAATCAAAGAATACAAAGAAATACAAACAAAAAAATGTTGAATCAGCTAAGTAGAGCTTAACTAAACACCAGCAACTCTCTAAATGCTTTTAAATCTTTTGAAGCATCCCAGAATCATCAATTGAATAGATAGAGGCAGGATCGACAGATAGCTGGACAAGATAGTCCTTACTGTAATTCACTGGTGGGTTATAAAACTCAGAAGGGTTGGGCTTTTCGACAAATTAAGTATTGAAGCGCAAATAAATTTCCATAGCAACTTGCCACTAATGTCCATTTCACTATGACTGGGCTTGATCTCTGTCAGCTAAACAACGGGAACATCAATCTGGTTGTGTGTGTGTGTGTGTGTGTGTGTGTGTGTGTGTGTGTGTGTGTGTTTACCACCATACTGTGGTCATTTTACACTCTGCAGGTCTAGTTATATCTTTTCAGATTTGGACCCAGATAATATATGAGTGATGGCCCAGCTGGAAAAACAACAACAACAACAAAAAACAACAACAGTAGAAACCATCACAGAAATTCTAATGGCTTCCACTACAGATACCATTACAAACCATCAGCTGTTAACCATTAAAATCATTACCAAATGCCAAAGGTGTTCTATTGGTCCTTAATGGTATCAACTAGACATACCATGCCACCAATAGAAGGCAACAAATTACCATTAGAGATCCACAGGGACCATTACAGTTTCCATTAAAACCAATGCAATTCCCATTACAACTATTAAAACCATTACAAATTATATGAGGGTTTCTATTGTTTTGTTTTTTTTTGTTTTTTTTCAGCCAGGAGTGCTGGACCACACTTCCATTTCCATTTCCATTTCACACTGACAGCATTCCAAGAACAAGAACAGTCTGTCTATAACGTCCTCAGAAATTCTGTCAGGTAAGTTTATGTTAGCTGGATAGCATTAGCAGTGAAGATTAGGAAATCATATTACTGACTCAGATATGATTGTGGCTAAAAAAAATCCTGAAGGAATCCTGTCAGATTAGCTACCTTAGCTAGCATTTGCCAATGAAGATTATGCAATTATTTACTATGCCTATGATTTAAAATTTAAGTTCTGTCTGCATATGTTAGCATGGTAGCTAAGATAAAAATTCTGTGGTCTGAGATATCTTGCTTTGTTTTGGGATATTTTTAGCCAAATTTGTCATATACAGTCGGGCCAATACAGTCGGGCCACGTTTGACCTACAATACACCTGACATTTTCATTACATTTGTCCTGGAACCGTCTGCTGTCTGAAGCTTCGACTTGAGATGATGCGCACAGCCGAAAAGCAGCAAATTCCCATGTGCTGAAATGACAGTTGCATGGATATTAACTGTACTATGATTCTAAGCAACAGTCAGCACATCTCACTGGATCCTTGATCAGCAGAGTTGGTGCTTCATTTGAAATATAGGACATTTAGATCAAATACATCTTGTCACATGGAACTTAGGAACTCCTTCCCCTCCCATGAGCTGAGAAGTAACTAGAGAGTGAGGAGGCAATTAATCATATCCCTGAATTCAGAGGACAGAACTTCACCCCGAGCCATTTTGTCTGGTCACCAAAAGAAAAAAAATCATTTTCCTGAACAGCGACAGCCAGACAGGTGACACTCAGTGTCCCTGAGGACCAAAACACCTGAATAACCATCCAAGCACGAACAAGCATGGATACACAGACAGCTCTGGTAGACAACTAAGTATGCTTAGTTTCTTTCAATAGGACCCTGGTGAGTTTTCCTCTTCTATGAAGTTCTTTAGGCTGGTAAGAACAAAAACACTAGCAAAGGCACTAGAACCAAAAAAAAAAAAAAAGAATCCTCTGAGAAAATCTTAGGTAGTCTCGGTCCGTTTCCAAGTGAACTCATTTGTCAGAAAGTGATTCGACTCTGAATCGACTCAACTGCCGGAAGTGAACCAAACATGAGGAAATCATCCACTGCATGAAATACATTCATGAGTATTCTTTCAGCTCTACACTTCTCCTTTTTGTGCTTTTTTGGTTTGTTTAATAATTATGTGCAGTGTGAAACCAAACCAAACCAGATAGCAAATGAATCAAAAGTATCAAAATCACTGTGATTTCAGACTCAGCAAATGGACTAACACGTGAAAATGCCCTGAGACTATTTAAGAATTTAAACAAAGGCATATCTAGTATAATCAGATCCTACATAGACATCAAAATAGGAAAACACACTAGAACTATCAACAAGGAACTAATGATGCTTTACAATGTACTTACAGTCCCTTCTGAAAGTATTGGAGCAGCCAGGCCAATTCTACGGTTTTCAATATACAGTGTCTATAGAAAATCATCATACCCCTTTGAAATCACTTTTTTTGTCTTACAGCCTGAAATCAAAACCCATAAAATTGTATTTTTTTGTCCCAGCTTTATTTATTATTATTATTATTATTATTATTATTATTATTATTATTATTATTATTTATTTATTTATTTATTTATTTATTAACGTAAAAAGGCAACAGTTCGGAAACGTAAAAAAAAAAAAATAGAAAACTAGAATAACAGAGATGGTGAACAGTCCCATGATTTAATACTTCGTAGAGCCACCTTTTGCTTTAATTACAGCCATCAGTCTGTTTGGATTTGTCTCTAATAGCTTTGCACACCTAGATTGGGGAATATATGCCCATTCATTGTTCGAGTTCAGTCACATTTCGTCGTGAGTGGCGATTGACTCTTCAAGTCCATCCACAGATTTTCAATTGGATTTAGGTCAGGGCTCTGACTTGGCCACTCAAGGACATTCACCTTCCTATCCTTAAGCTACTGTGTAGTTTTTTTGGCAGTGTGTTTAGGTCGATGTCATGCTGGAAGATGAACCACCTGCCCATCTTCAGCTGTCTAGCAGAAGGTCACAGGTTTTCCTCAAGAATTAGGGTGTACTAGGCAGCATCCATTTTCCCTTCAATCCTGACCAACTACCCAGTCTCCGCTGAAGAGAAACACCCCCACAATGTAATGTTTCCACCACCATGCTTCACAGTAGGTATGGTGTGTTTTGGGTGGTGTGCTGTGTTTGGTTTTCGCCAAACATAACACTTGCAGTTCAGTCTACAAAGTTCAATCTTGGTCTCATCTGACCATAAAACCTTTTGCCACATGGCATTAGAATCTTCCAAGTGTTTTTCTGCAAAGCTTTTTCAGAAGAGGCTTCTTTCTTACCACCCTGCCATACAGGCCAGCTTTGTGTAAAGCTTCTGAGATTGTTGTCACATGCACAGACCAACCAATCTTACCCATAGGGCTTGTAAGTCCTACAAACTTGCCATTGGCCTCTTGGTAGCTCCTCTGATCAATATCCTCCTGGCTCGGTCATCCAGTTTGGAGGGACGGCCTGATTTAAGCAAGGTGTTGGTGGTGCCGTACACTTTCCACTCCTTAATAATGCTCTGAACGGTACTCAAAGAGGTAGTTAAAGCCTTTGAAATCTTTTTGTATCCTTCTCTTAACTTGTGCCTTTCCACAACTTTGTCCCGGAGCCCATTTGAAAGCACCTTTCCAACCATGGTGTATTCTTTGCGCTGCCATGCACTAGTAATGTAATCATCATGGAACAGCCGGATTTCTTATGAAGTAATCAAAACCACTTCAACTGATGTCAGGTGGGGGGCAATTAGCATGGTGTGTGATCTGGGAAGTGACTGGTTGTACCTGAGCAAGTTTATAATAGTTACTCTAAGGGGCTGATCACTTATCCAAACCAGGTATTTCACTAATTAAATTTTAATAATTGTTCAGAATTTTTTAAAATGTTATTTTCACTTAGAGGTTGAGGGTTACAATGTGTAAATACAGCTGGAAAACTCTAGATTTAATTTATTTTAATTTCCAGGGTGTAATGTGACAAAAGGTAAGGATTTTGACAGGGTATGATGATTTTCTATAGTCATTGTACATTGAAGACATTTGGATTTGAGATGAATATGAGATGATCGATCAGAATTTCAGGTTTAATTTCCTGATATTTACATTTAGATGTGTTAATCAACTTAAAACATGGCACCTTTGGTGGCATACCACCCAATTTTAGGTGAGCAAAAGTATAGGAATAGATAGTCTTAAAGTTAATTAACGTAAATAACACTTAATATTGGCTGCTGTTTTCCTTAGTTGACCATGTCCAGACCATATTCCATGTCTGGTTGTTAGTACACCAGTGGTTTTATTCTTTTGTGGTGATTTTATTGGGCTATACCCAATGCTTGTGAAATGGCTCTGATAGATTTTTCCCCTTTTCATGGCTTCAAAATGGCTTGATTTTTCCCCCATAGACAGCGCTCTGGGTTCATGTAGGTTTATCCTTTTTAACAACAAATGCAGTCGAAACTTTGGGCTCAGACCAAGAGTAGACATTCTGAGCTATTAATTGTTAAAACAATCAATTTAACAGGACACACCTGGCCAGCAAGAAACACCTATCAGTCACATATATTTTTGATCACTTGAAAAAAAAATGGGTGGGTTCAAACAAAAGGTGCCATGTTCTTATTTGTTTAACACATCTAGATGTTAATATGAGGAAATGAAAGCTGAAATTCTGATCGGTCGTCTCATATTCAACTTTTGGTCTCAAACCCGAATTTCTTCAATGTATAGCAAAAACAATAGAATTGGCCTTGATGTTCCAATACTTTCAGAGGGGACCGTATGTTGTTTTACATCTTAGTCGGCTTGAGAAAAGTAGTTGGAATTGATCAGTAACCTAGGCAAGCTACATGATCTAGCTTGCTGACATTTTTTGTTTCCATTTGTAATACAATTTAGGTGGTTTGTTTAATAATACAAATAATTGTATTATTTTATTGTTTAGCTTGTTTTGCCCCCAAGCAGTTGTGAAGGTTTCCTTTGATGCTTTAGGTGGAACAATAAAAGATTTAATGCAAATGAAAAGTTTTTGGTTACCATTTACACAAACACAAATAGAAATTTGTTTTGATAAATGCTGAACACAATCACTCCATCCACATTTTCCATAAGATTTCGATTTGAAGTCCGTCCTTCAAAACCAACTCGGAAAGTTCAATACAGAAAATACAACGGCACAAAAGATTGGATTTAGAAAGTAGCAAAACCAATCAGGAACGTTTATACACTTCGTATGGATCTTCATTCACTAGCTAGTGTGCCTACTGGACATTCAAATGCTACTGTTTAGCATTGTATAAAAATATACAACATATTTATGACTAGCTTTTATTCTATTTTTATTGAGGAAGGAATACAACACTTTGGGGTTTGTTGTAATAGGAAAATCAAGTCAAGGACAGGATGCTGAGATGTGGCCTGATGCGAAGCCAAATTACTTTCCCATAAAAGCATGTTCCAAAGTGTTTTATTCCATTTATACTACACGAATTTGCTGATTATTATGTATATACTTTTATTTATGAAAAGAACCAGACATATACTTTTTACTCTAATGTTTAATGTTGCTGAATGTCTGAAAACAACTTAGTTCATGTAATCAAATATGTTATAACAGTGATAAACAGCCATCCTTTTACCAGCCTCATGCTATAAAAGTCTCGAGGACTTTCCTGGGGTGGAAAACCTCTTGACTATTATGAGGCACTGACACTGGAGACTTGTTCCATAAATGTTAAATAAACATCTCCTCATAGAAAACTTCACCACATCAATTATTATTATACGCTTAATAAGACCTTTAAAAAAATCTGTTTATTAGTAGGCTTAGATTGTGTGGCGCATCCACCATAGAAGCCCTTGTGGATTGGTTACTATAGAAACAATAACATATTAGAACAAGCGATTTATGGTAATGTGATTTGTTTTTAATCTGGAATTACTGTCAGAGCTGCTGTTAGAAAATTTAGATTCGAGAATTCAACAGCGGTACACCAGGTGTTTAATCCATCTTGGTTTTTTTGTTTTTGCTTTAATAACGACAGAAATCCACCTTCTCGGTTATCTAATGTGTCCTATCCCATTCAAACTCAATTTTAACCCACAACACTAGCACAGCATGTTGATGAATATAGAAAAAAGCAGAAAGTGGGCATAGTTAATGAACCGTATTCTGGAATCTTCTGCTAAAACAATGGGAAGGATAAATTTCAAGGCCTGAGGAGTGGACACCGTCAGTCTGGCTCATTCGATTTAAACCTCAAACTCTTCAGATGGCTCCCAGGAGATCGGCCTGGCTACATGAATCACCACGCTTCGTCTGTACACCATTTTTTTTTTATCTCAGCGTGACAGGAAGGAGCTCGATCATGATGAAAACAGTGCTGTAAAGCGAAGGAGTACAAGCCACCAGGCTTATGTAATTCCACTTAAAGAATCCATAGCAGTGCTGAAAAATAATTGATTTAGTGTGGCAAAGTGCCATTCGGAGGTCCATTATCATACCTTTAGAGTTTAATGTAGCTATTTGATATCTGAATATGAAGCAAGATGCCCATATCTACAATGTAGAGAACATTTGCTCAACGAAGCAATGACATCCCTGTGAGACATCCATTTCCTCCAATCGAGTCAGATGCTTGTGCACTCCCATCAGAACAAATAAGGAGGAATTGTGGGGTGTTGGAGGGCCTTGGATTTCCTGTAGGCGCTGCCTGCATGGCCATTCGTCACTCCGGTTTGGTGTTGGTGTAGAGCGAAGCTGTGCTGGTGTGATGAGTAGGTAACAGATGGGGTTTCTAATGTCATGAAGCAGCTGCTTGCTGGCCATGGCTAATGATGACGGGCACCTAATCTGCAGTAAGTGCTGAGCTAGACCACACGTGAAAACACGAGGAAATGAGACAGAGTTGGGCAAATTGTCAGCCGTACAACCTAGGTTTATTTACTACATTTCTTTGGGCACACTTATCTATAAAAAATGAATTAAAGGATGCCATAGAGCTAAAACCAGTCCTTGCTGAAGCACTTTCTTACTCACTACAGTTTCGTATCGCTCTATATGAGAATCAGAAAAATGAACAGACTTGTAAAAACCATTCAAGGCCATTATTAAATACATAAATATGACACTGTTAATTAACTAATATTATTATTTATTATAAGTTCACAAAAAAAAACATTGGTGGAGACGCATCAAGGATAAGTGCAGCTTATTCTTCAGACTTTGGGCACATTTTCTTTACAGGAGAGCCATCAAATTAACCAAAAGATGATAAAATAGTTTACATTATTCATTTACCTCAATTTATTATCTCAAGTTATGTTTATAATTAACTATTAATAGTGCACTAATTAACTTCCACTGGATCAAGTGCTATTTTATAAACCACTGAATAATGAGAGTGGAAGCCATATTGTCGAATTAAACCAGATTTGCAGTGAATAATGTGATAATTACTCATACAGTGGGTATAGAAAAGAATCACCCCCCCTTTAAAATAATCACATTTTGTTGCTTTTCAGCCTGAAATGAAGACAGACACAGTTTTTGTTTTATCCATCTGTATTTACTCAGTGCAACTTATAACATCCAAGTGAAAGATATAACACCAACATGTCAGGAAAAAAAAAACAAAAAAAAAAAAAACAGAATCACTGAGTTGAAAAAAGGATCACCCCCTTGCTTTAATTTGTCTTATTTTTTTAATTACAGCCTTTAGTCTGTTTGGATATGTCTCTACTAACTTTGTACATCTAGACTTTTCAATATTTGCCCACTCTCCTTTGCAGAACTGCTCAAGTTCAGTTCAATTTGATGGTGACCATTTGTTGACTGCAGTCCTCAAGTCATTCCACAGATTTTCAATGGGGTTTAAGTCTGGGCTCTGACTAGTCCATGCAAGGACATTCACCTTTTTCTCCTTCAACCACTGTGTGGTCAGTTTTGCTGTGTGCAAAACCTTCTTCCCACTGACAACTTTTCCTCCTCTTTTCCTTCTATCCTGACAAGTGCTCCAGTCCCTGCTGCAGAGAAACACCCCCATAACAGGATATTACCACATCCATGCTTTACTGTAGGAATGGTATTATTTGGATGGTGAGCTGTATTGGATTTCCGCCAGACATATCGTTTGGTGTTGAGGCCAAATAATTCAATTTTAGTCTCATCTGACCATAACACTTTTTTTCATGTGGCCTCAGAATCTTCAAGGTGCGTTTTGGCAAAGCTCAGTCATGGGTGGCTTTTTTCTTGCAACCCTCCCATACAAGCCACATTTGTGGAGAATTTGTGATATTGTTGTCACATGCACACAATGACCACTCTTTGTCATAAATTCCTGCAACTGCTTCAGAGTTGCTGTAGGCCTCTTGGTACCCTCTCTGACCAGTTTCCTCCTGGCTCTTTCATCCAGTTTGGAGCGACGCCCTGATCCAGGGAGGGTCTGTGTTCTACCAAATACCTTCCACCTCTTAATAATAGACTTCACTGTGCTTCTAGGCATTGATAAAGCCTTTGAAATTTTTTTGTATTCATCTCCTGGCTTGTGCCTGTCCACAACTTTATCCCGGAGATCTTTTGACAGTGCCTTGCCACCCATAGTTGATTGTTTGCTTCAGTTGCACTACAAAATGCTCCAGGAAAGCTCTTTTCACGCTGAGCTAATCAAAATGACCACAGCTGATCACAGTTGAAAGTCAAATGGCTTTGTGTGCCATTGAGAAGGTGATTAGCTACACCTTATTGAGTTCACAAGTCATTTTTAGAAGGGGGTTTTTCCAACTCAGTGATTCTGGTTTTTATTTTTTATTTTTTTAAATTTTCTGACATGTTGTTGTTATATCTTTCATTTGGATGTTTTAAGTTGCACTGAGTAAATACAGCTGGATAAAACAAAAACTGTGTCCGTATTCATTTCAGGCTGAAAAGCAACAAAATGTAATTATTTTAAAGGGGAGTGATCTTTTCTATACACACTGTATATACTCATTACTCACTCATAGACTCCCATGTGCTGTTTATTTAAATGCTTGCCTTATCCTCATTAATATATGTTGTTTTTATTTATTTCATGTTTTAAAATTATGGTTTGCTTTAAGTTACATTGTATTATAGTAGACAGCAAAACAAAACAAAACAAAAAAAACAATATTTACTTCTTCGGTCTGCATTTTCCATCCATGGTGCTCTAAAGTGGTGCTCTAGACATTATTTAAAAACCCGTCTCTGACAGTTCTACTCAAGAAAATTCTGGCAACCTAAGAGACATGAAATCAAAACTTTTGAACTTTTGTGGCTTTTAGTATGAATATGTTAGCCTTAAGGTTATCTATAAACTAGTTTGCTCCAAAACAGTGACAAAATTTGCATTTAGAAGATACACGCATTCAAACCTTACAGTCTCTTTCTACCACCAATACGGATCAGCAATTTTGATGACATCATTCTGCACTTCAGCTTCTCATCAGATTTTCTGTCACGCCTTCAACATTATAAAAATCAACATGCCGAAGTTGCCGTTGTTGAGCGAGAGAAATCACATCAGCGAGTATGGGTCGTAAATGTGGATTTCTTACGTTGGTTAAGAAGGAAATGGCTTGAATTCTTTCACTTTGAAGAAGGAGGTATTTGTGCCAGTTCACGGCTTTGTGGCAAGCATTTTTTCCGTGATACTAACTGTCAAGTATGGCTTAGCCCGGGCTGTGAGGTAAGCTAAACACTACTGGCTATTTAAAAATGATTAGGAGACACTCAATATTTCCTGCCCTGACTTCCTGTTTCAGTGGAAATTATGTCAACACATTGAATAACGCTGCACATTTCAAGGTGCATAACCCAACTCTGAATATGTGTAACTTTCCCAGTGTAAATATTGACATAAATTTGCACTTAAGTTGGCAAATCTGAACACATCCCACTATTAGCTCCAGAGCAAAACTAAAGAAGTAAATCTTTGACAGCAAACATGTCTTGGCTATATTTGTATAAGTGGAAAATTACATGATGTTCATTACTGACTGAATTGTCCTTTAACAGTGTGACTGCTAACCCCACCTCTCAACCTAACCTCAACTATTCTTAAATCTATGTACATCTGAGTTGATTCGATCATTAGTCAAATATTACTTGTCTTTGTTTTATTATATAAGAAATAACACCAAGTGCTTACTACTTGTTCAAATCTTCCCTTGTCGAAGGAAATTTGGCGCATTTCTGTTTTTTTTAAAGAGGTTATTCATCATGCATTACAATAGCAGCCAGCAGTTAATCTAATTTAAATAATCTGTCAAACTGAAAACAATTACCATGAGTTATTTATGCTATTAAGCTACTCTAATGAAACTTGAAGGGAAAATTGTTAAGAAATGTTTATAAAAAAAACAAAAAAAAAACAAAAAAAAAAACCCTAATGTGTTCTAATCACACAGTGCATTAAGCACAGTGGTCTGTTTAAAGACAATGGAATCTGTCAGAAGACATACATCATAATTCTTTGCCATTATCCAAGCGCAGAGAAGCAGTTTCATTATTTTAATGTGTTTCCTTAGTTGCAAATACAATCCATGTAAGTACCCGCAAACATCAAGTTCAGTTAATTGATGCTCTGTGTGTGTGTGTTTGTGTGTACACTCCTGGATTTTCTGTGATCAACCACATAATGCAATGATTCCTGTAAACCCTGTGATAAGTAAGGGTTCGGGAGACACGGATGGGAAACATGGCTGAGAGATGAAGCGTAATGAACAGATGCGGAACGTTTTGATAGGACTGTGACAATCACATTACTGCCGCCGCTGCTCTGTATCTGAAGAACTGATTTCTTTGTAGTTTCTGGGAACAAAGCACTAAATTACAACAAATCCATCTCACTTCAAAGCCATGTTAACAGTCTGGCCCGGGAACCATGGCGGACGAGTGAGGAAAATGATCAAACTGATCTTGTTTGATGTGAGCCGGAGGAAAAAGGAAATGCATCTTCATCAAAGAGCCGCACACTGAGGCGCTGTCATTTACCGAGACCGGAAGTGACACGATTAACAAGCGTCTCTCTCTTGAGACGTGTGATGCCAATTAGCAGCGCCGTTCTAACCAAGGACGAGTCATGCACGATGAGGATATGGTTGCACAGAAAAATATTCGTTATTAATTTTAAAAAGCTTCCCTAAAAAAAAAAATTAAAAAAAAAACCCAACAACAACGTTATATAACGAAGAAGAATCAATGTCAATGTCAATGATGCAAAACAATCAAAGCATATTCATGTCTTGTAATCATATTAAGTAATAAATGAAACACTTTGGTGGTCACAGGAAAATAATCAATGACAAGGTGTTAGAGCCTGACAAAGAAAGAGTTCACCACCTGAAAGTAGAATATTTTGCAATTACAGCAAGTTCTGAAGTACTTCTCTTATATAACAGCAATTTGCTAACAAATACAGTTTCCATGTTATTAGTGAATGACAGTATACTTTTTATTCATTTAAAGGTACATTTCATGTTGTGGAACGTCTATGAAACGTTCTTTTTTAACATTCTCATAGGCAATACAAGTACTTTTTTCTTTCTGATTTTTGGCCAAGGTGCTAAATCAGTTTTTTTGTGGATATTTTACTTTATCTGGTCAGTGGATTTGAACATTTTCAATCAAATCCAAATCCATTCACCTTTCACTGATGATTGAAATTCAAAGAGTTGCCTAATTCTGAAACATGGTTGATTTGCATTTCTCTCTCTCTCTCTCTCTCTCTCTCTCTCTCTCTCTCTCTCTCTCTCTGTCTGTCTCTCTCTCTCTCTGAGTTTGTGTGTACACTCATAATGAACACTCCTAGTTTCATCTTTTCATCAGCTCTCAGGTCATCAGCTTGGTTAGGCGGTTACCATAGCAACCCCGGGCCTTAAATCTGTCATTTGCTTTCTAGACTGCTTTGACTGAACTAATGGTGTTAACGTCTTCATCAGCTAAGAAACGTCTACTGACTTCTGCTCAAGTTAATAACTGTGAACTAGCATCTAAAGTGGTGTTATACATATGTATAATCAGCTCATGAGGTTTATTTATTTATTCTCAGTCATTCCTAATGGAGGCTTTCATTTCATTCCTGTAGGAGCAAATTTGTGGACCGATCTGTACAGTATTTTGCATAATGCCATTTTCAGTGAAATTCACACTTAATGATTTTTCATGCTCGGGTGGGGCTTTAAAGGCAAGCTTACGGTCTGGCGCTATGAAAAGAACGCATTGCAATTAATATTTAATCTGTACCATGATAAAGATTATGTGACAATAATTAGAAAAAAAATGCTTGTGCTGCTAAAAAAATATACAGATAAATTAAACTTCACTGCACAGTTTATATAACAATTTCTGTTCATTTCGAACAACAGTATTAGACCAGTTATTTGTGCAGTACCACCTCCTCTCTATTTCAATTGGTTGCCAATCTTAAGCAATCACAATAATTTCTGCACTCAAAATTCCTATTGGCTGAAAAAAAATGTACAGACTATCTATGTGTCTGAAATGGTGCCCTAATCTGTATACCCTAAAAACTTATATGGCATTATGACTGTTCTGAACCTATTAGATAACGAATAAAACATTTAGGGCCATGCTGTTATTGGAAACTAATCAACGACTGAGTGGATGGAAGAAGCAGGGTTACTGTTCCCACAGTGAAGTTGATTATCTTACTACAACAGCATGCGTTTAGCCAATTCAGCCAACAATTACAATTTTTACCTATTAAAGAACTTTTTATTTGTTTATATTTACCTTTAATGTTGTGAAACATCCATGAAACACGCACGTTCCTGTTATCACTAATAAGATGTTACCGACCAACCTCAAAGCACAAAGTGCTCCGTCCTAAAGACTTTTCAGAAAACTTAGTTAGAGCTTTACCTCGCTGACACTGGAGACTCCTTCCATGAATGTTAAATAAACATCTTGTCACTGTGACAGCAGTTACACAGGATGTTTAAAAATAAGTTTATGTCTAGTGTAACGTCTGAACGTATCAAACTGATTTCTGAATCAGTCTGGATTTAGCAAAGAAGTTTCTCTGTGTCTTTGAGCCATGAATCCTTATCTAACATCTTCACCAGATGCCATCGGAATGCGACACGACCCCCCCTCTTCAGACACACACACACAAACACACACACACACACAAAGCACCCACCCGTGCACACACACAATGTAAGAATCTCTTTTGAATGTAACATGTAATTATATGTAATTATTCGATGTCCAAATGGTGTGATGTTTTCTTGTTTGCATATATTGTGTGTTTATGTAACGTAACTATAATGATTTTAGATAGCTTAACTTAGGATATTATTTTAAATGTCTGTAACCATGTTTTACTTGTAATATTCTTTATAAGTCCATCGAATTTGGTATGTGGTTAATCGTCTTGCGATAGCCTGATTGATTATGCATATCATATTGCAATGGGATACATTATTTCATGCTTTTTCTTAATTTCACACGTAATATGGTTTAAACCGGCTCCTCCCTGCACATGCAAATCCAGGTCTGAGACCAGACAAAGAGAGTTCATCCCGCCAACAAATCCAACTTCCTGATAGGCCCATAGCCCAAAGAGGCGTGTGTGTTGGTGTTGTTTTTAAAACAACACCACGCTTTGAAACCTCTTCAGTCACTCTTCACTCACACTCTTCAACTTCACTTCTACACTCTTCCGGTTTCTCTCCCCGGGGGCTACGTGCCCCGGGAAGAGGAAGCCAGAATCTCTATCTCTCTCTCCCGGACAAAAGATGCAACCGCCTCATGGCCCACGCCTTTTCAAATGGCACGATGAACCAGCGAACTCTACACGACCTCACGCGAACTTTCAAACCGAAGCCATGCAAGTATAGTTAATGGATCTATATCTGCGTTTAAGATTGTATCCCTGTTTACAGGAGATTTAAGTTCGTTGCTGGTTTTGAAAAAGGCTAATTAGTTGTGTTTTTGTCTGCCATTCCCTTTTCTTTCATTACTTTCTCTCTATACCTTTTCTTTCCTTGTATGTAGATGTACATATGTATGTTTTGCTTAGAGTTAGTCGTGTGTATCCATAGTTACATCTAGTTATTAAAATCTATTATCCCACGCTTGATTTTCTCTGTTTTGGTCACGTGATAGAGTCAATTCTATGCTGCATAAGATCTCGGTTACCCATTCTAATTTTAATAACAAAATTCTTTGGCTACACGCTCTGGAAACGGAGATTTCCTTCCTGGCCAGAAGGATAAACTCCCTCTTTAGAGTTCATAATTCTAAACTAGACTACAGCTAATCCTAAAAGCTGATCTAGACCACGTACATAGTCATAATTAATTATAATCCGTTGTAGTTAATTATCTATATGTATATGTGCACATACATGAATTCCCTTTCATGGCTGATGTATAGTTATAACTGGTCACAACACGCGTTGATTAGATATATAGATATATTTCACGCCATTCGAGCTAATTCCTTATATAAATTGGAGAATACATTTAAACGTGTTAAACATCTTTTAATTCGTTACATAAATTGTAACTGGTGGAGAGTATTTTTAAACGTTGCAGATTCATCCGATTTACTACACATTCTGGTAGATAATGCGGGCACGCTTTAAAACTCGTCTCCTTTAAAAAGGTGCGTTGAATCCAAGCGTGCGCTGCTGTTTCGTTTTTCATGCTTAAAGTTGATCCATTACATTATTCTGGTGGAAAAGAATAATGCTAGTAATGATTGATTCGTTACACTAGCGTCCGCCATACAAGTCCCTGCGAATTAGCTGTTACTATAGAAACCATAACATATTGAAATGACTATATTCTATTAAACATTGTAGCTAGAAATGACAATCTGACCAATCAGAATTGATAATAACAACATTGCGATATAAAGTACATGCTAAAGACATCATTTTGATACTTGACTTTTTTTCACTATGCTTTCGGACATGGATGCTAATATAGTGAACAGGTTTCGGATGATCTCTGAGAGAGCTGAACATTACTAATCCTGCCTCAATTAATATCTTGATCATAATACATTTTCATCAGTTTCAATTGTAGTGATTTTTGGATGTGTACCTTATGGCTGGATATCAGAATGCACAGGATATAGTATATACTGGATTGAAAAAGTTTTTTTTTTATTTTTCAACCACTCAGACCTCCATAGCTAAACCTTTCCAAGCATGTTTTTCCCCCCTTTGTTTCAGGCTTATAAAGCATTAATCCAAAGGGTACTGAGGCAGTGTACATTTACAGGATATTGCAGTATGACAATACATATATATTCAACATTACGGAATAGGCAGACTATTCTATAAAAATCATACGACTGCATACATTTTCTTTGAATATGCTACACACTATGCCGTTAGCACATTGTACCATGGAAGACTTTTCTGCAATAATGTCAGCTTATGTGACTTCTCCAGCACTCCTCATGGAGGCTCTGCAACTCCATTAACATATAGTGTGTACTTGTATTTTCGTTTCATTTTTATTTTTTTCACATTACCATGACGTTAGTAGACAGAGTTAATATTTAAAATGGGTTCTACAAATATCTGTGTGTAAAATATATCTATGTGTAAAGAACAACACATTGGATTTTTATTCTTTTATTGTTAAATTTAATATTGTGGAATGTTCATAAACAAGTTAGTTCCTGGTATTACCAATCTTTCTCTTGAACGGAATAAGTAATAATTTTTTTTTTTTTTAAAAAGGCAGTTTGTCTTTACTGAGAAAACACAAAACTAAACGATAAATAAATAAAAACTTCATCATATCAGTACAGCATGTTATTTTAACCTGTTCATGCAGATCGTCTGAAACGGATTAGAACGAGCACATTAATATAAACCTTACAGCTGGTAATACTGTTTGATCAACACCTTCTGACCGGATTCTCAGAATTGAGAATTAATTCATTGTGATATAAATGTAAATCACAATGTTTAATGTTTAATGACCATCAAGTGCTCATTAGTACAGAAAATCACTTTTAATACTTCCGTATGTTTGTCATTTCAGGCTGTTATGAATCGAGTAACGTTCAAATTATTTTGTTATGCATCGTTCAGGTTATGATGTTGTTGGTACTCACTAGAAAGCACTAAGTCTACTGTATATCATCAATCGTGAATGAATAAGGACGATTTTTGTGTAACTAGCTATGTTTCCATCCAAGTTGCGAATTTAACTTGTGCAAAAAATTGGAATATTGCATAAAACATTTGTGAATACAGCACTGTTTCCATCCCATGTGTTCAAGAGAACAAAATCGTCACTTCCAGGGAAACTGGCACAAAGTATCAATACAAATTTGCACTTTTCTGAGCTGATTATCCAATCACATGATTTGTTGAGGCAAGGTCACATGACTTTTTTTGATGCACATCGAGGAATTTATTCAGTAAATATGTTTACATTGTAGTTTATGTGCATGTTGAATAATAAAAAAATATATCCACCTTAATTAAATGCATAGGTTTTTATGTGCATTTTGAAGATTTTATTTGCATCTGGTGTTTGGAGTTTTTTATGCGATATCTCAAAATTCACATAAAAATATGTGGATGGAAAATAGCTCTTGTTCCACTTTATTCTGTTTATTCTGTGTCCTCTGTGCAGCTTCTGTCCCGTTTCTCCCTCACCCATACACTCCCTATATGGTCAATGCTTCCAGTTCTCATTACTCTGTCACCATGGTAGGTAATTAGCCTCACCTGTTGGTTGTTACCCCTCATTAGTTCTTCGCATTGGGTATTTAATTCCAAATGTGTGAGAATTCATAAAAGTGGATGGGGAAAACTCACATTTATTCCAGCTCAGAAGCGTTCAAGCATTGCTGTTTCATTTGCTGCTATGGTTTTTATTTAACATTAGCTTACTGTGTTCATGTTAAATATTAGCACCTTATTCTTAGTCTCAAATAGAATTAAATTAGACGGCACAGTTTAACAAACTGAACTTAAATATAACTATTATTTGAATTGAAATGGAGAAACTTGGGCCGGCCTCAAAGCTTCCAAAGTTAATGCGAACAGATTTTCCCAGTAAGAATGAGAGAAGTATATTTCCCCCCCCAACATGAAGTGAATACAGTAAAACTCCTGCGTGTTCCCTGTGTGTTGGATGACGTTTTGCTTTCTGTAAAAGTTTAGGAGGTCCTCAGTCTGGTTTCTGTAAAAAAATATTTAAATTTTCTTGGTTTTGACCCTGGCCTGTCTGTCTGTCTGTCTGGTTTTTTGATAACAGATTACCCGATCTGTCCTGAACCATGTCTAGGGGGAAAAGAGGCATCTTTTTGTCTGAGAGATTTTCTACGAAAGACGTTTTTATTGCTTTAAATTGTTTGGGACGGCAATAGGAATAGCAATTATCAGGAGTATTTTAAAAGGAACTTACAACTTTTTTTCTGTTTTGAATTTAATCAGAGAACATACGTTGATTGGTGCCAAAACCAGAGTGGACATGTTTTCAGTGGTTAAAACATGGCATAAATGTATGCATATGTAGAAATCCTTTATTTGTTTATTTATTTATTTATTTGATGTATTTAATTTATTTATAGCTTTTGTTTTAAGTCAAATGCAAAGAAGAGCCACTTTGTAATAATAATAATAATAATAATAATAATAATAATAATAATATTTATAGTAATAATAATAATAATAATAATAATAATAATAATAATAATAATAATAATAATTATCTATTTGCATCTTTAGTAGCACTGTTCATATGTCAAATATATTTCACAAGGAGATTATTAAAATACAATAAAATGTATAATACAATGAATCACGTAGGACATAATATGAGCAGTAGCAGCAATAATAATAATAATAATAATAATAATAATAATAATAATAATAATAATAATAATAATAATAATATTAATAATAATAATAGTGATAATAATAAACAAGATTAAGAGAGTAAAACCGAAGACTATAGTTAAAAAAATCAAGTGTATAAAAATTTTAATCTTACAGCACAGTAAAGATTTGCTGAAGCAAAAAAAAAAAAAAAAAAAAAAAAAAAAAGATTATTTATTTATTGATTTCTTTATTTTCTGCAGAAAAGATCAAGAAGGGGACATTCTAGCTATGTTTGTAATATTGTCATTGTGTATTTTATCCTTTACATTATACACAAGAGTTTAGTGGAAACTTATGATTTCCACTGAAGCTTATGATTCTTGGCTTAACCATAATAAACATATTTTCAGTATTCACTGTGTCCTACTCCTCAACCATGTTACAAGTACACTCTATATTTAGGATAATATTATATACTCCCAAATTATTCCACCACATTCTACTTTCACATGGAGCATAAACCAGCAGAGTAAAAAGAAAAAAAAAGAGCGTGGCCGAGCGCAGATTAGTTTTGGTAGGTGTGAAGACAGCAGGTCACGGCTGAGGTCAGTGTGGAGTGAATTACGCTGCCACTCGTCTCTCTGTCCTGATGTCACGCCGCTTCTTCCCATTAGCAGATCTGCTGGGCGTAGCGTGATTTAATAAACAGTCATTTTGTTTCGTTCTGCTGTCTAGCAGACTCCTGATGAGAACCCTCAAGGACTACATCAAATCTCTCTGCTCTGTTTATTTGCAAGAGGGACGTGTCCCAAAGTTATTTAGGCTCTGTAATCAAGTCATTCATGAGCCTATCTGGTTATATGATACCCTCTCGGTTATTGTGCTCCCTTCTATCCCTCTCAGAGGACACAACAAAGGATTTGATCATCATCTACAGTATGTGGGGGATTTGTGTCTCAGGGACAGTAATACAATCTCAGTGTGGCATGTGTGGAGTCTCACAATTTCAAGTTGTTGAGAAATACAGCAGTGAAATGCTTTAGAAGTTTGTTGTAACTAGGGATGCATAGATAATATTTTTTCTATGAGCATGAGTACATGTTTTTTAGTACTCATTAATAACAATACCCAAATGAGTAACCTACTTAGTATCACACAATCAGGAAAGTCATTTTATTGGTTGGTTGCTGCCATGTGGTGCTAGCAACCACCTGCTTGTACTGAGTTTGTTTGATGTTTGAGATGTTTAAACAATATGTACAGTATAATCAGCATGAGGCTGGCCAACCTGACCAGGATCAGTGAGTGTGGTATTTAAAAATGAGTACAAGGTGTCATGAATTGCACTCATGAGCAAAGTGTAGACCCAAAGCATACATGTCTCACTGCTCAGCACTCAGTGCTGGCTGAAGTGAAGTGCTCTTTCTGACATATGACAGATTTTCTGCACCATGCTCACAAATTCTTTCACACAATTCACAGTACCTTACGCTCATTTTAAAGCCCACACTAGCTGATAGTGTTCTGCGTTCTCAAGTTACCACAAAAGAGGCCACAAAATGGAATTTCCGCCTGCTTTGAGGGTGTCCGTGTTTAGCATTAGGGTGCACAGTAGGGGGTAATGGCTCATATGAAAGTAGACACTCACTGCTTTAAGAATTTGCAGTTTTTCACAAGTATTTCTTTTTTCATCTAGCCTACTAGGTTTAAATATTCAGTCCCTCCAGGATTTTGTGATTTTGTGAGCTTGCAATTTTTCAGAGTTAAGGCAGATTTTCTACAGATTTGGGCCAAGACGCGTTATGTGGTGTCATAACAGCGTGCATTCAGCCAAAGCTCTTATCGATTCATGTGCGTCGAACATGAGTACAGCTAAAAGGTCTCATTTACCAACAAACATCACTGCAAAACAATTTTGCGCAACTGCAATTTTGCCAATTCAAGTAGTTTTCCACAAAAAAGCAAAAAAAATCTCCACAAACTGCATTGCAAATTTTTTTTAAAAAGCTGCAGCAAAAGCAAGCATTTTTGGCCACAACAATCACAAAAAAAAAAAAAAATGGACTGAATGTTATCTTTTTATTGTGGCAGTTGTACACGGGGCTTCACTATCAAAAAAGCTTTATTTTTTTGTGTTTTATCTCTGTATCAGTGTTATTGTGGAGAGGTGTGAATTGTTTGCCCAGCAGGGAGCTCACACCCCTTCCCCTCCCCTTTCGCCCTGCTCACCAGCAGCTAAACACAGAGTCATGATACTCTACACACAGAAACCCAACAGTGTCCTGACTAATCTTATAACAGACTTGTGGTGATAAAATAATTCATTCATCATCCGATAAGTTGATTTCCATTCCGCCAGCAAATGGAAGTAAAAAGTAAAAATGAAGTAAAAAGGATTCATTCAATAGGAAGGGTTTTCTTTCTTTTCTTCCTTCCTTCTTCCCTCCCTCCTGAAATGAACATCAGCTTCCTTCTGCTTGGCACATTTCTCTCCCTCTCCCTTCCTCTCTCTCTCTTTTTTTTAAGAACCCAAAGGCTTTCATTTCTCTTAGTCTGTCAGTATTTTATTTGTTCTTCCTCTTTCACTCCTCCAGTCGTTTTCACTTCTTATATGAGCTGGCACCAGAGGGGGTCGTCTACAAAGGGAGGGAAGCTGAAATGTGGGCAGGACTGAGTGGAGAACTGTACACGCTAGCTTATCTCTCCTCGTTGTCTGTGGGAAGAGTGATGGGATCCTTTTATTTGCAGAGTACGCTAACACAAGCACGGTGGTTAAAAGAGGGGCAGATTTTTATATTCAGCAAACCAAAGAATCAGGCAGTCAAGCTTATATCATACAATTTTATGCACCACTTTTAGTAAATATTCCGACAACATGGTTAGATTATTGCTTCTGTGGGCGGTGATGAAAAAGATACTGTTAAACTGTCGATAAATAAAATCTGTCCAACATCAAATAACCAAGAATAATTACAAGGTTGATTCAAAAGTATCTTGTCACGCTGGACGCACATCTAATCTACCTGCTGAGAAAGTCTCAGATACCAACATCCAGTGAATAAACGACACAAAATGGCACGATACTCATTTTGGTATCAGTATTTGTCAATGAGTACCAAAAAAAATCTGAAACAAAAGTTAGATGCATTCCTAATTTGCACATTAGTGATCTAAATATGCAACCAGATTTCTGTAAAACTGCTCTGTGCCAGTAAAGTGCATTAAAAACTGAATTATACGGCATAGATCTTATCACTCTCAAACAACAAACCAGCTAGCAAGTTAACTATTCACTGAACCACCTTTACTTCCCGATGACTTCACAGTACGACCTCCTAGAACCACCGGATTTTGCTCCACTACAGCAAAGAGTGATCAATAAAAACCAGATTCTTTTTGCCAGCCTTCAGAAAGTTACCATCTGGCTAAGATTATATTTGGAAAGGGGATTTACTTTATGTCAGAAATGTGGCTTGAAATGTAAAGCTGAAGAAAGTTGGGTGTGAAAGATCCCATTATTCTCAACTATTCCTGGCCTCCTTCATGTTTCTCCTGCCGTGCTCATTTCTCTGACACATCGTGGCGCAGTGTCGCTCATAAATTCATTAACGCCTGTCTCATAACCATAATTCAATCCACGGACAAATGAACAAAACATGCTGACACTGGAAACAAACGACTTTCTTCTGCCGATGATCTAATTTCACCCCGCTGTCACTGCCAGGCGGGCGCAGGAGGGGCAGGGAACGTGCCACGGTGTCGTCAGTGAAAAAAAAAAAGCCAGCAATAAGAGTGTCACACTGTTGTGACAGAATAAGATGTGCAGAAGGACCAGTGCAATCACACGACCATCCACCCGTGCAATTTCCTCCCGGGCTCTGTCATAGGACAGAAATTACCCAGGCAGCCCTTGCTGCTGAGCCCCGATTGGGAGCAGACGAGATCCGTGCTGGGTTACTGAGCACTTACTAATAATAAGAGGAGAAGCTCTACGCTCTCACCAATCACCATCAGCTTGGCTGACACCTGCCTCTCAACTGCCCAAAAGTTTCCTGACAGCCTGAGCTCCCCGCAGAGCTGAACGCAAGTAAAAAAGTGTCAACATCACATCAATGTCATGCTGAGATCAAAGCCAGATAAAAGACAGCTCTTCCTGCAGCTCTTTACACCGGAACTTTGTATTGTTTTATTCATAAGATTATGCAGAAATATATATGATTACAGAGGAGCAAGAGCATGAGCAACAGATGGTCATTTAGTATACAATACATATAACCACACCACACCACACTATAATGTACTAGAGCTACTGTATATACACTATACACTCAAACATCCTAGACTCACAATAAAGCCAGCTACACTATACTGCAGCTATACACACTATACTTACACACACTACAGTCATACTTCATCACACTGCACTATACTGCAGCTATACACACTATACTTACACACACTACAGTCATACTTCATCACACTGCACTATACTACAGCTATACACACTATAATTATAATATGGCACACCACACTATACTAGAGCTATACGCACTACACCATACGGCACACTACACTATACTACAGCTATACGTACTACACTATAATCATAATATGTTACACTGCACTATACTACAGTGTGACATAGTATGATTAATTATAATATGGCACACTACACTATACTGCAGCTATACACACTGCAATATGGCACATCACACTATACTACAGCTATACACACTATAATATGGCACATTTCACTATACTACAGCTGTACACACTACAGTATGGCACTTTACACTATACTACAGCTATATACACGATAATATGGCACTTTGCACTATACTACAGCTATACACACTATAATAGGGCACACCAGACTGTACTACAGCTATACACACTATAATATGGCACATTTCACTATACTACATCTATACACACTACAGTATGGCACATTTCACTATACTACATCTATACACACTACAGTATGGCACATTTCACTATACTACAGCTATACACACTTTAATTATAATATGGCATACTTTTTATTTAACCATACTACAATACACTGCACTATACTACATCTGGCTACACATTATAGCCAAACAAATTGTGATCATACTACAACACATTGCACTACACTAAATGTATATACACTATACCCAGACACACTACACTGCAATCAATATACTACAGCTATGCACATAATAATACAGCACACTGCACTATATTACAGCTATACAATCTATAATCATACTATGGCACACTGCAGAATACAAAAACTGTACACACTATATCCGGACACACTATAATCATATTACTGTACGCTGCACTATACTACAACTATACACATTACAGGTTTTCCTGACAGCCTTAGCATCCTGCAGAGCTGAATGCAAGTAAAATAGAGTCAACATCACACCAGTGTTGCACTGAGATCAAAGCCAGATAAAAGACAGCTCTTCCTGCAGCTCTTCACACTGGAACTTGATATTGATTTATTTATAAGATTATGCATAAATGCATTTGATTAGTGGATAGTGGTAGCATGTTTGATGCTTTTCCGAAGCCTCACAGATTGTTTTCTCTTTTTTTTTCCATTTACATATAAGCAGAACAGAATGCTCACATAACTCTTTCATCCTCATGGGGTCCTGGAGAAAAGAGAGATCAAAGCTCGCATCCTTGTCGAGTTAATCACCTTCCCAGAAGGGCCACACTGGTAGTCTGCATTTAGCAAGCTTAGAGGTTCATATAAGGGGCAGGAGAGTATGAGTGTGTGTGTGTGTGTGTGTGTGTGTGTGTGTGTGTGTGTGTTTACGTGCTGTTTCAGAAGCAAAAAAAGACAGGCTATTGAGTACATTAGCGACCCACGAGTCCACCTTAGCTGAAAATTATTACACCCCAACAGAAGATGTGCCTGCAAACGATTATCTATATGAATGGGATGTAGGGAAATAAAGAGGTATTGAACTGTATGCCTATTATATTTTTACAGTCCTCACAGCAGCCTCATTCAAAGGGAGGTGTCTTCAATTTGGTTGGGCGACCAGGAACGCCAGCAATATCTTACACCCGAGTAATGCATTTCATTTTAATAGTGCAACACCTGTGAGGGCAAAGGAATAATGGTGCTCTTGAAATGAATTAGTATGGCTTTATTGAGATCTGTCATGGACCAGACAATGGCTCTCTGTGCCCAGAGTGCTCTCGTGAGCAAGCAGGGGGGAAAAAAAATTGCTTAAAATGTTCGGAAATCCGATGCCTTCGCGGCTTCAATTTCTCTCTGCTGACAGGCTCTCCACTTCTAACCAAGACTTAATTACCATTTCATTTCTCATTTGCCTCCAGAATTGCCTCAAGCCCCAATCTGCTCACTCTGAACAAAAAATTGGTAAGAAAGATCTAATACCTGAAGCTCGACGATTTTATGCAACGGTGCCGTGTCACAAACCGGTTCGCGGACACTTCACACTGTAGAGATTATTAGAGAATGATCCGATCTATCCGTGTCAATGTTTCAGCTAAGCGTAACACTTTTAGTTCCTTTGCAAGAACATGAAATAGTGGAAAACAGAGAGAAGCTGAAATCTTGACCCATTTAGTCTACACCAGTCATGGACAATGCGTCCCACTCTCTTAAGAGACATCGTGCTATAAAACTGTATAACTCATGTTGTGTCTGAACTTATCAATACCTTATCAATAATTCTTTTGTTGGGAGTCAAATAGTAACAGATGGTCATTTAGCGTACAGTTCATTGTATACGACATCGTATAACACAATTACACTGCAGTCTCAGAGAACTGGGTAATAAATCTTATATTTTTGTTACTGTATTTATTGATTCCTGGCAATGTCCAATTTACTGTAGTCTACCATGGGGCTAAAGGACCCCTGGGTCTACACCAATAAAAAACAACATATCTCCACAAATTGAACTTTGCTCAATATCCAGGGTGTGTTTGTTATGTTTGGGTCTTAAACCATTTTCATTGGGGTTAGTAAACTTAGTCACACATTTTCCCTGTGAGAGGCATTTATCCCCTATGGAACTTTCTCCACTTACATTGGATTAGGTACAGCATATCAATGTAATATTATGTAAAACAAGCAAACTGGAAACTCAGTGCATACTACAGCACACTACTATAATCATGGTACATTACATTTTATAATCTTACAACATACTTCCCCATAACTTCATAATCCTGCCACAGTACAGAGCATTGCATTAATATTGCAGCACACTATAATAAAACAATACAATAGACTACATTAAACAATGTACTATAATCACACTACTACACACTACACAATGGTACATTATAATCACGTTATCACAGACTACACTATATCACAACTGTAACTCAACACGTTATAATCATACTACAGCACAATACACTATTTCTACAACATACTCAAATTATTTCAAGTATGATTCTAAACCTATCAATCTTATTAACATTTTTTTTTGGCAAAAGAGTAACAAATTGTCATTTATGATATGATACATATATATTACACTAAGGCAGACCCCACTATTGGTCTATTGCTCTATATTGCAGCTATACACACTATACCTATACACACAATAATCATACTGCGGCACACTGCAATATTCTTCAGCTATACACACTATACCCAAACACACTACTGTATAACCATATCAGAGTGCAGTGTGCCATAGCATGATTATACACTATATCCAGAGACACTGTAACCATACTGTGGGACCCTTCACCATACTACTACAGCTATACACACGCTATACCCAGACATGATATATTCACACTAAGGCACAGTGCAGTATACCACAGCTATACACACTATACCCAGATACACTATAATCATACTATGGCACACTGTACTATAATAAAGCATTACTCACTATATCCATTCACACAATAATCATATTACAGCACACCACACTATACTACAGCTATACACACTATAACCAGTACAGTATATTAACACTACAGCACATTGTACTACACTACAGCTACACACACTATGATCATAATACAGCACACTGACCTATAATACATCCAGATGCAGTAGTCATATTTTAACACGCTGCACCATACTACAGCTATGCACACTATACCCAAACACACTATAATCATAACTCATCACTCTGCACTATACATCTGCTATGCACATTATACTCAGACATGCTATAATCATACTACAGCAAATTACACTCATACTAAATGACTACATGCAGACACTATAACCAGAATACACTATACGCTATACTATACTACAGGACACTATCATTATACTACATTTCACTATATACTGCACACTGAACTATACTATAGTTTGCTGCAACCATACTACAATACATTACACTATACTACACCACACTATGTTCTACACTATTTGCCCACACCCATATTAATTATACGCTTGGCTATATCACAGCATACTCTCAACAACACTGAATACTGCACACCATAATCATACCACACCGTACTGTTTTATACTACAACATACTATAATCATACTACAGTGCACTACAGTGTAGGCAGTATAGCACACTGTAACCATATCATAATCTAACACATATACTCACACACTGCAGTGAATTTCCAGTGTAATAGATATATTTATGTAGTCACTAGTCAGAGTATTTCTATTTGATTGCCGCTGTTTTTCTAACTGCTGTGCATTCATTGTGCTCTCCTTTTATGCACTGTAATTTTTGTGGCTGGTGTAATAATGTAATTTCCCTTACATGATCAATGAGCAAATCTCTCTCTCTCTCTCTCTCTCTCTCTCTCTCTCTCAATTTTCTGTTTTCAGTATCCGCTCAAGAGGAGCTTGTTTGAGCCACAACACTGGGAAACCAGCTGTCTGAGTGATATCATTCATTTCATTTCTCTCTCTCTCTCTCTCTCTCTCTCTCTCTCTCTCTCTCTCTCTATCATACCTTTTCAGACTTCCAAACAAGACAAAGTCACTATAGATGTCTGTCACATGTCCATTTAAGATCATCAAAGCTACAAAAGAACAAAACAAAACATAATTTAATAAAGAAGCCAGTGTATTTAATAACACATTCAGCTCTATTTGACAGGTCTAAAATTACCTCCTCAAGCCAAGATAAAATACACCCAGCTAGAGACAACATGACATATCTTATCTCTGCCTATCCAATATTATTATTTGACTATCATCTTTTTATCCATTATCATAAATCTGAACACCTTATCATGACAGCTCAGAGAAAGTGTGAGTAATGTGTGCTGATTGTATTGCAATATAATGTTAATTATTAAACATTCACTCAAAAATAGTGCACCACACGTAAGTCATGACAAAATAGAAAAGAAAGGTTGGACACTGCATTGAGAAAACTACAGTATAATACTGTAAGATGGACCAGTTTCAGCTTCAGACGTGTGACAGAAGTGTGTGTAAACAGAACGATTCAATTAGATGGAAAAGATTCATTACCTGAGTTGAATGTTTACGATATCTTGTAATTGTTAATGAACACAGGAAGGCATTCATAAACTGGAATGCTATGACATTGAGAAATATTCCATAACATCATAAATATCATCATAGAATAAAAAAGAGCATATAAATCATAAGAATTTAGACCATTAACCCATAAGAGATGTGTCTCTACTTTTATAAATTAAACATAAATAAATAAATAAAAGTTCCCCAAACTCAAGACACTGTCTGAGCTTCTCCCTTTGGAAGCCATCTTGTCTTCTCAGTGAAGAAATGAAGAAATAATAGAGCCCTAGGCGGCTTGTGTTATTTATGGAGAGAGACCTTTGCGTAGGGATCTTCTGTGGAGAATGCACCGTGTCTTGGGTTGTTAACCGACGCCTGTATTGGGATTCATATCTTCCATGACATCTAAGTCTGGCTGATGGGGGGTGGGGGGGGGTGGGGGGGTGGGGGGGGTGGGTCTGATGAATTGTCTGGGTGTGCAGAGAATTGAGATGGAGAGCTCATGGGCCATGCAATGCCCTCAGGAGTGACAGAAATGAGAAGCATACAGGCTTTACCTCTATGGCCTGGATAATCGGTCCACAACTAAAAACTGCATTTGTCTCTAGAATATTAAAGGTAAAAAAAAAAAAGAGGAACAGAGAATACTGCAACACTTTCTCATATGCAGTGTGTTCGCTGAGGCATGGCCGCACTACCAAATACATGTTTGTTATTCTTGAGAGCATCAAACCATGACGTGCTGCTGTCAGATCTGCTAGCACTCTGACCTAAGTACTATATGCTAAGGGTGAGAAAAAATAATCTATACTTAGATTCTCTCTACATTTTGATTCTCTATTTAATTCTGCATTGTTCTCCATAATCTTTTTTTCTTAAAGGAATAAAACAGTCCAAATACAATGTGAAAAAGTCATAATCAAATGATACTTTTTTTAGTCTAGACCAACTGTGTGAGGAAATATGAATCTGCAGGCTAGAGGTGTCAAAGGCTGTTTTTTTTTTTAGTGTCTAGACCACTGCCTTTAAATATTATTGGGATAGAAAATGTCGACTGAAGAAGCAGATCGCTTTTTTTTTTCTTTTTACTACATGGACAGTGGTAGCTCAGTAGTTAAGACAATGGATTTCTGACTGGAAGGTTATGAGTTCAAATCCCAGCACTGTAAAGTTGCCACTGCTGGGTCCTTGAGCAAGGCCCTTAACCCTCAACTGCTCAAAATGTGTAAATGAGATGAATGTAAGTTGCTCAGGATAATGGTTTCTGCCAAAATGCTGTAAATTATATATTCTAAGTATAATCCTGTAGATTTTCTTTCTTTCATCCGAATGCTGAAGCCATGGTCTGCAAAGAGCTTACAAAGCCTGTACAGTATCTCAAAGCCTGCTGAAAGGTATCAATCAGGAGAGGGGTATAAAAGAACTTCCAAAAAGGAGCTGCAGGTATATCTGACAAGTACTGATTACTCTCTGTATGTGACAACAATCTCTCATATTCTTCACATTTCTGGGCTATGGGGTAGGATGGCTAGACGGAAGCCTTTTCTCACAAAAAAAAACATCTAAGTCCAACTAAATTACCCCAAACCATTTGGCAAAATGTGTTATGGTCTGATGAGGCCAGTTCCAAAAGGTATAATAATTCCACAATTCCAAAATGTTTGGTGCAAAAAAAAACCCCAAAAGAAAACACATCACCAAAAGAACACCATACCCTCGGTAAAGCATGGTGGTGGCAGCATCATGATTTAGGGCTGCATATACTGTACTCAGTATACTGATTGAGTTTATATAGTGCACGAAAAATCGAGTCAGCAAATTCTGCCACATGTCCGTAACTTCTGAATAGTAGATTGTAGTTGTGTCTAAGGTGCAATTTCGGTATTAAATCCTCACTACGAGTGTGTAACTCAACCCTGAATATGGCCACCAACAAATAAGCCCAAATTGAGTCTATCCATTGTACAGTCCCCAGTAAGATTAATGTTTTATTTTACAGTGTAGCGTATTTCTTGGTATCTCTAATGAATATATGTGAACATATCTTAACAACACCAGTTGGCAGAGCACAGCTTTCACATTCTGATGTTGAATAAGATGTGAAAGATAATATATAGTAAGTGATGATAAATGGCCCTGTGTCTACGAAGCATGGACAAGGCTGAGGTTATGTATGTTGTAAAAATGCCATATCGACCACTGATCAAAATCAATCTCAAATAATCATAAATATCACTGAAGCACAGTATCTGCCCTATGAATGTGTGTATGTCTATCTCAGTCTGTTTTCTTCTCCTGTGTTGTTACCGGTGAGGTTTATGTGATGGATGACTCTTATTGCTTACATGTATGTCTTGTCTCTGCATTTCAACTACGGCTTCTTGTAAGATTGTATCATAGTGCCACTGGACTGCTTTTGAGTGTCGATAAATATTTAATTACTTTCCACCACGTTGTCTGGCTTTATATCACCGCTTTGTCTCTAGTGTTGCACTCTTCTGATTATTATCGCTTTTCCCGCTTGCTCACTCTGGGATGCCAAAGAATATTTGCAGAGCTCTCCTGAGAGCTAGCACTTGCTCCAACCCTTGTGTGTACTCTGTTCTCGCACTGCTCTGTTCTTTCAGAAAAATATCTCACCCTTGTTTCTGGTCAGTTGATGTCAGCTTCTGTGCTCTGATTGTATATTATCGTCAATAGGAAGTGGCTTTGAATAAAATCAGAATCCTAGAGCAATTTTTTACATTTTTTTTAATAAAGAAAAGTAGAAGCCTTTTAAAATGCTAGGACCATTAATGATAGTAAGCATCCTTGAGTGTAGATATAATTAATTCAGACATTGAATTGAAACAGATTAGTTCATATAAAGGAAATATTTGGTAAGACATAAAATATAACTATGATGAATACAACTAATAGTTGAATTCTCGATTCTGATTGGTCGGACTGGTCTATAACAGCAGCTCTGACAGTAGTTCTGGCTGTAATTCGAACCACAGGTTTAACAGTTTTCTGACATGGGAAAATCTTCAAACTTGCGCTTTGCGTTTTCTTGGTAACATGACAAACTGCATTTTTTTTAGCTTCAACCTCAAGAGCGCTTGGTGAGAATAAATTTTTTATAGATGCTTGTTTTGTGGGTTTTGCACAATATTAAAATGAACTGTAAATGGATACAAAGTACAACAATATCCATCCATTCATCTTCCATACCACTTATCCTATACAGGGTCGTGGGGGAGCCTGGTGCCTATCCCAGGGAATTCAGGGGCTCACAAGGTGGGGGACACCCTGGACAGGGTACCAACCCATTATAGGACACAATCACACACACATACACACACCATGGACAATTTGGTAATGCCAATTAGTCTACAGTGCATGTCTTTGGGCTGGGGGAAGAAACTGGAGTACCCAGATGAAACTGCCGAAGCACAGAGAGAAAATACAAGCTCCACGCATGCAGGGCAAAGGCAGGTTTCGAATCCCCACCCCGAGAGGCACGAGACAAGTGTGCCAACCACTAAGCCCCCAAAAGTACAATGTCATTTCTGAAGGTATTGGACAGTGCTTTGTCTTGCACACTCTTTGCTCTGTAAATGATGTTGTGCTCTTTTTTTCTAATTGGGCCATCACACTGAACAAAAGACAAGTGGTGCTGAGCTGTAAATGAAAAAAAAACAACAAAAAAACAAAACCCATTAGTGGTGTCACTAACGGTTTGCTTTGAATGATACTTCAATCCCAGAATAAAGCTAATAGCGTGTCTTTGTTTTTACAAATGTGAAACTAGCAACTATGCTTCAGGTCATCGGTTGTATTATTTTTCTACATTTGCTGTCTGGAAAATGGGCTGGATATTAAAATCAGTGGAAGAGGATGGAGGGAGGAAAAAGGAAAACATGCTTAGATAGATGAGTGCTATCAGCTTTGTGCTTTGGGTTAACAGTTGATTACATGGTCTGTGGAATACCAATTTGGTGGCTCTAGCTTGAAATTCAGTGCGCACTAAAAACAGTGTGTTTCTACAGAAATGAAAGAAATGCTTAGCCAAAGAAGTTCTATTAGCATGAAATGCTGTTGTGTGCTACAGCACAGCACTTAAATTTAAATGTGATGCCTTAAAAAAGAATTGGGATTGACTGGTTTCTTTGAGATGATTGAGATACTGTATAAAAGGTACGTAGTCATGAAGACTATACAGTATATCTACATTGGTGTTTCTGTCATATAAAATATAAGAAGAGCACAAAAGCATTCAATGGAAGTCTATGTAAGGAACACATGGGTTATATGGATATAGAAAAGTTAACATATTAGAACAAACACTATGCTGCTGTAGGAAATTAGTCCACACCTTCTGACCAATCAGAGTTGAGAATTCAAAGACGCTGTGCCATAATGTTACTTAACAAACTGTGAATTGTGTGTGGATTTCAACAAAGCCATTTTAAAAGAACTTCAATAGAAATAAATGTGGGATTTTTTTTTTCAATGTCAAGAAGAGTTCTACAGGCTAACAGTTTGAATGAAAAATCATTTTTCTATGTTTTCTCTCAATATAAAATGCAGTTATGTTCTTTAGGTGGAAAATAAGAATCTTTCTACCAAATGTGTGTAGGTCAAAATAAAAAACTCAAGAAGCAGTGAAATCGATGGCTTTCCCTGGGAGGTTCAAGGATTGAGTGAATTCATAGAGGGATTCGATAGATGACAGATAACAGTGCTGCCATTACGAAGTGCTCTGGGCCAGCAGTTCAATCTTTATACAGAGTTAGACGGGGAAAATTTCAAGAAGGAACAAAATCAAAGAGTAGGAAGGAAGGATTAAAAAGTTAGCAGAAGTAAGTCAATGTGTTAGCAGGACTAAGTCAATATAAAATGCAGTTATGTGGTTTGAGGGAAAAACGGCTAGCCTTTTTTTTAGCAAGCTAAGCGAATGGTTAGGACCCTGCCACAGGCTGGTAGCCCATCACTGGCAGGAAAAGAACGGCTAGTGATGATAATAACACACATAATTTCTGAGATTAAGAAAAAAATAGTTGATAAAAAGTTTTATAATCTGAGTGCATTTATTTGTGAATAATGACTTTGATGAACAACTACAATCCCTCTGGAGTTATCATTCTGTCTGAATAAAAACTGACGGAAACAACTTGAGAAACGTACCTTTGTTTACAGTATAGTGCATGATGATGATGTACTTTGTTTGCGTAGGGTAGTGTCAGTTGGTAGTCTGGCAGTTAGCTAGCTAGAAAGCTAATCTGCAAGTCTCAAAATGCTATCATTTCAGAATGCCAGGCCAAAATGGACTGCCAAGGTATGCCATTTCTAAATGACTTACTTTGACTCAAGTACACTGACATCCAAGCTACAGGCTAAAGGTGATGTGTAAAGGTGAAGTGTCAGCTAGCATGATATAAGCAAGACTGGGATAGCTAGATAGGGTACTAAGGTTTCAGATTTGAAAAGAAAACCTTGTCATGGAACTTGGTCTCAACATGTAATTGCAAGGTTCCACCTGACCTGAAGGCTCAATATGTTATGCATTCTGAGATGCTTTTCAGCTCACCACAGTTGTAAAGAGTGGTTTCTTGAGTTACTGTAGCCTTCGTGTCACCTGGAACCAGTTAGGCATTTTGTTCAGTGTATTTTTTCACTAGCATGTCTTCAGTAGGTGTTATACTTTGGTAAACCATCTAAATACCTGCTCACCGATTTCCTCTTTCTAATAGTAAGACTTGATTTGTACTGGTTTTTGTGTGTCAGTTAGGTGTAAAGTGTTGGTGAGCTGCCACATCAAATAAGCTTCTTCTTAGGGCCTTATAAAAAGCCTGGACTAGTCCTTAGGTCAAGTTTGATACGTCTATCTTGAAAATCCTGACCCGTACCTAAATGTAACAGTATGCCGTGCTGAATATTTTGCCAAGCTCTACGGTTCCTGCAACAATAGGCAGACTGATTTTTTTTTTTGACGAATAATGGTCAATTATCAGTGGAAAGTTCAGTTCACTGTGGAATCGGCTGTCTCTTTTCAGGAATGGATGAATGAAATTCGACATGTGATCCCATGGGAATTTGTGCTTCTGGGGTTTAAGCCAGGAACGAGACTTGTTGACAGTTGGGCAAGAAATTGCTTGGCTGCAAAGCCCAATATAGTATAGTATAGTATAGTATAGTATAGTATAGTATAGTATATATATATATATATATATATATATATATATATATATATATATATATATATATATATATATATATATATATATATATATATATGCTGGAGATCTAAGCAATATCTATGGGAATAAACAAATTAGTATATATACAGACATTATTATAAAGGAAAAACAAACCAGTATGACAAGTTTGACAGTATGACAAGCAACATCTGAATTGAGATTTTCTCACTTCCATGCTAATTATGTGTGAACAAATCCAAACCATTTCCACAAATGATTCTTCGGACCAATCCTAACCGCACATGGTCCGACGTTTCTTCAGTTCCCCAATCACAATTTAATTCCTGCTTGTAATTAGTTCCCATTTACTTGTTGTCACAGAAAAACAGAAGACATTACAACGATAAATAAAGCTCGGAAGGAAGTCACAGGGATCATTGTACTAAAGATACACTGGAGAGTACACACCCACAAGTGACAACAGTAGCAGTCAACTGCTTGTTGCTTGATAATGTGAATGTAGCCAGTCTATTCTACATCACGCAGGTCTTTCTGTTATGCTGGCCACCATTTTGGTCATGTCGCCATAAACTCTGAAACGCATGGAAAACCATGGAAGATCATTATGGATATCATCAGATTCATAGACAGCTTTTGTACTAAACTGTCAGTTGGTATCATATCCACCCAATCAGAGGGAAGTTCTGTCAGCGAGGAGTTACGGTAGTATTACCTTCCAGGCAGCACTCCATCATGATCTTTCCACCCATGGAAGAGGTGAAGAAGCACCAAGACTTGTCTGAGTTGAAGTCATTTGTTGCTTAATGCAACATACTGAAAACCGAGTTGCATCATGTCTTCACCGCCTGCTTGCTTATCTTCTACATGTCAGTCAGGAGCTCGGCTGTGGATGCTTTTTTTTTTTTTTTTTTACACCTGAGCTGACAGGATCACATTGACAATATGAGCACTGCGGGGCAGGAACCATGTTTGTTCCACAGCTCCACTGTCAATTCAAGTCAACAGTCAAGTTTCTAAAACAATACGGTTCTAATATTTTTTGCCAGACGTCGGGTGCACAAATCCAGAATCCAGTTTTTATTATTTTCTATAAAGAATGTGATGCGATATGGAAAAATACAAACCCCTTACCCATTTAACCTCCCACTTGCCTATAGCACCTCTGATATGAAACTTTGGAGCAGCTTTGAAGCAGTTTCGCTGATGGGAACGTTTTCAAGACAGAGGAGTTATTCCAGTTGCTTAGTAACATGATGTTTTTTTTTTCTTATTAACTTCAAAAGAGAGGGGGAAAATGGCTGGTGAGGGAATGGCTGTTTATAGCTGCTATAGCGTAAGTGATAACAGGAATTAACGTGTTTTGCGGATGTATCATTACATTAAACATAACTATAAATGGATAAAATATACCATGTGTTCTTTAATAAATGAAATATATAACCCTTGGGCTAACTCTAACCCTAACCCTACTACCACTACTGTTACTACTACTATGAAACTTATTTTTATTCTTATTATAGTAGTTAAGTCTTAATGACTTCCTGAAGTATTCTACTTGAAACTCTTTCAGAAAGTGAAACTCATTCCTAAGCCTGAAGGTATTTTACTGGATTTTTATAGAAGGATTTTTTTTTAAATCCACCTGTACTCTCTGCTTGACCGCCCACTCACTCCTGCAATCTTTCAAATTACTCCCATGCTGCACGCTGTTGTGTCGGCTCCTGAGGGTCCAGCCATAATACTTGCCTCTATTGCAAGTGGATCCATAATTATAATACAAACAGACAGGCAGAGGTCAAACCCAGAACTCACAGTGAAGCATGATGGACTCAAAACTGGTGAGCAAGTCAGGAAGGATGTGGAAACTAGAACTGAGGAGACTAGGAATTTGGTAAAGTACTAAAACTATGTGGTAACAACATGGAAAGCTTCACAGGAAAAACAAATATACACATAACTGAATTGTAAGAGAATGAGGAACAAACTTAAGACACGGGGCAGGAACTGAGGGAAACTAGGAAGAAAAAGTATTCCGTCATAGTAGTTGGGTCTCAAATGAATATCATGACCTACTGTATACACTTTATGCACATAGGAGAAGTGGGTAGCATTGTTGCCTCACATCTCCAGGGTTCCGGTTTGATCCTGAGCATGGGATGGAATCAGTATGAAGTTTCACATGTTCTCCACTTTTCTGCATGGGTTTCCTCTGGGTTGTCCGGTTTCCTAACACCTTCCTGGTTGATTGACTACTCTAGGTTATCCCTAGGAGGGAGCACAGTGGCGTAGTATTCAGCATGTCTGCCTTGCACCTCAGGGTTAAGACGTTGGGCTATTGATTGGAAGGTTGTGAGTTCAGACCCCAGTTCTGCAAGGCCAGATGTATAAATTAAATAAAATGTAAGTCACTCTGGATAAGGGTGTCTGCCAAATGCCGTAAATTGTACCAGTGGGTTTAATTCCCGCCTCCACCCTGTGTGCGTGGAGTTTGCATGTTCTCAGTACAGTGTGTGTGAATTGGTTAGCACCCCGTCCCCTGCCTTGTGCCCCGAGTCCCCTGGGATAGGCTCCAGGCTACCCGTGACTCTGGTAGGATAAGCGAAGCTGTAGGGAAAATTAATGGATGGAAGTTACCTCTAGGTGTAATGAGTGTGCCAGTATGTTTGTACGGTGTCCTCCAATGGACTGGCAAATCTACCCATCCAACTTTCCCAAAATTCCAGATCCTTGACCAGGATAATATGGTTACTGAAGACGAATGAATAAATGAACAAAACCAAGTATTGGCATGCTTATTAGACATAAACAGTATAAACCGCTTTACCTTACTGTACTTGGGAAGCAGTTAGTCACCTTTCAACCCTACCACTAATGCACTTTGTTAGTAATCGAAGTAGAAAGATACATTATTTTTTAATCATGAGACTTTCATATCTTCACCAATCGGCTCATAGTAATTAATCTGTTAGAAGCTGTGACACCAGTGCATTGACAGGTAATGCATTTTTTTCCCTTTCCCCACTGAAATGAGATTGAAAGAATGAAAGAGAAGTGTGCTCTGCGTAGATTGTCCGTTTCCTCTCAGCGGGTTGTAATTTAGCCATGGACCATAGAGGAAAAATGAATTGATCTTAGGGGTCAGATCGATGAACATGCACAGGCACTATGAGTCCTCCCCCAACCCCCCCCCCCCACCTTATGATATTTACTGCTAAATGACAAGATCAATTTAAACTCACTCCAACACACTAGATAGGAGAAATCAATCATAAACCGTAGGCCTCGCTTGCTAATTCCGCTGCGAGGTGACAGCTTCGGGGGAGAGCTGTGATAGGATTCAGGAGTGGCGTGTGGCGTTGATTTGAATGTGGTGCAGGTAGACTTAGCACGATACAGCATAATTTAGTTTGGATTGAGTCCTCCATAAAAAGAAAAAAAAAAGAAAAAGAATGAGCTGGGCAGAATTGTAATCATTCTTAGGAGAGGTGTTTAAACTGGAATCAATAAAGGTGTCTTGATTTAGGTTGGAGCATGACGCCCCGTTCTGCTTTTTTCCTCTCGGTGCGCTAAGAGTACTCCTATCAAATCTGGGAGCTTTAATGACTTTTTTTTTTGCACTGCATTTACATATTTTGCAAGACGGCACTGAAATGTAGCATGAAGCAGGGCCGCCGCCGAATTGTGTCTTGAGAAAAAGGTGCATAATTACGCCGTCAAAAAAACAAGGAAGAGGAGCAGACAAAGTCTTTGTGATTTGTGAGAACGCCAGAACCGCAAAATCATGGCTCATGAGATTTTTTTTAATTCGTTTTTTATTACATCTTATCATGCATTATTCTTTAAATTGCTTAGCTCTAATTAAAATCAGTTATTGTTTCTGTAACATTAGGGAATAATCGTTAGACTAGCCCAAGAGGAGAAAATCAGAGAAAGAAAATATTAAGTTGTTCCTCACGGTTTCTTTTTGCGTAATATTGTATAAAAAAAAATACAAAAACAAAACAAAACAAACCACCATGTCCTGAAAGCTTTAGACTTTCCCATGTCAGGAATAAAGTTAAAGCTTAACCTTGAGCTGACACTGGAGACTTCTTCCATAAATCTTCTCCTCACAGACTATTTATAGCTGCTATAACGTAATAAGTGATGACTTGAACTAACTTGTTTTCCACAACATAAACAAAGAAAAAATTATGGTGTGTGTATAATTGTAATATAATGTGTATATTTTTTTTTATACTTATTATGTGCTGTGTATAGAATCTTTTTTTAAAAGTGTAATATTTGGCAAATTGTTGTAGGATAAAAGGAATAAAACACTTCAGGGTGTTCTGTTATAAAACAATAATCCACTTTCAGGTGTTAAAAGTGACTCTGCTTTGGTGAGACATTCATTTTATCATACATTATTCTTTACATTTCTTAAATTTCTTAAAGTTATTGTGTTTGTAACATTTGGGAATAATCGTTAGATTTGCCAGAGAGGAGAAAGTCAGTAAGAATAAGTAAGAAAAAAAATGCACACAATGTGCAACAATACCAAATGACATTTGTTATTTGTTCTAGCATTTCACATTTATAAGCAGATTTGTTGATTAATTCACATTAACTATTAATAAATATTCATTTTTGACAGCTGTATATATGTATATATGTACTTGAGTATGTAATACCTAATACCTACAGAGTAGAATATAGAACTGTCTTTGGGATGAATTCATGGTCTGTCTAGTTATACTTTGTGACTTAAATTAAATGAGAAGGACAGAATCTCAAGGTCAGGGCTCAAGAGATGGCGAAACGTTCTTTACTCTCCCCCCCCCTTTCTTATCATCCTATACAAACAAGGTCTGCCTTCTAGATTAGAAAAGCAATAAAGGCATGATAAAAATGCATATAAGCAAGGCCAAGGAAGATGACTCATCCCTGCCCAGCAAACACACAACATGATGGACACAATGAAAGCGACTGGGAAAAGCGATAGAGTGCAGGCAAACTGCGAGCAAAAATTGGCCTTTTAAATACTTTTAAAGAGTTACATGCTCCATTGAAGGGATACAATAAAGCCACATTTTTATATTTCCACTCATGTTGAAATCTCTTCTGCAGATTCATATAACTTGCATAACAAGTAGTGTTTTATTACCGTCTATTTCATTAATGTAAGAATGAAACAATCTGTTTACTCAGACATCATCTTGTTTTGAAATGTCTGAATGACCATATTCAGACATGTTCATCCTTGGTAAACTCACAGATAATACAGTGGCCCAAGGTTAAAACAAGAAAACTTTGAAATGCACAAGGAAAACGAACAAACTGTGGAAGCCTAGAGATCTTGAACTAAGAGAGCAAAGGTCAAAGTGGAACGCCTGCTAAACGTCTAAACACAACATATACATGCAAGTATGGTTACAACAAACTCTTTTGTAAGGGATTTAGCAAGATTTGAATTTTTGGGATTTTATTTATAAGAGATAAAACACTTGGGGGCACGCTGTTATAGGAAAATAATCAACAATGCAAAGCGCTACCACATGAAATTTGATTATGTTCCTATAACAGCATGACATATTTTATTCCTCTTATACCACAGCAACTTGCCAACAATTACAAATATACAGTCGGGTCCATAAGTATTTGGACAGTGACACAATTTTCATATTTTTGCCTCTGTACACCACCACAATGGATTTTAAATGAAGAAATCAAGATATCATTGAAGTGTAGTCTTTCAGCTTTAATTCAAGAAGTTTAACAAACATATTGCTTTAATTGTTTAAGAATTACAGCCATTTTTTAAATTTAATTCATGGAGTCCCCCCATTTTCACAGGATCAAAAGTAATTGGACATTTGATTGATGATAAGCAGTTTCATGGCCAGGTGTGGGCTGTTTCCTTGTTATTTCAGGACAAATTAAGGTGATAAAAGGTCTGGAGTTAATTTACATTTGGTAGCTGTTCATGGGAACTCTCAATATGCTGTCCGAAGAGGTGTCGATGCAAGTGAAGGAGGCCATCATTAGGCTGAAAAAACAGAACAGACCTATCAGAGAGACAGCAGAAACTTTAGGAGTAGCCAAATCAACAATTTGGTCCATTCTTAAAAAGAAGACCACGAAAGACAACTAAAGTGGATGAATGCAGAATTATTTCCTTGTTGAAGAAAAACCGCTTCACAACATCTAGCCAAGTCAAGAACACTCCGGAGGAGGTAGACGTATCATTGTCGAAGTCTACAATAAAGAGACACCTTCATGAATGTAAATACAGGCGTGAATGAATGTAAACACAGTGATAACATGAACTTACTTGTTTTCCACAACATTAAATGCATCTGTAAATGAATAAAAAAGTACTATACAGTATTATGTAGTACTATGTGTACAATATGGATGTTCTGTTATGAGAAAATAATCAACTTTGAGGTGATAACAGTCACTATATTTTGCAGCAGGCCACGTCACACCAGCTGCCATTGTTTATTTCGCTATAACAGCGCACCTGTAACCTGCTTCTTAGTTATATTATTCAGTAAACTACTTATATGTATAAGTAAACTGTATGTCATTATACTTTCCAAAGGAACTATAGAAGTATATGAGACAGCTAAACTCAAAATGAACCCTGGACTGTAGAACACAGCCCGCTTTCTGCCTCTGTCCCCTGCCGGCTTGGTCTGGCCAGGAGATGCTAATCACCCCGACTAGCCCAGCCCCCAGCTGAATTCTGCATGAAGTCGGTGTCAATCAGGCCTTTTTTTATGGCCTGCTTGTTCCAAGGAGCTGAGACGCTGGAGCAATGATGTAGTGCTTCAGAGCTCCAGCTTCCCTCGGCTCCTGCTGAGAGCGACTCATGAATGGATGCTTGGAGATGGTCCAAAACACACTCTCCCATATTGTTTACGGGGGAATCAATGCTGTTAAACAGGACAAAAGATGACACTAGCGAGAGGGTAGTTGGTTCTAAAACCGACGCCACGGATTAGGGTCAAAGCATGTCTGTTTTATCAGGGTATGAACTCATTTACTAATTACTCCCGACTTCGACAGCACTTTAATTGGCGAGAGTTAAAGGACGAAGGGAAACAATGCTAATGCGACATGACACAATTAAAAAAAAAAAAAACAATTAAGGATTGGTCTAAAATGGCAGAGCTGCTAATGTGTAATTACTGGGCATTGGTTACTGGCTGAAACCCATTAGTGTGAAAAGAATAGCTGGTGAAGTGCTCGGATTTTCAGATGCATAGAAATAAAAAGTCCTCTCTTTTAATGGCTCATTTCTCCAAATGCCATTTAACCTGGGGAACAAAACACAGCATCCCTGAGGTCGAAATATTTTCATCACATCATCAACATGGGAGCAACAAATGCAGAGTAATTAAATGCTTGACCTCACACCTCACATGCTTGCGCTACAATTATTTTCTTTTCTGAATTCTTTTACTTTCTCTCTCTCTCTCTCTCTCTCTCTCTCTCTCTCTCTATATATATATATATATATATATATATATATATATATATATACACTCACATATAAGAAACATTTAACATTTCACATTCTACATGTTTTTAGGGTCTTGTGTGCTTTTATAGGACTCTCACATTGGAGTTGCCATGGCAACTGCACAGAAACTTATGCAACTCATTCTAAAAAAGCATAGAGCATAGAGGTTCTATTCGCCGGCCTTTAGAGCACCAGCATCAGTAAACAGCCACTCTGGAGCTAATAATGGGGCTGTCTTTTATTTTACATTCAAATAAATCTTCCACAAATAAATAAATAAATAAATAAATAAATAAATAAATAAATAAAAATTATATATATATATGTATATATATATATATATATATATGTATATATATATATATATATATATATATATATATATATATATATATATATATATATATATATATATATATATAATCTTTGCTAGTTAGTTAGTGCTCTAATGGATGCCAGAAGGAACGCCATTCTTGAGACTGATGAATGTAATCATTATCTTGGTATGAAAAACAATTAATGTGTGATGTGTTTTATACTTTATAATCCTGGATATAATATTTACAATTCTTGCATACATCTAATATATTGAAGGTACTGTATACTATATGTAAGGACTAAAACACAGTAGGTTGTTCTGTCATGGGAAAATAGTTAATGATGGTCTGGTATGATGCCCACCTACAGTGCACATTTCCTTGGTTATAAATATAACAAATAGTGTATGGATGTTCTTTCCCACACAGATTAATCCCGAGTCCCATGATTTAAAAAAAACAAAAAAACAACAAAAAAAAAATCACTGCCAACTCTACATGACTAAAAAACAGACTTAATCTGTGAGCATTTATAATTATCCCTACAATAATATAAATGGCAATGAGAATTGGTTCACAAAGAGGGAGGAGATTAATTAGGCTGTGTGTTAAAATTAATTGACGTAACCATGCACAATCCGCAAAGGAAAAGGAAAATGAAAAGAGTTGGCTTTGTGATAAAAAAGTGCAAACGTTTCAAAGGAGTGAGACTGAATAGCAATTCAGAAGTTCAGTGTGTGAGGAATAAAACACTTGGGGGCTGTGGTGTTATAGGAAAATAATCAACGACAGGGTGGCTGAATGCACGTTGTGATGGCGTCACGTGATGTGTCTAGGTCCAAATCTGCAGAGAATCTGAGGTAATTTTGAAAAAATTGACAGCTCCTCCGAGTATTGCGGATTTTGCTTGATTTTGTGTTCATTTCTGCGAACACAAAATCCTGGAGGGACTGACGTATCTGTATACTATAATAGACTTTCAAAGGAATACAGACAATTGATAATAAATTGCATTCCTATATAAAGAGTCCATTCCTATTTTCAAAGGTAATACACGTACGCACACAGAGACACATCACATCACATATGCATGTACGCTTTATTGAGTGTGTGGGCAGGGTGGCAGCGTGTCTGCCTGAGTGGCATTACCTTTCTTTTTGACTTTATCTGTCACTATTTTCTCCGCACTCAAAAGCACACTGTGCGCTGATGCACCCATGCATCTTGGGGTGTGTAGAAAAGGACTCGGTTTATCAGTCAGCCTCGCGATAAAGACAGAAAATCCATGACAGAGTACTGTGCAGTAAGCAAACACAAACTTCAACTGCAACCCCGATAATCCTACAAGACTGACAGCACTGAGAAGCCCATATATTCCTCCTGCATGGCCTTTCAGTTCACTTCAAACCCTCACAGTGGGAATCCATGATATAAAAGAGCTCGATAAGCACAGCTTTCACGTCGTTACTGACGGTGTCACTTCATCTGTCAGCCCTGTCACTTCCTTTTCCTTTTCTTAATTATGGCAGATGTGTAGCTTAATTTTCTTCACAAAGGTTATCAAAGAACAAAACATTGATCATTGGGTGAATTTTGGTGCTCTGAGGTTTATTTTCATGCCTGACCTGTCTGTCTCAAAGACTTTTGCTCTTTTTTCGATTCTTCGTTTTTAAATCAAGCTTGTTATACTGTTTAAAAAAAAAAGTATTTTAAAACGTATAGTTTTTATTTAATTTCATTGTAAGTACTTCCTTTGTTTTGGTATTTATAGTTTCATTTCCATTATACTTATTGAATAATAATAATAATAATAATAATAATAATAATAATAATAATAATAATAATAATAATAATAACAGCAACAACAACAACAATAATAATAATTTTGTTTTCTATTTTATTCTATTTTCTTATACATTTATATATACTTTTTATCTCCTATTTTTCTACTTTTTTCCTTATGAATTCTATCACATTACTTATTTTTTCCCTATTATTTATTTATTTTCTTGTTTTTCTCATATATGCATGCGTTTCATTTTATTCTGTACTTTTGCATACATTTACACTTTTCCTCTTGATTCTCTTTATATACTTACATATATTTTCACTTTATCTTTTATTTTTATCCTTTTTGCATTCTCTTACAAGGATAAAATTATTTTTATATTGAATTTTTACTCCTGGATTGTACTGCGTTACCAAGTGTATGAAAAGTGCTCTATAAATAAAGTATTCTTCTTCTTCTTCTTCTTCTTATTATTATTATTGTTATCATTATTATTATTATATAAATCTGACTCCTGAGGTAAAAACACACAGGCATGCCATTAGCATTACACTTAGACACAACATGGCAATAAATCGTCCTCATACACCGAGTTACTCTCATGCTGTATTGAAAATAACACAAGGCGGAGGCCGAGAGCTCTCCACATCATGCCATATGTCATCATCATCGTGAGTGTTATTCAGGAATTACGATGTGGAAGGTAAAAGCCAGCCTTAATTGATCTCATTCAAATGTGCATTACTTAACCTCTTCAGGTGATGGATAGGGAGCACTTCGGAAAGAATATTGGCAAGAGGCGTCTCCGAGCGCTCATCAGTCGTGTATAGGGCTGTAATTACAGGGGCAACAATTTCATATGCAGAGCGACACGGATGACAGCAGCACACGATCAAAGATACCGGACGATGTTGTGTACTTTCAGAATTCAAAACCATCCCATGCTGACAAGCTGAGACCTGATGCTCTGTTAGATCGTGCGGATTTGAGACATTGGTCCAAAACCATCGATTTTACATTGTTTCACTGGAACTGGACTGGAGAGATGATCACCGTTCTTCCAAAATATATTCCCTCAGTTGGTGTTTTGATGATGGTGCTATCTAACACTTTGCTCCAAAATCTCCCATAGGTATTCATTTGGGGTGAGATTTGATAAAAATGAAGGCCATAGCGTTTCATTTACATCTGACCACTCAGTCAACACATGTGCCCTGTGGATGGGGTGCGGGTCATCTTGAAAGAGACCACGGCCACATGGAACGATGGGATAAAATTTATTTTAGATCAAATTTGCAGTGACGCAGTGATTTGTAGTGATGCTTCTTTCTAAGGGGAAAGTTGAGCCAAACCATGAGTGCAAAAATAAATGCCCCCCAGTATCTAGTATAACACAGCAGGTGTTTTTTTTCTTTAATTTGTCAGATTCATACAATGAATACAAAGATTTATTCAACACAATACCCCCCACCCCCACCCCCCCAAAAAAAAAAAAAAAGAGAAAAAGAGAAAACAAAAGAAAAAAGAAAATCACAAAAAAACAACAACAAAAAAAATCATAGTTTTTGGAGCCCTGTCCCCAGTCCAGAAACACTCAATGACGCAACATGTTGGATTTTTGCTTTCCATGATGTTGAGTGATTATTTCATGGACCCAAAAGGAGGTCCGTTCTTGTTAGCACAGTTGCACTGGATGCCTTAGAATCTGAAAATTCCTCAAACCGGCCTCATTTCAGTGGTCCTTAGAACGACCACTGAAATGAGGCCGGTTTGAGGAATTTTCAGATTTTCAATTTCTATTTACATCTGTAGCACTTTTTACACAGAAAAAAGAAAGCAAAAAAACATTTTACAAAAATCTTGATCTAGACTCAATGAAATGAATGAAAGGTGACAATGGTGATGAAAAACTTCCTATGAACGTAAACAAGAAACCATGCCATTTGTTTTATTTATATAGTTAAAGTTAGTATCTGTTAATGCTTACATTATAACTGCTATAAACAGCAGCCTCTATTTTCAAGTTAATAAGACTAAAAAAATGTAGCTTGTTATGCTACTGAGGTTCATAAGACCAAACTGAAAAGAGAATTCAACAAAGAATGATGAATATACATGACACAGAATGTATGGCAATTAATTATATTATAATGAATTATACAGAACATATGGCATGGCAGTCAATCTACTCTAGAGCTAAGCTACCCAAAAACTAAAGGCCTACCATCTTTGATTACTGATTATTGATTATTGATGTGTACCCTTGAGGTTGCACGTTAGTGAGCTGTTAGCTAAACTGCTCCATACACTTAATGCAAATTGATGAATAAGGACTGGCAGGGCGATTCGTTTATGTCACTATGCTAATAGCAGTTCAAACACAAGGCATGTGTAATATGCTACACAGTCATGTAACACGTTGCACAACCGAGACAGTCTTGGCAGCACTTGGTATGATTTAAAAGATAAAATAAGCGCCAACTGCAAATTGGTTCCTGCATTCGATGTGTGACATATAACACAATGTGTGCGATTTGGAGAGAGGAAATTTCTTTGTGTGTGCATGTGATTATTCATTTAGCAGACACTGTTATCCAAACAAGTTAAGTGAGACAGGATTCGATCCAAGTATAGAGCTGAGCAGCTGAGGGGTTAAAGGTGTATTAGTTGTGTGGAAAATATGTAGAACATGATATAAAATAATTGTTTGAGCGAATGGCATCAGGACAAGAGTATAATTTGGCTGACAAAAAGCCTGTTTGGAAAACTGTGGTCTTTATACTTTATACAATCCTCCTGTCAGTCATTTTACAGATACGTTCCCAGAACGTCTTTGCTCCGCCCCTGTATCTGTTTGTTTGGAAAGGAAAACATGGCGGAATCTGTAAAACTGGAATAAAAGTTGGTACAATGGTAAAAACAAACATTGTTCGCTATGGGAGGCCACGGGAGAGTCTGTGGGCATGGTTTGTACATGGGCAGGAGTCAATATATATATAAAAAAAGAAATATATCTATTTCATTAAGATAAAAAGAATCACTCCAGTGTTGCTGTACTTCCACTATATAACCAGTAGAGAGCTAATCTTGACTGATTTAGAAATACAGTTGAGGTCATAAGTTTACAGACGCCTTGAGGAATCTGCAAAATGTTAATAAATTACAACAAAATAAAAGGGATCATAAAAAATAGATGGTATATTTTGTTTTTATTTCATACTGCCCTGAATAAGCTATTTCACAGATGTTTACATATAGTCCAGTGAATTTACACAAATGAACCAGTTCAAAAGTTTACACCCATACTGATTCTTAATACTGTGTGTTGTTACCTGATGTTTTGTGATAGTTGTTCATGAGTCCCTTGTTTGTCCTGAGCAGTTAAACTGCCCACTGTTCTTCAGAAAAATCCTCCAGGTCCTGCACATTCTTTGCTTTTCCAGCATCCTCTGCATATTTGACCCCTTTCCAACAGTGGGCTATATAATGTTGAGATCCATCTTTTCACACTGAGGACAACTGAGGGACTCGTACACAACTATTACAAAAGGTGCAAATGTTCACTGATGCTCAAGAATGCAACACGATACATTAAGAGCCAGGGGAGTGTAAACTTTTGAACAACTTTGTTAAATAACAACTCCTTGCCTTAAATCTGTTCATTATTTCGCTTAGAGTATGTGTAGGGTCCGCCCTACACGTCCCTCTGAATTGGAACAAGTGCATTGATATAAACCTGTGATTGAAATTACAGCCAATGCTATTGTCTCACTTTCACAGTTACTGTCCTAGAAAATGAATCGACACCTTCTGACCAATCAGGATCGAGAATTCAACATTACTGTGGGCGGTATTTCTGAATGGAAGTGAATTTATGTGTGCTGTTTTTTTTTCTTTCTTGCTGTACATATGGTAGATTCTCACTCCTCCCATCTCTGACTGTCTCTCTCTCTCTCTCTTCGCAGATACTGTACTGCTGTGTTCCCCGATCACCCAAGCTAGGTGTTCTGGTGTGTTGTCTGGGGCCTAGTTGGTTTATCTCTGATGCTTTCAGCTCCCAATGATGCTTTAGCCATGTACCTCCATTTATCATCCTGAGCCAGGTGCCATGCGCTCAGCCAGTACAGATATGCACTTCATTTCTCACAGGTATTTATTCTGAGCCTGAACGCATGCCTATGTGTGTGCGTGTGTGCGTGCACGCACGCGTGTGTGTGTGTGTGTGTGTGTGTGTGTGTGTGCGTATGTATGGACAGTCTAGAGGTACATCATATAAAAGGTTCAGAGTTTGAATGGGGATAAATGTAGGTCGAGGGACAGATAAGGTTCATCAATTAAGGTGTGAAATATTGAGATATGGCAACGAAAGCACTACACAAGATTAAAAGTTGTGACACTGCTCTCAGCCAAGGTAACACTTAATCTAATGCCCCTTTTCGTCAGCGCAGCAGTGAAAAGCCTACATCATAACCGATGTTTTTCCATATCCAGTACATGGTGATGAATTTGCCGTTTAAAGCTACAAAGACCAGCATGCGCCATTTTTTTTGCCAGACTGTAAATCGTAACGCAATTTAGACACAAACCACTAAATTGTGTGTACTTAGAGGAAAAAATCAATACATGCATTGCTTTGTTGTATCAGTGTCTTCCATAATGGGCCTTGGGCTCCCAGATGTATGGAGGACCCCATGATAAAATGTCATACATCAATGTTTATCTATAATCCACAGGGGCTTTGTAAGGAGCGTTCAAATGTTTTGAGCCTAGCCCCGATTTTTATGGCTTCAGGGCTGCGTACGCAGTGAGGATTTAATACTGAAATTGGGCATCATTAAGTGGAGGCACATGATATAAAAAAAGCTAAATAATATGATGAGCTGCATCAAGTGCTATTTTACAAGCTGCCAAATAATAATAATAATAATAATAATAATAATAATAATAATAATAATAATGCAACAATGTACAAGATACTAGACTCCTATCAGATAATTTCAATACCTGCCATTTTCTCCTTCATATATCATCATATTCTTCTTTTTTCATTTTTAAAAAGAAAAAAAAATGCTGTTCCTGTTTTCAGCACACATTTTTTTCAGGCTTAAAGGCAAGTGCTTGCTCTTAAAACTGGTGGGCTAGACATTATTGAAAGAAAAAATTCTAGTCAAGAAATATGTCCTTGGAGGAGGAATGGCAGGAGAAATTAAATCCAGTAACCTCCATAAATAGGGCATTTCTTAGACATGAAAACATCTGGGCTTTGGACCAAAACATCTGCAGCATATTTAGTTTTTACATTCGATCTTCTAAAAGCAGCATTTTTCATTTGTATGGATTTCAGGATTGCCGTTGAGGGCCGAGTTGAACCCAGAAACCCAGATCTTCTTCATAAAAAATATATTATTATTATTATTATTATTATTATTATTATTATTATTATTATTATTATTATTAACAAATAGCATGTTTGTGACTGAGGACTAACATTTGCTGATTAGTCTTGTCGAACTCTCTCTCTCTCTCTCTCTCTCTCTCTCTCTCTCTCTCTCTCTCACTTCTTTATAAATTAAACTTAATCATAAAAACAATGTTCTCAGTGTAATGAAAATTCATAATTTTGGAAGCTTCTGAGATTTGGACTCCAAATGCTTTGGGCCTATATTGGAAGAGAAATTTTATTTTTAAATACGATTTTTCAGTAACAAACAGTGAATAAACACAGCACAAAGCCCAAATAGTGAGTTGGTAGATATGGTAATTGCATCAACAACAGCTATTAATATTTATGTTATTGGTTTCTGATAATGGCAATGGCACTGACAATATAATGTTCAAGACACACACTCAGAAGTTCGAACTTTCATTGTTTGTTCCACGGAGAGCATGGCAACATGCCATGACTGAAATGATTATAAATCAAGATTATTAGATTATACCTCAGTAGGAACATGTATTGTTAAGTTTAGAGTTGAGTCACACATGCATAGAGAGGAGTTAACACCAAAACTGTATACATTGAGACCTCAGACATCAGGGCTTCAGTGTGACTCAGAGAGCTGTGCACAAAGACTTGTCTGACCCTGAATGTACTGTAAAGCCATCCAGTGCTGCCAACTCTTTTCAGAGAAATTAGCTAACGCACACTAGAAGTTGCCAGGTGACTAGTCAGAGTCTATTTTTCATATTCATTTCTTCATCATGATCAATTGCATATCAGATCATAAATTGGGGTATATGAAGAAGGACGCTTAGAATACAAGAGAACAGAATGGAATTGTATCAGAAAAGAAAATCGTTTTGTAACAGAAAGAAGTCATTTTTGGTTATGGCACCAAAAACGAACCTTTTACAAAACACTATTCCTTCTATCACGAACGCAGACAACATGAAGTAGCCCTGAAGTACGCATGAAGGAAGCGGTTAACGATGGAAGAACTCGCTTTTGAAAATATCCAAGTTTAAAAATGAAGAACAAATACAAGGGTGGGACAAACAGCGGTGATCTGTGATTGGTCGATTGGAACCCTCGGCTCGCACAAAAGCAACACTGTCAATTTTTACACACTGATTAAGTGTCAACTGAGCCTGTGCTCTCAACTCTTATAACTGACTGCCGTGGTATGAATGAGTGCAGAACTGTCGCCTCAAAAAGTCGCTAGCTTCAAAATCTCTAAGAATCAACCCATTTTGGACATCCGCTACTCAGGGTAAAAATCTGGCAACCTCAGTGGCATGAACTACACAAAGGTGGTTTGAATTCTCTGATTGGGCTGTCCAGAAAATCAGCCTAAGTATGTGCATAACTCGATCCTGATTATGAGGAATTTTTCCGGCATCAATATTAATGTAATTTTTTAAATTAAATTTGTTACTCTGAGTACGACCCACTGACAGTAAACCTTGTCACATTTGAACAGTATAAACTTATAACATATATGAATTATGTAGGAATTTGAGAGAGAGAGAGAGAGAGAGAGAGAGAGAGAGAGAGAGAGAGAGAGAGAGAGAGAGAGAGAGAGAGAGAGAGAGAGAGAGAGAGAGAGAGAGAGAACACCAATTAACATATGTCTCAACCACTTTGCATGCTATTTGTTAATGTAATTTGGTAATGAACAAGACTAGGGTTCTGATTTCATCTCGATCCTCAGTGGTGATCTTGAAATGTTTGAAAATGGTTCTTCTAGATGTTAAATTGACCTCCTCAAGTCCTGGATGTTTTACCCTAAACCTTAGCCATCACAAATTTGGCCCTTGTCGAAGTTGCTCAGATCCTTACGCTTACCCATTTTTCCTGCTTCCAACACATCAACTTCGAGAACTGACTGTTCGCTTGCTGCCTAATATATCCCACCCCTTGACAGGTGCCACTGTAATGAGATAATCAATGTTATTCACGTCACCTATCAATGGTTTTAATATTATGGCTGATCAGTGTAGTAATTTAATACTTACATTATTTGTTCTTTATATTGTGAAATCATGGGAACCATTTCAGTTTTAGGAGACTCCTAGGCGATATCAGCTAGCCATTTATCATACAATATCATACAAATCTGGAGCAATATCATGTTTACATTAGAACTGTATAACTTATTATAATCATTATAATAAGTGTGCAGATAAATCAATTAAAAATGAGTCAGAATCCAGCTTTTAGGTAAACTATTAACTCCCCAGGATAAATTTTTTTCTTGAGTGACATTTCTGTGAAATTGGACAACGAACGCTGATTTGGATGGTCGGCAGAACCGTGGATGGTCTCAGGAAGGAGTTGTGTTCAGAGAGCCTGAGCTTATTGTGCTGTTGGGTGAAAGCGTGAAAGGAAGTGCACTTCAGAGCTGGGCTGAGCCAATTTTGGAGTGCTGGAAACATCTAATAGAGATCACAGACTGGCAGTGCCACCAGGTGCAGGCGTCTTTCCAGTCCGTGGCATTAGAGGAAGACGGGAACGTCCACTGGCTTCATCCTCGGCCAAGCGAGCACAGTGAAAGCACGCTCAGATGCTATTAGAGTGCCGCACATCAGAAGGAGAGGCGAGCTTAAAGCACATTGCTGATAGCTTCCCTGTGGAGTGCGTGCCAGAGATGAGAGAGGATTGGAACTCGCACAGGACAAAAACCTGGCATGGAGGCATCTATTAAAGTCCAGATCAGACATGTGCAGTGTCCAAGAAAAACACTTTGACTGGAAATGAAGCGCACTTATGTAACGCACTCGTCGTGTGCCAAGCTGGCGTTCAGACGAAAATGAACAGATAGCTGGATTTCACTGAGCTTGTTCACAGTATCACACTGAATCATCCACCTTGGGTATTATTTTCACATAAACACCATACTTGTATGCTCGACGGTTAAAATAAGAATATGAACGTCTTTAAACACATTTATGCAAACAAATCTGCATTATATAGTAGGCTAGCAAATGTCCACTGCTTTCCTGAACTGAGCCAAAAAAAGAGTTTTACACCATAGTTAATGCAGACATTAAACTTTAATAGAACACCAAGAATGTTGTAAAAGACACAATCCATCCTGCAGCACTGAAAGCTCCTGCTTAAATGTTCTCACCTCCAGAGAACAAAATGAATTATGCTCTCTGTGTGTAGGCCACCCCGAGGTGATTTATTTGCTGATACCTTGTCACGGTGTAATTTATAGCTGCGCTTTTGTCTTCCTCTCTGTATACATGCCGTGATCTGGCTATGCCAGGAGCCGGCGTGATTTTATTCCTGAGGAGTCACACGGCGTCCATGGACCTTGGGTCGTTTCTATACAAGCGGGTTGAAGTATTACAGAACAACACGCTTTGTATACAACGTGTTAAAATTGAATAAGTGGGAAAGTGCACTTGTATCAAAGAAGATCGCTCTTGGTGAGAGGTTTTACCTTTGAAACTTCATCTTATGGCAACACGCTACAGGTGAACAGGCTATTTAAACATTAACAACAACAACAACACCAATAGATATCACAATTAATCTGTTGATAGCTGAAACGCTTATGAAAAAATTTGCGTACTTAACAAAACCAAAAATATAAATCTATTCAAAATGCTCTCAAGAGATAGTCATAGAGAACAGCTAGGTAGGCGGGGTAGTAAAATCAGGAGGCCAAGTAGGCAGAGTTTATTGTTTAATCAAGAAATTACTATGCATTGTTATAAAAAAAAAAGTCAATGTATGTCATTTTCAGTATAAAATCCAACATAAATCCAACAATAATCAACATTGTGGGAAATTTGGTCTAAATAGTGAGGGAAATGAAAAATTCTGAATGCAGCTTGTCTAGAAACTGAAAACTTTGATTCTGAATATTAAAATAAATATTTTGAGGGGAAGAAAAGTGATTTAATGTATTTACATGCTAGTTAGTGTAGTTTATAAAGGTTTATAAAAAAATGTGACATGTTAATTGACATCAAACAAGCTTTTGAGGGTTGTATGACGTGATTGTGAAGTGGGCGGAGCTTCCAACGTTTTCCAAGTTAACTTGCTAAATTTCAGATAACGCTGTAGTCATGTGGACAAAATCAGTGAAATTATTACTATGAAACATGATTGACATGACCAACATCGCCATTTCTACCTATAGTGTCTCATGTTAAATACATTGAACATATTTGTGTTTGCTTGGCAGAATTTTAAAATTCATGCAGTGCTTGGAGATTACATTTATGCTAAGTCTTGAATATGAGCAATACGGAAAACCAGTATTGTTCATGTTTCTAGATACAGTATGGATATGTTAATCTATGGAGAGATGCCGGTCAAATGTTACTCCTTTTTTCACATCACTTTCTAACCTAGTTACAGTAAATCTACTGCACATAGTTATATAGTTTTTAGAAATATCTATAATAATACTATTACTATAATAATAATATCAGATTAGAGGTGGCACACATAATGTTTAGTAAGAAGGAATAAAACACTTGAGGGCATGCTGTTTTATGAAAAAATAATCAATAAAGAAGTTGATTATTTTACTACAAAAGCATGTCACGAAGTGTTTTATTCCTCTTATACCACAGCAATCTACCAATGAGTACATTAAAATAAAAATGTAAACAGCACATTGTACTTTTTTCAATTTATTGTTACATTTAATGTTGTGGAACATCAAGAAACAAAGTTTAAAGTTTAGCTTTATATTATGTTAGAAGCAGTATTGTTTGTTACTGACAAACTGGAAACCAAAACCTTCTGTCCTGAGGACTTCGCGTGTCGGAAACCTTAAAGCTTTACCTCTGACTGTTACAAAATATTGACACTGAAGACTCCTTCCATAAATATTAATGAAACACCCCCGAATAGAAATCTTTACACGAACAATTACACACATTTCTTTTTAATCCACTTATGTAAAGCGTCATGTGTAACTGTTGATATAGAAACGATAATGTATTACAACATTAATATAAAATGTAATGTTATAGAAAATGAACCAACACCTTCTGACGAATCAGAATCGGGATTTAACAGACAAGGTCCTAAGCTAGCTTTAGCTATTGTAAATAACCTAAATAATGACAAATAGACACCATGGAAACTAAGCCAAATTGCATATGATTTACTAAATATTAAGAAAACTGTATCTAGATTTTAGCAGCTTAGCTAAATCTTGTTCTAATTTAAAAATGAAGTCCCTCACAAGATGAAACCCAAGTCGAAAGTGGTTCCTTTTTCTCTTGCTTTAAGATTTTTACATTCATAGTGTGATGGCATTTTTATTTTTATTTTTTGGAAAATTTATAGATAACACTCCAAATACAATTCACCTATTTTTTCACCAAGACAGTGGCGCTGATTTGGCTCCGCCCACATATCTGTACACTCGCCAGGTTATTGTTAAACCTGGAGTATCTTGTAACCTAAAAAAAACAAAAAAACAACAACAACAACAACCTAGCAATGCACTTTGTATTGTTTTGTCCATGTACACTGAGTTCCCAGTTCACTTGGCAGTTTAGTGTATAGTAAAAAATACAGTATAACATGGTCTTACAACAGACACACACACACACACACACACATACACACACACCATATCTCGCAGCAGCCTTCTGCTTTGTCGGCTTGCCTAGCTGCTGATGTTGCATGTGAGTAGACGGGGAAAGTAAGTTTCTCTGACATTTCGATTGTGTGAATATTAATGGAGTGCTGCAGCTCTGCTCAGCAGCGTCCTGTCAGGAAGTGCTGGTTGGAAGCGGCAGCCTTGGCAGGAGATGATTCCACTCCATGCCAGCTGCTCCTGCCGTCCTTATCAGCAGCCTGGCAGAGCACTGTGCCCTGCCCGAGCTGCCTACGCTCCCTTCCTCCCTCCAAACGGCTGAGATGACGCGATAGCGCTCGGCCTGCCGAAAAGCCTGGCTGCGAACACTCAGCTTCCCCCTCACTGTAAATCTGTAAAGAGGAACATACAAGATGAAGCCAACAATACTGGCAGGAAACAATAGTGAGTCTGCAGGAGGCCACTGAAGTTTCATATTCTGCTCGATACTCACCATTTCCATTGTATAACAATATGACGATGGAATTCATTCTAATTTAATCTTCAGATTAAGTGCCATATTTTCAAATCTTATGACACGATTTGAATCAGCCTTATAAAATTTAAAATACACCGTAGAGGTGTAGAAGGAATCTCCATGTCAGCGTTTCATAACCTAAAAAGGTAAAGCTGTAACTTTAAAAGTTAAAAAGGTTAGTTTTATCGCTACTATCACACATGATAACAGGAGCTACCTTGTTTCATAACTCCAAGTGGACAAAACATATCGTAAACATATTTACGGTAGTCTTTCTACTCCAGCAATTATGGTACTTTGTTTATTTGTTAGTATTTTGCTAGCTAGTCATTTGTCGTAAGTACGCTACTCAGCAATTATGGGGTGGTTATATGAAAGTATGTTAACATTAGCGAGCTGCGAACATAAGTGCCGATTTTTAGAGGCAGGACAAGCTGTGAAAATATTATAGTACAGTATATCACAGCGCTGTTGAACTCTTAAATCTGATTGGTTGAAAGGTATTGATTATTATTTTTTTATTTTTAACAGCAGCTCTGACAGCAGTTATGGCTGTATTTGGTTGTTATACATCAATATCTAACTTTATGTAGCATTTAGAGAAGGAGTCTCCAGTGCCAGTGCTTTTGCAGCAAGAGTTAAAGCTGTAGTTTTCAACTTTAGGTTTCTAGGTAACATGCCAAGCTGCGTTTTTTTTTCTTTTCTTTTATTAACTTCAAGAGAGAGAAAAAAAGACAGGCTGGAGAGGGAATGACTGTTTATAGCTGATATAATGTTAAGATGTTCCACGATATTAAATGTAACTATAAATGGATAAAAAGTACATGCTGTGTATTAATAAATTAAAATGGTAATTGTTGACAAATTGCTGAAGTCTTTATTCGGAATAACACTTCAGGACATGTTATTAGACGAATATAATCAGCTTTCATATTGTTGATTATTTTCCTATAACAATGTTTTATTCATTACTTAAAATGCCTGCTACATTAATAAACACTTCTATTTCATTTTGTTACTCATATCTAAATGGACTAAGCACTGTCTATGTAATATGTTGGAACATTTTAGGAAAAAGGATTTTAGCATTAATTCACTTCTACTTTAAAATTTAAAATGGGTCATTTTGATCCTACCAGAACATGACAGGGTGAAGAGCTGGTAATTTGTCTGGGCTGCACTTCAGAGATAGTCCTTGCATATTTGAAATCTTTAAGTGAGCTATCAGCATGATACCTAACTACACGAGATGCCTTCTGTTCGATAGACATCTCTGCCTGCAGAGCGCCTCCGAGACCCATGATGGTAGGATGATTATTTAATTATTCCTGATATTTGTTCCAGGTGAGTGTTGCACCAGGGGTGTTGAACAGAAAATCTGGTTAGTCTGGTCACTCAACAGTGAAATTAGGAAAATGCCAGAGGTGTGTCAAACGCGTGACTGCACTCAGCAGAGCCGCCACTGAATTTCAAATAATGAGCTCTCAGATCTCCTCTTCATTTTTTTCCTGTCTTGTCAGGAAACGAGCCAGTGCATGTGATTGTGCTTCAGTTTTATTTAATATTCTCCATTTGGTGTGTGAAGGCATGTCCAATAATACAGTGGCATGATTGAGAATGAAATCCTTCTCATCTCTGATGAGTTTTAACATGGACCACAGTCATTCTGTATTTTGCGATGCCACAGCTTCACGTTTCATTTAATACATATCAACTAATACATGAGAAAATGCATGATATTAGAGTGCATCGGGACCGGGATCCCATTGGATGTAACAAAAAAAAAATCACAGGAGCAGGAAGTTAGATATGAAGAAAGGCCACTTTGATTAACATGGCATGGACATGGCTTTATTCCTTCATTCTTTCATTCAGTCATCTTCAGTATTAGGCTTACCCTGGTCAAGGTCACTACAAAACAAAACAAAACAAAAAAAAACTGTTCAAGAGTGCAAGGGATTGTTCATAGTTTCCACAGGAGCAGGCAGGATTGGTCAAACATTCTATAGGATTGGTCAAGAGTGTCTTTGGGATTGGCATGATTGGTCCTTCAGGGGTGTACAGGATTGGTCAATAGTGTCTGTGGAATAGGGGGATTGGTCAGAATTACTTTGGGAGCAGGCTGAATTGATCAAGAGTGTCTGTCAAGTGGGCAGGATTGGTCAATATTCCTTCAGGAGTAGAACGTATTGATCAGGAGTGTCTGTGGAATGGGTGGGTTTAGTCAAAATACTTTGATGAGATTGGTGAAGAGGGGCTGTGGAGTGGGTGAGATTGCTCAGGATTCCTTGGGGGATATGATTGGTGAAGAGTATCTACATAGTGGATAGGATTGGTGAGAATTCATTTGGGAGCAGGTGGGATTTTTCAGGAGTGTCTGTGGATTGGGCATGATTGGTCAGAATTCTTTCACGAGCATATGGGATCGGTCAAGAGTGTCTGTGGAGCGGGTGAGACTGGTCAGAATTACTTTGGGAGCAGATGAGATTGGCGAAGAGGGTCTGTGGTGTGGGTGAGATTGGTCAGGATTCCTTGGGAAGCAGATGGGATTCCTTCAAGATCAGATGGGATTGGTCAAGTGTGTCTGCAGAGTGGATGGGATTGGTCAGAATTATTTCAGGAGCAGGTGGGAGTGTTTGGGTTTGTCTGTGGAGTGGGCCAGTGTCAGTGCTTTGTAACAGTGAAAGTTTAACCTGTAATTTTAAGTTTTCTCTGCATTTTTGTTTTTGCCTTAATAACTTCAAGAGAGAAAAAGAGAGCGACTGTTGAGTTGAGAGATTGTTAGCTGTTATAATGTAGGTGATAACAGGAACTAACTTGTTTTAACATTATGGAATTTTAAATGAATGAAAAAATACAATCACCATATAGCATGACATAGTATATAGCATCCCATTAAAAATACAATTATTTCAGATTCCCTTGTCATGGTATACCATCAGACTGGTAGATAATCCCATCCCTAATTACCACACACATCACACAGGATCTCGCTCTCAGAAGCTGGCAGTTAACCAGGAACCGCTGCCAATTTTTTGTTCCTGCAACAACAGAGATGTTCAACAGCCATGACAACAAGCAGTACCACTAGAAGTCTACACCGATTAAAATGTGCACTTCATGTTCACTCGCTCTGCTCTCTGTTGGTAAAAATAGCCCTAGCTGGAAGCAAAGCATTTTACTGATCAAGACTTTGAGGAGTTTAAAAGGACAGTGGTAACCTTCCCGCACATTTAATATAGGTTGTTCTTTCCCCTCTGGCTCTCCAAACATTGTCTAAACATAAACGCTTCGCTTTCTCACGTGTGCTGATGGGTCGTCGGTAAGGCACAGGGCTTCTGACAGTGAAACGAGAAGGCTAGATTAAAACAGACCTACATGATGCTGGTTGGACTGTTTAAACACATCTTGGTAGGCACGACCATCCTTCTTACTCCTGTGCAGCAAATTCTTTCTGACTGAATCATAATTAACCAATCAGTCTTTCCTCGCATTTGAATATGCATGCTCCGAGCGCCGAGGACGTTCATGAAGAAGGCTTCGCCCGTGACAGTTCTGCACACTGAGGCAGATTCGCAAAGGGAAGATCAGAACATGGGCGGAATGACAAGTCAGCCTCCATTTGTCGGCCATATTGAGAACAAAGTGCTGAACAAACGCTAACAGATACACTGACAAATCAGTTTGTGATGAACACCGTGCACTTCTGTACAGCTCTGTTCCACAGAAAGTTACACTTTAAGGAATGTTTTGTGTGTTTGAATGGACGCCTGGTGTGTTTTCTTCTTCAGTGAGGTTCTCTCGGGTGCAGTGAGAAAGTGAATCAACTCTGATTCATCTCAATTGCTGGAAGTGACTCAAACATACTGTGTGTTTTGGGTTGCAGCATTTTTCATAGATGTGAGCTGCTGAATCTGAACCAAAGGACAGAGCTGTAGCTCTACAGAAACGCCACGTATGTTGCAGATTTGGACCAAGAAATAAAACAAAAAAAAAGGAAATAAACCCTAGAGGTGATGAACCAGAAGTATCAGCTTCCAGTTAATTGCAGGACACCAAGCACACACATTAACACTTAGGGGCAATTTAGCATAGCCAATCCACCTGCTAGCATTTGTTTGGGAGGAAACCAAGGAACCTAGAGGAAACCCACTTGGACACACGGAGAACAAGTGAAACTTTAAACAAACAGTAACCCAAGATCAGGATCAATCCCAGGACACTGGAGCTGTCAGGTAGCCATGCTAAGGTATTTATTTTGAACCTCTAAAGTACTAATTCTTGTTATATAAAAATATAGAGTCTGCTATTACAGATATGCCCAATCTACTTCTGGCATATATTTCTGTATGTGGAGTAAGATCTAACTGAAACCGCAACCAGAGTTCCACCAGCTTCCAAATTCCACTTAGGTATGCACATGAGGCTGTGTTTACATCCGTGTACTTTTTTCTTTTGTGTGTGCACTCCATCTTGGCCCATTTTTACTACGCTCCATACTTCCACACGTAAAAGCAACCTTGACCTTTCCCCCCACACACACACACACACACACACACACACACACACACACACAGACAGAGAATGGAGCGAGAGATCATCATTAATCACCGGTCATCTGTTCATGTTTCATGCAGCCGGCTCGAGTCATTAGTGCTAATGAGTCATGAGAGAAAGGGAACGGATCCAACCGGGGAAGCAATCCCATTTCCAAACTGACCATGCTGTCTATTTTTAAGCGTTGAAGAAAAAACTGCATTATACAGTAACATCCAGGGAAGGTGCGGTAAACCATATCCAAAGCCGTCAGCTCGGTGATTATTCACATTGTTTACAGCAAACCCAGAAAAGGTGCTATATCAATGCTGTAACCTTCACAGTCGTCCAACGCGCCCATCGTTTACCTGCAACCTTTTATTATCAGCGCCGAGTGCTATAGCTGAGAGCATCACATTAAGGATAAACTCACATCATGGCAGATTATGAGAACTGAAATAAAGAGGAAAATGGACTGAAATAGATAAGGCCTTGATGTTTTATGTTGTTTTTTTCTTTCCTCTAGGACACAGATTAGAAAAGAAAAGCTCAAGGATGACAAGGCTCTAAGCATAAACAAGGCAGTGAAGGTCTGATCATTTAAGGAGATTAAAAGTAAGGACTAGACAGGGTTCATGGGACAGGGTTTCATTTGATAAGCACCAAACAGTTGCATATCTGAGCTGTTTATACATATATACAGGTGCATCTCAATAAATTAGAATGTTGTGGAAAAGTTCATTTATTTCAGTAATTCAACTCAAATTGTGAAACTCGTGTATTAAATAAATTCAGTGCACACAGACTGAAGTAGTTTAAGTCTTTGGTTCTTTTAATTGTGATGATTTGGGCTCACATTTAACAAAAACCCACCAATTCACTATCTCAACAAATTAGAATATGGTGACATGCCAATCAGCTAATCAACTCAAAACATCTGCAAAGGTTTCCTGAGCCTTCAAAATGGTCTCTCACTTTGGTTCACTAGGTAAATCACAAACATTCACTGCCAAATTAGCTGGCTGTTCACAGAGTGCTGTATCCAAGCATGTTAACAGAAAGTTGAGTGGAAGGAAAAAGTGTGGAAGAAAAAGATGCACAACCAACCGAGAGAACCGCAGCCTTATGAGGATTGTCAAGCAAAATCGATTCAAGCATTTGAGTGAACGTCACAAGCAATGGACTGAGGCTGGGGTCAAGGCATCAAGAGCCACCACACACAGACGTGTCAGGAATTTGGCTACAGTTGTCGTATTCCTCTTGTTAAGCCACTCCTGAACCACAGACAATGTCAGAGGTGTCTTACCTGGGCTAAGGAGAAGAAGAACTGGACTGTTGCCCAGTGGTCCAAAGTCCTCTTTTCAGATGAGAGCAAGTTTTGTATTTCATTTGGAAACCAAGGTCCTAGAGTCTGGAGGAAGGGTGGAGAAGCTCATAGCCCAAGTTGCTTGAAGTCCAGTGTTAAGTTTCCACAGTCTGTGATGATTTGGGGTGCAATGTCATCTGCTGGTGTTGGTCCATTGTGTTTTTTGAAAACCAAAGTCACTGCACCCGTTTACCAAGAAATTTTGGAGCACTTCATGCTTCCTTCACTGACCAGCATTTTGAAGATGCTGATTTCATTTTCCAGCAGGATTTGGCACCTGCCCACACTGCCAAAAGCACCAAAAGTTGGTTAAATGACCATGGTGTTGGTGTGCTTGACTGGCCAGCAAACTCACCAGACCTGAACCCCATAGAGAATCTATGGGGTATTGTCAAGAGGAAAATGAGAAACAAGAGACCAAAAAATGCAGATGAGCTGAAGGCCACTGTCAAAGAAACCTGGGCTTCCATAGCACCTCAGCAGTGCCACAAACTGATCACCTCCATGCCACGCCGAATTGAGGCAGTAATTAAAGCAAAAGGAGCCCCTACCAAGTATTGAGTACATGTACAGTAAATGAACATACTTTCCAGAAGGCCAACAATTCACTAAAAATGTTTTTTTTATTGGTCTTATGAAGTATTCTAATTTGTTGAGATAGTGAATTGGTGGGTTTTTGTTAAATGTGAGCAAAAATCATCACAATTAAAAGAACAAAGACTTAAACTACTTCAGTCTGTATGCATTGAATTTATTTAATACACGAGTTTCACAATTTGAGTTGAATTACTGAAATAAATGAACTTTTCCACAACATTCTAATTTATTGAGATGCACCTGTATATATATAGTATACATGCATATACATGAATACATGAAACATAAAAAAAACATGTTGCAGTCTGGGAAAATGGAGAAAAGAAATCAGGTTTTGATCAAAATTTAGTTTTTTCTGCCAATAGTACGCTTTGACATATCTACATATACACTGATCAGCCATAACATTAAAACCACCTGCCTAATATTGTGTAGGTCCCCCTTGTGCCACCAAAACAGCTCTGACCCGTCGAGGCATGGACTCCACAAGACCTCTGAAGGTGTGCTGTGGTATCTGGCACCAAGACGTTAGCAGGAGATCCTTTAAGTCCTGTATGTTGCAAGGTGGGGCCTCCATGGATCGGAATTGTTTGTCCAGCATATCCCACAGATCGGATTGAGATCTGGGGAATTTGGAGTCTTGGAAATGTAAGTAAGTATGAGTCCAAGTACTCAATTTCAATAATACTTAAGTAAAGTATAAAACAGCAAAGTAAAACTTATGTATAGTAACAAAATACAAACATAGCTGCAAGCAGCAATTAAGGGGCCAAGCACAAAAGAGGCAAAGTAAGGAAATAAGCAAGTATGGTTTTAGCAAGGTCATGATTTTATGACAAACTGTTCAGAAGTTAAAATTAGCCATTTTTTTCATATCTCGTGACCACTAGGTGGTGCTGCGCCAAAACTGTGCAGGTACCCTCAGGGCATGCTGGTGATGACAGCTACCAAGTTTCGTCTAAATATGCAAAAAGTTTACAGATCAATTGATCAGATCCCGGGGTCTTGCAGTGGAACTGCAATGAAATGTTTAAAGTTTTCTCACTTTTCACTAGCGGTAACCAGATTTTAAAATGCTAGAACCATAAAAGTGAAACATATTTCATTTTTCAGAATAGTCTGTCCTTTTCAGAACTACATATACAGTATAGTGTATAGTAGAAAACTGTTTTTGTGACTTGTAGCTATACTATACTTTTTTATTATTGTTTTGCTTTTGCACTTTTAATTATTATATTTTTTTTAATGATTTGCATGACCTCTGCGATTGTACACTGCATCAATTTGCCTCTGCATTTTAATAATTGTTTATGATGTCCTTTTTCATGGCTCTATTCATCCCTAATTTCAAATGTCAAGCCTGCTTTTGGCAGACGGAGGGTGTCATAATCGATTTGCATAGAAGCAAGGTGATGAATCTGTACCAGTCCGTCCTTCGTCTTTGGCCTTATGAGTTCTGGGTCAGTGCAGTGCGTGTGTGAGTGTGTGTGTGTGTGTGTGTGTGTGTGTGCGTGTGTGTGTGTGTGTGTGTGTGTGTGATTTATTCTTTTCCATCCCTAGAGAAAATGTGAAAAGGGCACTGAATGTCAGCGGAGAGTTCCGGAGCTCTCCTGATTGACAGGTTGCCTGCTCGGTTGGTCACCGTGTGAAATATGAATATAGTTATCACTGAAAGTTATCCCAGTCCTTCCATCCGGTGGTATTTTCCTAGGTAAATTTATTAGTTAAACTATATGTCACATGTATGTAGGACATTATGTGATAGCATCAGTGTAGTGCGGCATCTGCACTCGGTGAGAGATCATTCAGCAATATTTCAGCAGGAAATCCTCCTACCTTTTTTGTCATATGCTTTTACCATATGCTCTTGAAGGCCACTGGTAATTGAAAGGAATCATTTGTTCCTATATTTTGATACGAATCAAAACGGATGACCTTCCGCCTTTTGCTGGAAATTAAAGCAGCGGGGTGTGGGTGTACTTTAAAAGGTGTGGGGAGCCTGGCTGAGTGGCATTACTCACTCGCCAGTGTGCCGCTGCAGAGCAGCCCGGCCGTTAATAAAGCTCTAGCCCTGACACACTCTCCATCACTCCTAATAGAGACATTGTCATAGCCTGCCATTTCCCAATTCCGCAGGCCCCCATGGGCGAATGGATGGGGTGGAGCCGAGGCTCTCATCTGTCCTCATTGTGGCCTGTGACATAAACACAGAGCCTAATAACTACCACAATGCCTCACTTCCAGCTCCTGGTGCATCATAGCAGTAATTAGATATCTATCCTTTTGGAAAAACATGGGATCTTTTTGTTTGTGCACTTATTTAGTAGAGCGTATTGGTAAAAGGATCTGTGAGACGGCTACTATATATAGTTCTAAAAACTACAATATGTTGAAGCTGAAATATGTTTCCCTTCAGCATGTATTGTATCTCAAGCAGAAGGATTTTAAAGTCCCCCATAAATGAAAAGAGAGAACTTCACATTTTTAAAAAATTCATTCCACTGAATTCATGACATAATCTACTTATGGAAAAATAACAATACTACTAAATTTCAAAGAATGATCAGTTCAGAATGGGAAATCAGTTCTCACTTCAATTATCAACATCATCACCTGAGGTAAAAGTCACAACATGAGCCTCATCGTCGACTCTTAACTCAGTGCGGAAATAATCATGATTGAGTCTTCATTCTTCTCTGTTTTGATGATGATCTGATGGCACAGGAGCATCATAGACATTTTGATTACAAACTGATCAGAATTAAAGGGATAGTTCACCCAAAAATGAAAATTCTATCATTTACTCACCCTCATATTGTTCCAAAACTGTATGACTGACTTTCATATGAAATGTCTCAGTGTTTTTTTTTTTTTTTTTTTTTTTTTTTTTGTACATGCAATGGACGTCATTGGGCACCAAAACTGTTTGGTTACCAACATTCTTCAAAATATCTTTTTTTTGTGTGTGTGTTCCACAGAAGAAAGAAATGCATACAGGTTTGGAACGACATGAGGATGAGTAATGATGACAGAATATTTATTTTTTGGTGAACTATTCCTTTAATGTCCATGTCACTGTATTGCACATAGCTATCCAACAACTTGATCAAAGCATGAGTGAGGAAATCCTACTTAGCTAGCGAGGTTTGAAACAACTTTAAGCAGACTGACTGTTTATACCACTGTGTTTGTTAAATTGGCTCCTTACACAACATGAACCTAGGAAAGATTAAAACATCATTTTGGTGAAATGTGTCAGAATATGTAAAAACCAAATCTGGTCAACACCAGCATTTTTTCAGAATTCAGCCCTTTATATACCCCTTTCTAAATGTATGCCCAACTTATGGTCATGCTACAGTAATAACCTGTTTTCCCATCCTAAGCTCTTTACGATTGTTTCCAAACTCTTCTGGATCTTCAGAACAGTTTTTGGATCCTGTCAGTTGTAATAGTTGACACCTCTTAGCTGTTTAACTCTGCCAGAATACAAATTTAAGGCCTTTTTACAAAAAAGGTCTGGGGTCATTTTTAGTTATATTATTGGATTATTGATTATTGTTGCATCATACACCAATATTTTCCATTTTAACATTTCAGTTCTTTTAGTGTAAATAAATTGTCATATAAATCAGTTGTTTTTCCTCAAAAAAAGAGTGGCGTGCACTCAACTTCTATATTCATTCGTTCATATAACTAATTATTAGTTAGCATCCCCTATTTGTTTCCCTCTATATGTCATTTATTTTATGTTATATAAGTAGTCATTTACATATTGTTAGGTTCCCTCTCTCTCGCTATGAAGCTAGCGGAGGCTAGCGGGGCAGCGTACTTCCACATTCCACTGAGCGCATGTCAGCGCTATTCATAAAAAGCTCTGGACTGTTTCATTAATAAACTCATGTTTGTTTTCTTTGCCATGTGCGTTTGTTTTTGTTCACGTCATGTCTCCGCCTCCCGTGTTATACCATGTGCTTATGTTTTGGTTTGTGTCATGTCTCAGCCTCCTTATTTTTATTGGTTCTTGTTCATTGAGTGTCATGATGAGTTTCAGGTGTCAATGATTTGTGTGTGTTTAAAAACCCCGCTCTGTTTCCGCTTCCTTGTGGAGTATTAGAGTTAAAGTTGAATAGTTTAGATTTCGTATGTGTATTTGCGCTAAGCCGATTTCTTTTCTATATTCTCTCGCTCGTAGTTCATGGTTCCCAGACCATAGATACCCGTTCATAGTTCGTATTCTTTAACTTCGTGGTTCCCATACCACCTCCTTGCCTTGCGTGTTTGTTCCTTTTGTTTTGTTTTCTGCCCATGAATTACTGCTTTATGGATTACTGCCTCATTCGTGAAGGATTATCTCATTTTGGATTATTGCTGCTTTTTTCTTTCAATGGATTATGGTTTGGTGTTTTTTGTTTTTCCTTTATTTTTTGAATAACTCGTTCCAAATAAACTGACATTTCCCCTGTGCATGCATCCTGACTCCCCTTCCTCCAGTTTACGTAACAGAATACTCTGCCAAAACATGGATGCAGCGGCGAAACTTCTGGATAACCGCGCCCCACTTTTTGTTCCCCTCCTGGATTCTATTTCTTTTTGGGCCTGTGTTCCGCCTCCTACCGCCTATGACGGCGTCTCGTGGCACCCCAGTTATTTTTTTTACAGGCTCAGGGATTTTTTATTGGTTTAGAGGGTCCAAAACCCAGTGAGGAATTGTGGGCGCGGTTCCTCCTTTCCCGTTTGGCCGGCTCAGCCCGCTGGTGGGCGGAGACCCACTTCGCCAGCGGATACACCGAACTGACAACAGTTCCAGGTTTCGTGGAGCTCCTGATGCAGGAATATGGGAGCCCAGAATCTGAGTCCGACCTCAATGCCCTACTGAACTCGGTGCACCTGCCCGGGGACCAGGGCCAGTCGTTCCTGGACTACTATGAGGGGGAGTGGGCTAACAGGGTAGCCTGCACCTCTCAGCTCCTGACCCAGAAGTGCACCACCGAGGGATGCACCCCCTCAGCCACCCTCCAGTGCCCCACCTGCAGGAAACAGGGAAGCAGGAGCAGCTACTTCTGCTCACAAGCCTGTTTACAGGGCAGCTGGCGGGTGTACAAACGGCTTCACAGGTGGGCAACCCCAGAGCTCCTGCCCCTGGAGGTTAACATGGCAACCTCCAGCCCCGAGCTCCAGCTGGAGGCCCAGCAGGAGATCTCCTCAGAGGAGCTGCATCTGGAGGTTAACATAGCGACCTCCAGCCCCGAGCTCCAGCCGGAGGCCCAGCAGGAGGTCTCCACAGAGGAGCTGCATCTGAAGGTTAACGTGGCGACCTCCAGCCCCGAGCTCCAGCCGGAGACCCAGCAGGAGGTCTCCACAGCGGAGCTGTCCCTGGAGGTTAACATGGCAACCTCCAGCCTTGAGCTCCAGCCGCAGACCCAGCAGGAGGTTTTCCCAGCGGAGCTGCTCTTGGAGGTTCATGAGGAGACCTCCACTCCTGTCCTGTTCCCATCGGAGACCCAAGTGGGGTGCTCCGCTCCAGCCCAGTTCCTGTCGGAGACCCAAGTGGGGTGCTCCGCTCCAGCCCAGTTCCTGTCGGAGACCCAAGTGGGGTGCTCCGTTCCAGCCCTGTTCCTGTCGGAGACCCAAGGGGGTGCTCCACTCCAGTCCTGTTCCCGTCAGAGTTTCAAGAAGAAACCTCCTCTCCTGTCCTGCTTATACCGGAGGTCCACGAGGAGACCTCTGCCCAAGCCATGTTCCTGCCAGAGGTTCAAGAAGAAACCTCCACTCCTATCCTGCTCATGTCAGGGGTCCATGGGATGACCTCCTTTCCAAGTTCTAGCCCATGTTTTAGCGCAAAATTAAGTCCTAGTCCATGTCCAAGTCCATGCCAGGTTCCTGCCCTAGTCCTAGTCCATGTCCAGTTTCCAACCCAGTTTCCGACCCAGTTTCCAACTCCATTCTGGATTTAGTCTCCAGCTTGGTGTTAGATTTAATTTCTAGTACTGTTTTTGCATTAATTCTCAGTTTGGTTGCTGAGTTAGTTCCCACCTCAGCACACGACTCTGTCTCCTCCTCTGTCTCCTCCTCTGTCTCCTGTTACCTTCCTAGCTCATCTTCCAATCCAGTTTCAGATTTTGTCTCCAGCCCTGTCTCCAACCCTGTCTCCAATTTAATTTCCAACTCTGTTTCCAGCTCTGTTTCCAGCTCTGTTTCCAGCTCTGTTTCCAATCAGGTTTTTGATTATGTTTATGGTTCTGGGTCTAATCCAGTTCTCTGTCCAGTTCTCTGTCCAGTTCTCTGTCCTGTCCCGAAGCCTGTCTCCCAATCTGTTTCCAAGTCTGTCTCGAAACCTGTCTCCCGATCTGTTTCCAAGTCTGTCTCTGATCCAGGTGCCAAATCTGACTCCAGTCCTGGTTCCCAGGGAAGCTTCAAGCTAAGCATCAAGTCAAGCTCCAAGTCAAGCACCAGGTCAAGCATCACTCCAAGCTCCAAGTCAAGCACCAAGTCAAGCATCACTCCAAGCTCCAAGTCAAGCACCAGGTCAAGCATCACTCCAAGCTCCAAGTCAAGCACCAGGTCAAGCATCACACCAAGTTCTCAACCAAGTTCTCGACCAAGTTCTCTACCAAGTTCTCAACCAGGGCCGAAGGGACAACCCGACACGCTCTGCTCTGGTCTCGGGACACTGGACATCGCCAGCCTCAGGTCCTGGGGGGCAGAGGTTAAGATCCTGCCCAGGGGCCCAGGTACGCCAAAGCAGCTAGAACTTGAGGTGCTTCGGGAGCCGCACCTTGGGGGGGGGGGGGGATCTGTTAGGTTCCCTCTCTCTCGCTACGAAGCTAGCGGAGGTTAGCAGAGCAGTGTACTTCCGCATTCCACTGAGCGCATGCCAGCGCTATTCATAAAAAGCTCTGGACTGTTTCATTAATGAACTCATGTTTGTTTTCTTTGCCATGTGCATTTGTTTTTGTTCATGTCATGTCTCCGCCTCCCGTGTTCTACCATGTGCTTATGTTTTGGTTTGTTCATTAAGTGTCATGATGAGTTTCAGGTGTCAATGATTTGTGTGTGTTTAAAAACCCCGCTCTGTTTCCGCTTCCTTGTGGAATATTAGAGTTAAAGTTGAATAGTTTAGATTTCGTATGTGTATTTGCACTAAGCCGATTTCTTTTCTATATTCTCTCTCTAGTAGTTCATGGTTCCCAGACCATAGATACCCGTTCATAGTTCGTATTCCTTAGCTCATTGTTCGTGGTTCCCATACCACCTCCTTGCCTCGCGTGTTTGTTCCTTTTGTTTTGTTTTCTGCCTGTGAATTACTGCTTTATGGATTACTGCCTCATTCTTGAAGAATTATCTCATTTTGGATTATTGCTGCTTTTTTCTTTCAATGGATTATGGTTTGGTGTTTTTTGTTGTTCCTTTATTTTTGAATAACTCATTCCTAATAAACTGATGTTTCCCCTGCGCATGCATCCTGACTCCCCCTCCTCCAGTTTACATAACACATATATGATGTTTCATTTTGATTATTCAGCTTTTAAATACGGGTCGATTGAATGTCTTTTGATCTTTATACAGGTTTAAGGTATAAAATTATATTTTATACCCTCGGCAGCCTCACAAACTGGTGGATTGGAAAGCATTAGAAATACAAAGCCTTTAGTCCAGATGTGGTAAAACAGCACCAGACAGGGATTTACCTGCAAGAAACCAATTATCCCAAATCTACCAGGAAATCACCATGGAAGGATTGTGGATGAGAAGCTTCTCATCACTGACCAGAACATTTAATTTTTCACCGCTCATCTTCTGTCTTGCTCCTGGTTTCTTTACGACACTGTTAATCTTTTTCTCTCTAGACTAATAGCTATTGGCCAGAGTCAAAATTCTGTTGAATTATTATTATTATTATAATTTTTTTTTTCCATTACCAGGGATTTTCATTCATTCATTTATCTTGGTCTGTGTTGTGGTGGATCCAGAACATATCCCAGGAACACTGTTTATAGGGTGGGAATACGCCCAGAATAGGATGCCAGTCCATCACATGGCATCACACAGTCAAACACTAGGGTAGACAATCCACCAGTTAGCTTGTATTTAGGAGGTGGGAGGAAACTGGAGAACCAGGAGGAAACCTACAAGGACACAGGGAGTATATACTGAACTGTATACAGACAGTAACCCAAGCCCAGGATCAAACCAGGGATCTTCACTAGTCGCTTTATCCTGGCCATGGTCATGGCCATGGTCATGGTGGATCCAGAGCCTATCCCAGGAACATCACTTGAGGTAGGAATACACCCTGGATGGGCCACAGGTCCAGAATTGTCTAAAAATGATTGTGTTATGTAAAAATTTACAGATATATATTAATAAATTAAGATAATTAAAACAAATTCTCACTGAATTTCAATAACAGTTTTATCTTGGTCAGGGTAGTAGATCTGGACCTTATCCCAGGAACACTGGATGCAAGGTGGTAATACACCCTGAATGGGATGCCAGAATACAAATTCATTATAAATATTATTTCAAGTAATACTTGTCCATACTAATTGTTTTTGCTTCGGCTCTGTTAATCCTTGTTTGACCATTCTGTTTAAACCAACGTCATGTTTTAAACTCTATAAACCACATTCTTTTAGCCAGATATGTTGGCACCAAAAAATCTTGAAGAAATCACAGAAACCACAAAACCACAAAAAAAAACAATCCGTGCCACTCTAGGCTTATGCGAATGTCGGCAGAGTGACTGACACTTGGAAAAACATGACTGGATATTGAACTGTTTGTATCCAAAGCAAGCGCTGGTGGCTGACAGACAGCTATTGAGCGGCTAATCCTCCACAGCAGACTTAAACGACTTTGGCTTGATCTCCTAGGGATACAGATTTACAGTTAATTATAACTTACAACTTGGACAAATTACAACTTAAATTTGTTCAGTATACAATAAATGAGGCTAAACAATACACAAGACTGGTATAGTGTATTGCATAAGTATTCAATCCCCTTGGACTTTCCCACATTTTGTAGTGTTACATCCTGGATATGAAATGGACTTAATGGGTATTAAAATATTATAGGCATTAAAATAGCCTATAATATTGAAATGGGGTGATCTCAATATAAATACACCTGTTCCTTGAAGGCACCAGGGATTATTAGAATAAATACCTAAACAAATGGCATCATGAAGACCATGGAGCTTTCAAAACAAGTCCGGAACTAAAAAAAAAAAGTTTTGGAAGAGTATCAATTCTGACCAAAAGTCAGTGACCAGGTAAAGAGGGCATCAGTCAGAAAAAGCAAACAAGAGACAAGGGTAACTCTGAAGAAGCTGGAGAGATCCACAGCTCAGAAGAAAGAAGCCATCCACAGGACAACCATATACCACATTTCCACACTTTGGGAAACCTAAAACTACACATCATCTTGAGAACATCTTCTCCACAGTAAAGCATGGTGGTGGCAGCATCATGTTCAGAGTTACCCTCAGCTTCCTAGTTGCTTCTCTGTCTAATGAGAACTCGGTCACTTTTTATTTGTAAATAATTTTGCAAAATATACAAATTTCCCCCACCCATTTAACTGTTTTGTGTAGATTCATGACATAATCCCAGAAAAGTCCATTTCAGTTCCAGGTTTTAACACATAGTTCAAAGGCAGGGAATTCTTATACAAGGCACTGTATTTGTGGGGGACAAAAAAGAAGACTACAATAAAAATAAGGAACAATCCATTGACAACAGTTCAGACATTGACTAACCAGAAATGAGGCCATTCTGAAAACGATTCAAACAGAACACGGCCAGCTTTGAAGAATTTGCTTCATGGTCAGAACTTGCCAGAGTTGCCCACAGCGAGAAACAGAATAGCCCATTCCATACTGCGAGGTGATTAGAGGGGCTGGAGCCAAGTGGACTTCAGGGGGAATAGCTGACATGGGCGCAGAACACAAGATGAACAGGCGTAATGAAGCCAGTGGTTCCCTGCAGCCCATTCCAAATCCCCGTCCAATTCCTCATCACTTACTGATCACTGCAATCTAGGGTCTAATGGTCCCGCCAGGATTCAGCATGCCCATTCGCTGTCTGGCTGCGATGTTCTCCGCCATGATGGACAGCTAATAGCTCTGGCATGAAGGTCTCCGAATGGGTCTGGCTTGATTTGATTCATCAATTAACCCTGGAGTTCATCCCCATCAACTTTGAATTGATTAGAGAACAGCTGTTCAAAGCATTGGATCAATTTCAGTTTCTTACAGAATACCATTCACATATTGTTTAAATTCGGGGGAGGAGTGGGGGAGCTTGGAGGAATTTTCTTCCTGGATGCAACTGGAGGATTAAGAAAAATCGATTCAGATTTACTGTAACTGATTTTCAGATGCGATCGGAAAAACAAACAAAAAAAAACATACATACGTATATTTTTAGGAATTTTCTTTTCAAGCCAGTAGAACGAGGTACTGTGTGTTTATACTTATTTTTCTGGATACAGGCAATTCCAAGCAAATCAATCAATCAATCAATCAATCAATCTATCAATCAATCTGTCTATCTATCTATCTATCTATCTATCTATCTATCTATCTATCTATCTATCTATCTATGTTCAAATGTCACAACCTTAATGCTGGAACTACCTTTAGTAACACAACTCAAAGCCGTATTCCATGGAATGCATTTCTTTTTCTAAGGACATCCTTGAGTACACTTCAGCTCCTTGCAAAAGACAGCACGTCCTTCAACAGCCATGCAGATCAAAATGAAACATTTCCTTGTGTAATATTACGATGCAAAACAGCATGCACAACATTAATATCTAAAATGTCAGCGCAGTCATAATGTCAGAGCGCACAAGCATGTCTTTCTATTAAAATGCCATGACAGAGTTTCAGCATACAGATGATGGTAGAACGTTTTAACTGGCCCTAATGTAGCATTAGCTCAGTAGCAAAAAGTAAATACTGAAAGAAAGAAAAAAAACCCCTGAAACTACATATACTGTATATAAGAATGAAAATAGCCAGGAGGAAGAAACATGAGGTGATTCACGATAAGCTATTATTATCCATTAAAGAGAATGAGATGGTTGGGAGCACATCATTGGTTTTAATCATCAATATAAAGGAACTCGGTCGTATCCAGACTCGCGGGCAGAAACGCCTCTTTGAAAGGAAGTCTACCATGGAAAATTCATCCCAGCTGATGAATTCCTTTCTTTGCCCAAGGACATGAATCACAACTCAATTTAATTGGGTAAGTACAATAAATGGAGCTTTTGATGACATCGATATGCATGGGCAATGGGACGCCTCTGACGTGAATGAACATCCTTGGCAGAAGAAGAAGCCAGTTACAGGTGGTTCAATTGGAGGTGTGGAATCGAATCCTTTGAAGTTTTATATTACGTTACTAAATTGAACATGAAAAACTCATTCATTACTGTGATTTAATCTGGCACAGAATGGATATTAGACACTGTTTAAACCACTCTCTCTCACCTACTGTGCACCATTTCCTTCCTTCATTCCTTGCTCATAACAGCCGGCGAAGTTCCTTACACTGATTAATCCTAGTTCTATGATTAAAAATAAAAAACACTTTCACTCAATTCTTCATGACTTTGAAAGTCCCTCTCCAGAAAAATAATATGTCCGTCATCACGTGACATTCACGTGGTTTTTAGACATGTGGCTTTTAAAATGTTTCACACATAAGTACATGTTTGAATTTTCAAATGACATTCACATGATTCAGTTATTTTCATATGATTCATTTTTCAGATACAAGTTTTAAGATGAATCATATATTTTCAAAGGATTCCTTTTTCACATACAAGTTTTAAGATGAATCATATATTTTCACATGATTCCTTTTCTCATATCTGAATTTTCACGTGATTAATTTTTTTCATATGATTCCTTTTCTCTCATCTGAATTTTCACAATTTGTATATTTTCGAATGATTCCTTTTTCACATACAAGTTTTAACACGATTCATTTATTTTCACATGATTCTTTTTTCAAATGCAAGTTTTAAGATGATTCATACTGTATACTTTCATATGATTCATTTTTGTTCCCAATCAATTTTTCCAACTGATTTTTTTCCCTCATCATTCATTTTGCATGATTTATATATTACATGAGTTTTAAGATGATTTAATATTGGTTTTAACATGATTTGTTTACTTTTACATGATTCAATTTTTCACATCCTTTATTTATTTTCACAATATTTTTTTCACTTGATTACATGATTCATTTATTTTCACGATTCATTTTTTTTCATATAGTATGTTTATTTACACATGGTTTATTTTCTACATATGGGTTTTTTTAACATGATTTGTTTATAGTACCTTTCCATGATTTTTCACATATGACTTTTCATAAGATTCATATATTTTCAAATGATCCATTTTTCACGGATGATTCTTCAAATAATCCATTAATTTTCACCTGATTTTTAAATTTTTTTTGGCCACAAATGGATTTTCTCATGATTCATTCATTTTTTTTCACAGGATTTTGCACACTATTCATTTATTTTCACATGGTTCATATATTTTTAAATGATTCATTTTTTCAATCATTTTTCACGATTCTTTTTTACATATGGGTTTTCATATGATTTATTTACTTTCATGATACATTTGTCACTTGTGATTTTTGTCCCATGATTTGTTCACATTTACATGATTCACATGACCATTTTTTCACTGATTGGTGTTCACATGATTCATTTTTCACGTGATCACGATTGCTCACATGATGTCACGTTTACTTGAGTTCACGTTTTTACACGTGATTACACATTACTCCCATAATCACATATGACATGTACTGTAGGTAATTTTTTTTGCAAGGGAGTTGAGGTAGAATCACAAAATAATGCATATTAAAAATGCATATTTAAATGCATATTTAAAGGAAGACAACCATGTACAGAAAACAAAATTACATGAACTTCACAATATCAAATCTATGTGTTTTTTTTTAAATTCATGTGAAAAACAGACTTAATCCGCATTTGAGGAAGCAGTTCAGTGTATATACTAATCCCTACAATAACATGAACGGGAGTGAGCATTGCTCCACAAAGGGGGAAGGACTAGTGAGATAAATTAGGCTGTGTGTTAGAATTAATTAAAAAGACGACGCACAATCCAGAAAGGAAAAGAAAATGGTGATGAAAAGTGCAGTCATTTAAAGAGCACAAGACTAAATAGCAGTTCAGACGTTTCAATGTTTAAGGAACAAAACACTTGTGGGCGTGCTGTTATAGGAAAATAATCAACGATGTGATGGAGTGATGTAGCTCGATGTCAAGAGGAGTTACTTTTACCAAACTGAAGATGATTCTTTTCCAATGAGTGTATTATTCCTCTTATAACACAACATTTTGCTAAATATTATAACTTTTTATTTGCTAAAGAATGACACATGGTGTTGTTTTTTTGTCTGTCTATTTATAGTTAAATATTTAATGTCGTGGAATATCTGTGAAACAAGATAGTCCCTGCAATAAACAGCTGCTCCCTCACCAGCCTCTCTTTTTTTCTCTTAAAGCTAAAGACAAAAAAAATGTCTGACTGTTACAAAGTGCTATAACACTGGAGACTCCTTCCATAAATGTTAAATAAACATCTCCTCCTGAAAAACTTCGCCATATCAACGTCTGTCTCACAAGTCCCGATGTAAGTTGTTACTATAGGAACAATAACGTATTAGCAGGAGGAGCAAATTAATATAAACCATACAGCAGTGTCTGAGCAACACCTTCTGACCAATCAGATTTAAGAATTCAGTAGCACTATGGTATAATAAGGGTTAACCAGCAACCCGAGCACACAACGTGTTAAACCTGCTTATATTTTGTCTCCTAGCAGGGGCGAAGCAATGAACACCATTTCTCACTGTGAGTGTAGCATGGAATGTGGTGACCTCTTCCTCCGAGCTCCTTAGTGTAACATTACTCCATTTTCTGCTGTGATGCCTTATGCAAATGCTGTGGCCCAGGTGAAGTGCTCTCCAAAGGCTCTTCGTTTTCAGCTATTGTGAAGCCACACGGCATGGAAAGCAAATGATGCTCTCTGGGAAAATTGGCAGGAGTGAAATAACATTTTTATTGAGGGCCACTTACAGTGCATAAACAGGAATGAACTCGTTTTCAGCTCAGACTCGCAAGCGCCGTTTCAGCACACATGTCCGAAGAACCGGAACTAATCGTGTGTCTTGTAAATAGCTTATCCATAAGACAATTCGTTTTCATTTACCACGTACTTATCATTCGCCGTCTGATTAATATCTTTTAATTATACCTAGGAGATTGGTCAATATTCGGGCCAAGACTGTAAAAAAAAGGTATTGAACCAAGAGGAGAAAATAAGGCCAGGCAGATGGAAATGGAAAATAGGAATAAATATATAAATAATTAAGTAAATAGAGACATATGTTAGGCTGAAAATAAACGCAGATACAAATACCTCTGTAAAATCAAACAGCTTAGATGAATACATTCAGGTTGATTCAGTGCAGTTAGAGCTGTCAATTACAAAAAAACACAGCAAACTGATATTATTTTTGTGATTAAAGAAATATATCACTAATTAAACATGCTCAATAAATGATCAAATATATATGTCCCTTAAATACATCATGTCCAAGATGACTTAAAATCATCAGGACATTAATCCAAAGAAGATGAAAATGATGGGAATGATGGGACAAAGAGGATTTTTTTTTTCCGAAGACAAACTAAAATGAGCTCATGTTAAAAAAACACTAACGCGTTTCATTATAAGTAAAAAAGAAAAAAAGAAAAAAAAAAAACATGGCTAGGGCTAATCATCATAATAAGTGCATCTTTTTTTCCAACAAGTACATATTGTCATGTCTCTGTTTGCTTCTGTTTCAAACTCCCAGAATTCTGCTAGTCATGTCATCTGACCGGTCACATGACCGCTATTTCCGTTCACTAGCCCCCGATTATCTAATCACATATACACACACACACACACACACACAGACACACACCTGTCTCTCATTCCCAAACTCACTGAAATAACCCTGAGTTTCAATAAGTCATGTTTGGATCTCCAAACCCTGTATTAATGGTTATCTGGGAAAAAAAGAAGGGAAAAAATGTGTTCATGTTAAATACTATTTAATAGTGTAAAACAAAAAAGGTGGCTATTTTTTTTTTTATAAAGTGGCTATTGGAAAAGAAATGATCTACTGTAAAGCTAGCTGAAAAGGCAGATCTGGTTCACTTTAAACCTTTAAAGCTAGCTTCTTAACTACAATGTTTAGAACAGTTTGATCACAAACACACACACACACACACACGCACACACACACACACCCCCCAATGCAGTGTTCATGCCAAAAACAGTGATAAACATTTTTCGAAGTTGTGTATACCCATAAACCCATTTACTTCTCATTACAATCTCATGGCTGAGAAATTCTGTTTGTTTTCTTTTTAAACTAATGTCTCTTCTCATTCTCTATGTGATGACCCAACAAACCTTAGCAACAATGAAAGCTAGTCACAGCTTTCAACTTTTAACATATAATATCGTTTTCATGATTCTATCTAGCCAGCGTTCTGGAATAAACATCTGGCTAACTGTCCATGCCTTGACCTTTTTAAGGGTATATGTTATATTATGTCAAGGTTACTGCTAGCCATGTTTTCTAGCTAACAGTAGCTTCTAGCCTGCATTAAAAAAAAAAAAAATCATAAGCTTTGGTAGTTTTTACATGCCACAAAGATGACTGTGTCAATCAAGATATCAAGACAACATCAAGCCTCTAACCACGATACTTATTACTCCCTTGCACACGTCGATATTTTTTAACCGCTGCTGTGGTTTACATTGTCCCCTTCATCTGGGAGGATGTTTTTCCAGATCACGTTCAGGGAACGGAGCTCATTTACGTTGCTCTTTATGGTCTATTGATTTGAAGGGGCAGATTAACTGCCAGCACCACAGTGGATGCTGAGCTGAACCGATAGAGCTGAGCTGAAAATAAGCAGCCACTCGGTCTTTGCTTAAGTCAGACCGAAATGACACTAGAGCTGGGAAATAAGTGGAGCTAAATGTGACATTTATCATCAGTAGTGATACATGACTCCATGCTTGATGCACTATTCTTTCTTTCTTTTCTTTTTTTTTTTTTTTTTTTTTGAGAAAATCAAAAGTAACACTTGCATTAAGAGCAATAACAACTGCACTAGCTAGAGCCAGGCATGAAATTTTAAACGGATTTACGAGTGATAGATAGCTCAAGGGTGTGTGCTTTCTTTGGACTGGTAATCAGTGGGCTGTTCATTCTGTATTCAGATCCCTGCTGGGACACTACTGTTCTGCCTGATAGCAAAGCTTTCAGTCCCTCTGTGTGACCCACAGATGATGCAATAATGTTTATACTGTTTAAATTTAGATTAAATTACCACCAGTACATTTTGTTTTGAATAACAAAACACTGAACTCAGGACGTGAGCTGCTCCACTGTCATGTCCACGAGTCATTCGAAAATTAGGGGTACATTTGACGTCAACTAGACCAGTTGTTCCTAACCCTGTTCCTTGAGATCTACCTTCCTGCAGGTTTCATCTCCAACCAAAATCTAACACCCCTGTTTTAGCTGATCAAGAACTTCTTAACGCAGTGATTAGATGGTCAGGTGGGCACCATTATGGTTGGAGCTAAAGTCTTCAGGAAGGTAGATCTCCAGGAACAGGGTTGGTGACCACTAAACTGGAAGGTACAATTTTATTTATTTATTTATTTTGATAGATCAATAAGTTTTCAAAGTACTGCATTTCCTGACTATATATTTACTGATTACTAAGCTATAATGTAAAAAAATAAAATAAAATAAAATAAATAAAGTAAAGAAGCTTGTGCCATTAATTTGTTAACTATGTTACGGACAAAATGTCTGTCACTTCAGTTGAAGTGCTAACTATTAAGTGACACTAAAAAGTGTCTATTTAGACAGTTTCGTAATGGCCTGTTTAAAACCAGGTCAAATATGATTGATTGATTGATTGATTGGTTGGTTGATTTTGCTGAGTGGTTTAAATGGATCCTTAATCCTAAAATGATGGTTTATCATAAATCTCTAATAATGCATGGCCTTAAGAGTTTTATTTGTGATTGTTGCAGCCAAAAATGCTTGATTTTGCAGCTGCTTTGTTTTTTTTTTTTGTTTTTTTTTCAAAATTTGCTATGCACTTTTGTGTTTTTAGCTGTACTCGTATTCAGTGCACCTGAATCAAAGAGGGCTTTGGCAGAATGCGTGTCGTGATGATGTCACATGATGCATCTTGGCTCAAATCTGCTGTAATTTTGAAAAATCGTAAGCTCCTCTGAATATTTTATAATTGTTTGCTTGATTTTGCGTTAATTTCTGCAATCGCAAAATCACACAATCCTGGTGGGACTGGGTTATGCAACAGACCTACCTGGTTTAGTGTAGATTATACTGTTAGTATACGTGAAAGAAGGAATTCTCTTGGTTAAAAAAGTACAAAAAAGTACAAACAAAATAAAAGCAAGTGCAACATAATTGATAGTCAAAGTGACATAGTTGACATGAATAACATATTTGACCGGAGACATTACTAACAATCCAAATGCTGTTCACACTTTTGAATTAAACAGTCACTTTTTCTAAAGGATGCTAATTCTGGTCTGCTTGGCTTCTTGTACTCTGTATGACAGGTTTTGAAACCCACAATTAATTCCCATTTTCCATGTTTGGTCATTGCTTCCTGGTCCTTTTTTGTTTGTTTGTTTGTTTTTTTACAACTATCTTTATCTTTTAGTTAAGGGGTATGTGTGTGGGGGGGGGTATTGCAACTTTTAACAAGACAAGCAATTTATTTCATTATTTAAACACACACACACACACACACACACACACACACACACAAAACATTTTGGGATGTAATTTAGTACTTTTTAATACCTTTGTTCCTCGTTTCACTTATTTTAACAGAGCATCATTTGCATACTGTCTTTTTTTTTAATTAGCAGTTTTAAGTGTTTTTTCTTAGTCCAAGTCCTTGTTTTATTCCCTGTTTATAGCATCTACAGTGTTCTGGTTTTGATTGCAGGCTGCTCTTTGGTTTATGATCATTGATTTCACTGCATTCACCCTGTGTCTTGACTCCTGCTATAAATATTGATGATAATTCTTTGTATATGGATCCACGTCGCTCTCTTGACACTACGTTAATATGTTAATTCCTTGGAGAGGGTATGTATGAGCATTTTGCCATGAGATTATGAGAAGTGTGTCCTCATGCAAACAAATACATAAGCAGATACAAATGCTACTTTTATATATATATATATATATATATATATATATATATATAATAAACAATCTGAACAGATTTTATATTGTCCAAAGGCTATGCACTCGCAAAATGTTCCATAAGAGCAGTCCTCATTACCACCCGCTTCTTACCTAGAGCTGAACATTTTATTTTGGGAGATGGGAAAAAAATCCTTTAATGTTCCTGCTCTCAACCTGATAATATCAAAGACACATTTCCTCCCAGCCCTCCTGGGTGCCTTCCGGCCGCCTCGCGCTCATAATTACAGAATGAATACGCATTAGCCACAAGAAAGAAAGACTTTTGGGCTGAGTTATACCAAGGCACAAGCTCTTTCTCCCTCTCTTGCTGCGTGTTGACTCTGCAGCGCTGCGGCACGGAGATTTATGGGACACTTAATTCAGCAGCCGGAGAATCAATGGAAAAAGACCAGCCCCACCTTGATAACTCCAAGCCTCGATATATCATAACCCACCTTGCAGATGGGTGAGAAGCTCATTCATGGAGTGACACGCAACCTTGATTCCGGCATGCCGCTCCACGCTGGAGTGACTGTGCATAACCTTTAAAGCTCATATAGCTCCGCTCTGTCTTCACTTTATCAGGAGAAGATCAGCGAGCGCATTTTAATCAGGGAGAAATATCATAGAAATTGATCATGGATCTGTTAAGAGAATATGCTTTGAATGTACACACAGTGGGCAAGAGACAAAATAATAATAATGATACGAACTAAGCACACAGTTTTTTATACACCTTACAAAATAATAGACTCTGTGGGACGATGGTGAGAGATAGAGCACAGCTTGTTACGTTCCACAAAAAACTCAGGAAATCTTGGTAAATAAAAAGAATACACCAGCTAACTGACTAAACACAGCATTCTCATGAAAACAACCATCGTTCTATCAGAGAGCATCTACTCTAGATTTATGGTTTGAATGTCTCATAAAAGCTAGACCTTTTTTTTTTATTTTTATTTTTTTATTATCATAGACCAGTAAAACCTTCCAAACACAGAAAAAATCAAGTGTTTGACCTTAAATCTGGTTTCTAAAACCTAGCAATAAAACATTGTAGAAGTTTATCACCTTCACCATATTGTGAGTGTAGTTTACTGTATTTACACTATAGTTATTAGTAGTTTATTGTATTTACTCTATAGTGAGTAATAGTTTACCATATTTACTCTACACTCAGTAATAATTTACTATATGTACCCTATAGTGAATAATATTTAGTGTATTTAATTTATATTGAGTAGTAATTCCCCATATTTACCTTATAGTGAGTACTAGCTTATTGTATTTACCCTATAGCGAGTAGTAGTTTACTGTGTTTACCCTATTTTGAGCAGTAATTTACTGTATTTACCCTATAGCGAGTAGTAGTTTACCATATTTACCCTATTTTGAGTAGCTTACTGTATGATATTTGCCTTATAGTGAGTAGTAGTTTACTGTATTTACCCTGTGGTGAGTAAGATTACTGTATTTAACTTATAAAGCCTATGAATTTACCATACTTACCTTATAGCAAGTAATAGTTTATGATATTCACGCTATAATGTGTAGTAGTTTATCATAGTTTAACTTCTAGACGGTATTAGATTGACTGTCTTTACACTACAGTGAGTAGTAGTTTATCGTATTTACAAAATAGTGAGTAGTACCGTACTCATCATACTCATACTCATCCTTAAAAAGTATAGGTTTACCAATGTTACCCTAGAGTGAGCCGTAGGTTACCATATTTACCCTATAATAAGTAGCAGGTCACCAAATTCACCCTATAGTAAGGATAGTTTACCAAATTTACCCTATAGTGAGTAATAATTCACCAGATTCGTCCTGTACTGACTAATAGTTTACTATATTTTCCCTATGACTAGCTGTTTACAGTATTTTTCATATCATGAGTGGTATTTTGCAATAATTACACTAAAAGTGTACCATAATTACTATAGAAACAATATAAAAAGTATAAGTTTACCATATTTACTTTATAAATGTTTGTATTTTAACACATTAACCGATATTTATTTATTAGCTTGCTATATTTATATTTAACCATACAGACATTAGTAGTTTAATGATAATCATACAGGGACTAGTAATTTACCATAATTATCCTGTTAAATGTATGGATTTACCATATTTACCCTATATTGAATAGTAGTTTACTGTGTTTACACTATAATAAGTAGCAGTTTCTCTATATTACTATATTTACTCTGTAGTGAGTGTTACTATGTATTCAGAGAGAGACGTTTTGTACAGGGTGATGTGTTTATGACCATTGGGGTTCAGGCCAAACTGTAGCACCGGCTGCTTGAGGCAACCCAGACTTGGCCAAGTGTGGCACTCTGTTGAAGGAGGAGGTTCTGCTCTGAAGGCTGAAATTGATTTGGAACAATTGCCGAGCAGGCACTGGCCGTGTCGCACCCATAAATGGCAGGTGACTGCCAGCCCCAGAGCTTAGATTAACCCACATCCCTCTACCATTGTGAGATGGTCTACTCATTCACAGTCCATTAAAGTCAGCTGTTCCACAGGTTTGCCAGCCCTATAGACCTAATATACATATTACATGCCTGTACCTCATACAGCATCAAGATTCAGTGCGAATAATGCACTAAATGCATGACTGTATCATTGATTTTAGAATATAAAAAAAACTATATCGAGTCAATACCTTTCAGAGGGTGTACAGAGAGAATTTTTTATTTTTTCTGTACTAAATTCATTATTCCTCTGAAAATGTCAAAGAAGTGCTGCAAGAGTTTGTTCTTTTAGTATCACTTAGCAATGGTTTCATACAGCACAAGAGCCAAAAAACCAATGATTAAACATTCCCTAAAACGCCAGAGTGATTTAATCAACTAAAGGTGCACTCTGATTAATCCAAACATTATGATTAATTACATAAAAGAACCCTTTCATTAATCAAACACAGGGTTCTCAGTTATATTTTATTAACAAATCAGAGCTATAAAAAATTATAAGCACTCTATAACCTGCCAAGAGCAGAAACTCATTACTAAAGCCTCCTGACCTTTATAAAGAGAATAATATAAGGATGCCAAAAAAGTGAGATTCTCATGGAAATCCATTCAAAAGATGATAAAAATATCTGGAAAATTATAAAGTCCATTTATTAACACTATACTGAGAAGTACTTTCCCATATTCCCCTGATAGACAGTAGGAGTTAATCATATTTACATAAGTATAATAAGTAGGAGTTAACTATACTTATCCTATAGTGAGTAATAATTTACCATAGATACCCTTGGAGCACAGTAGTTCACAATACATATGTTAATTGATATTTACCCTATAGTAAGTAGAAATTGACCAAAAACATAATAGTGAGTAGTACTTTACCTAGTAGAATTCACTAATTTATCAATAATCATATTTACCATATTCACCCTATAGACAGTAATAGTTTACCATACCCACCCTATAGTGAGTAATGGTTTATCATATTCAAACTATAGACAGTAGTAGTTTACCTGATTTACCTTGTAATGAGTAGTGCCTTATTATATATACCGTATTATGAATAATAGTTAAAAATATTTACCCTATAGTGAGTAACATTTTAACAATAATCCTACAGAGTCGTAGTTTACTGTATTTACTTTGTAGTGCTAGTAGTTTACCAAATGTACCCTATGGGTGGTGGTAGTATACCATATTTATCCTATAGTGAGTAGTAGTTTACCATACTCACCCTATGGAGAGTAGAAGTTTACCATAATTACCTTATAGTAAGTAAGAGTTTACTTTATTTACTCTAAAGTGAATAGTAATTTACCATATTCACCCTGTAGTAGTAGTAGTTTACCATATTTACCCTATAGTGAGTGGTAGTTTACAATTTCACCCTATAGAGGGTAGAAGTTTACAGTGTTTACTCTAAAGTGAATAGTGGTTTGCCATATTTACCCTATAGTGGTAGTAGTAGTAGTTTAACATATCTACCCTTCAGTGAGTGGTAGTTTATAATATTCAGTCTGTGGTGCATGTGGTTTACCATAGTTTGCCTTTATAGGGTTGTAGTTTACCATATACATCCTACAGACAGTGGTGGTTTAACGTGTTAACCCTGGGGTGAGTGGTGGTATGCCATTTTAACCCCGCTAGTTGGTAGCAGTTTAATATGTTTACCACTTTAGTGGGTAGTTTACCATATTAGGCCTATAATAATTTGCAGTATGTCCCCCCTGTAAAGAGTGGTAGTTTACCATATTTACCCTGTAAATGGTTGTGATGTGCCAGGTTTACCCTGCAACAAGTAGTAGTTTGCCATATTCATCCTGCAGACAGTGGCAGTTTGCCGTATTTACCCTATAGTTGTAGTTTACCATTTTTGCCTTGTAATGCATGGTAGATTACCATATTTAGCTGTTCATGAGTAGTAGTTTGCAATATCCATCCTATACTACCCTAGTAGTTACTACATTCACCCTACAGAGATACCATATTTACTCTATAGTGAGTTTTAGTTTGCCATATTTACCCTTTACACTTGTGTTGCTTTTGATATTCACCCTGCAGCATTATTCACACTAAGTTCATTTATCCAGGCACCTTTGACATAAATGAAACGTAGAAATTTTCCTATTTATTTTCATCTTGATATCTATATGAATTCAAACTGCAGCCTGCGGATTTGATTAAGGGTTTCTTGTTGACACTCTTCCAAGTATTATGGAGAGAGTGAGAGAGAGAGAGACGGAAGAGTGAATGATAAAATGAGTGAGAGGGGACAGATGTTCGAAATATGTGCTGGAGCCAGATATTAAAGAGGTCTGTTGGACAGGAGAGACGAGAGTGGCATCCAACTGTGTAATTGACAGGCAAGTAAATGATAGGCTGAGGCAGCCAGTTAACCAGGCCTGCAACAGCAGCAGGGGAAATGACCTGCGTTTGGGGGATGGATACATCAACATGTCAGATAAGAGACTTGGTTGTGTAACACCTGTACCTACAATATGCTCTTATGATTCCAAACATATCAATTAGCGTGGGCCAACTGCTATCTAAAGTCTTTAACAGTTACGGTAATAGATTTGCTGAAAATGAAAGGTTAGTATCCTCAGGCTGTTACAGTGCCTTGCATAAGTATTCAGCCCTGTTGCTGTAAACCCTCTAAATTACTTCTGGTGCAACTAGTTGACATCAAATGGAGTCAACCTTTGTGCAATTAGTGTCACGTGATCTCAATATAAATGCACCAGTTCCTGAAAGGCCCCAGAGTTTGTTAGAGACCATACCTAAACAAACAGCATCATGAAGCAACCGAATTGCCAAGATGTCTCTTGCAGCCTTCTTGCTCCTTTAGTCGACTGTTTCCTCACACTTAAAGGCAACTGCTTGTGTTAAAAGGTGATGATCTGGACACTACTGAAAAGTTGCCAACTTGGGAGGCATGCACTACACACAGAAAATTTGGATCATCCGAATGGGACGCCCAGAAAATTGACTTAAATGCATACGTAACCTGATTCTGAATATGAGGAACCTCTTTTTATACAGCCCACTGTGAAGCAAACTCACTACACACTGAATTTGTTCTGGATCTATAACTACTGGAAACCAGTAGTAGATCATTTGTTCTTAGGATGCATAATATGACATGCTCACCAACGGTCTGTTTAGTGACATTGTGACCAAAGACAGCCAGTGACAACGTTCTGGCAAAGTCATAAATTTTTGATTAACATCTCAGGATGTGACTGCTGCTCTGACACTCATTTAAAAGCCACCAGTAGGAGAATGGCATAGAGGAGGATGATTCAAAACTCACAGGACAGATACAAATACGGTAGTGGCAATGGCAAAACGTAAATGAAATACAGTGCCCTCCACTAATATTGGCCCCCTTGGTAAATATGATCAAAGAAGGCTGTGACAAATTGTCTTTATTGATTAACCTTTTGATCTTTTGTTCAGAAAAATACTCTGCTCTCATGGATATCAAACAATTGCAAACACAGTACAGGTTTATAAAAAAAAAAAAAAAATCTTTGTTAAATATAGGTGTGCAACAATTATTGGCACCTAATGAATTCATATAATAACAATATATTTGAAGTATATTCCCATTGATATTTACATTTTTTTTAGTACTTTAGTAGTTTTTAGACTAGGAAGAGGAAATTGTTCAACCATGACAATATACAGGGATATATGAGGTAACACATAGGCCAAATTCCCTTAGTCAATCATAACAATGGGTAGGACCAAGGAATATATCTGTGATGTGCAGCAAAAGCTTCACAAAATGGGAAGTGGCTATAAGAAAATAGCACAAGCATTGAAAATGCCAATTTCCACCATCAGGGCAACAATTAAGAAGTTCCAGTCAACTGGAAATGTTATGAATCAACCTGGAATTGGACGTGTGTCTATATTGTCTCAACACACTGTGAAGAGGATGGTTTGAGTGGCCAAAAAATCTCCAAGGATCACAGCTGGAGAATTGCAGAAGTTAGTTGCATCTTGGGGTCAGAAAGTCTCCAAAACTACAATCCGAAGTCACCTACATCACAACAAGTTGTTTGGAAGCATTTCAAGAAAAAAGCCTCTACTCTCATCCAAAAACAAACTCAAGTGTCTTCAGTTTGCCAGACACTACTAGAACTTCAAATGGGATCGGGTTCTATGGCCAGATTAAACCAAAATAGAGCTTTTTGGCAATAAACACCAGAGGTGGTTTTGGTGAACACAGAGAGGTAGCCATATGGAAAAATACCTCATGTCCACGGTTAAATATGGTGCTGGCTCTTTAATGTTTTTGGGCTGTTTTTCTGCCAGAGAACATTGGACATTTTGTTAGGATACATGGCATCATGGACTCTATCAAATATCAACAGATATTAAATGAATACCTGACTGCCTCTGCCAGAAAGCTTCAAATGGGCCGTGGTTGGATCTTCCAGCAGGACAATGATCCAAAACATACATCAAAGTCAACACAAAGATGGTTTACTGACCACAAAATCAAGGTCCTGCCATGGCCATCCTAGCCCCCTGACTTGAAACCCATAGAAAACCTGTGGGTGAACCGAAGAGGAGAGTACACCAGCATGGACCTTGAAATTTGAAGGATCTGGAGAGATTCTGTGTGGAGGAATGGTCTCAGATCCAGATTATCTTGGCAAAGGGAGGTAGCACAAATTATTGACTAAAAGGGTGCCAATAATTGTTGCACACATATATTTAACATATATATTTAATATTAAGATCTTTTTTTGGATAAACCTGTGTTTTGTTTGCAATTGTTTGAGATCCATGAGAGCAGAGTACTTTTTGAACAAAAGATCAAAAGGTTAAACAATAAAGACAATTTTTCACAGCCTTCTCATATTTACCAAGGGTGCCAATATTAGTGGAGGGCACTGTACATTTAGTACCGGAGCATGCCTGGACAAGCCGCAAAGCATAACCCATTTTTTTCTCTCTTCAGTCGGATTTAAATGTGACTTGACCCTAACAGCATGGTCACTCGCTAGAGACAAGACTTTTTTTTTAGCGCTGTTTCACAGCCTGGGTGTCTGTCGGCTTGTTTCTCCTAATGGGTATCATGGAGCTCTGGAGTTATGTGAAGACCACTACAGGCAAGCGTGCCAAAGTCCCTAAATGAACCAAAAAAGATCTTGAAAGAAGCGGGTGTCCCTGTGTAACAGCAGGGCCATGTGTGAATCACTGATGCTTGTCAGGAGAGCTGGCACTCTTGTCAAGGGAGCCAGAGATGCAGTTATACTTGCAGAACAAGAGAACCGGGCTTAGTGGGGAAGCCGAGCCGTCCGACTACAGATGGATGTTCCAGTGCTACAAATAACACTGCTGAAAAAGAAGTACAGACTACAAAGTTGTTTACTGCCCTGGGAAATCTCTGGAATATTTTAATTAGAGCAATTACTTGAGGAAGAAAAAGCCTAAAAAGCTCTTTTTTAAAAAAAAAATCTAAATTGAGATGTAATTTTATGACATTTGAAAAACATTTACTTAATGTCACATGAACTGCACACGTGACATTTACGTGTACAGTCGTGGCCAAAAGTTTTGAGAATGACACAAATATTAATTTTTACAAAGTCTGCTGCCTCAGTTTTTCTGATGGCAATTTGCATATACTCCAGAATGTTATGAAGAGTGATCAGATGAATTGCAATTAATTTCAAAGTCCCTCTTTGCCATGAAAATGAACTTAATCCCAAAAAAACATGTCCACTGCATTTCAGCCCTTCCACAAAAGGACCAGCTGACATCATGTCAGTGATTCTCTCGTTAACACAGGTGAGATTGTTAACAAGGACAAGGCTGGAGATCACTCTGTCATGCTGATTGAGTTACAATAACAGACTGGAAGCTTTAAAAGGAGGGTGGTGCTTGAAATTATTGTTCTTCCTCTGTTAACTATGGTTACCTGCAAGGAAACACGTGCAGCCATCATTGCTTTGCACAAAAAGGGATTCACAGGCAAGATATTGCTGCTAGTAAGATTGCACCTAAATCAACCATTTGTCGGATCATCAAGACCTTCAAGGACAGAGGTTCAGCTGTTGTGAAGAAGGCTTCAGGGCACCCAAGAAAGTCCAGCAAGCGCCAGAACCGTCTCCTAAAATTGATTCAGCTGCGGGATCGGGGCACCACCAGTGCAGAGCTTGCTCAGGAATGGCAGCAGGCAGGTGTGAGTGCATCTGCACGCACAGTAAGGCGAAGACCTTTGGAGGATGGCCTGGTGTCAAGAAGGGCAGCAAAGAAGCCACTTCTCTCCAGGAAAAACATCAGGGACAGACTGCTATTCTGCAAAAAGTACAGGGATTGGACTGCTGAGGACTGGGGTAATGTCATTTTCTCTGATGAATCACCTTTCCGATTGTTTGGGGCATCTGGAAAAAAGCTTGTCCGGAGAAGAAAAGGTGAGCGCTACCATCAGTCCTGTGTCATGCCAACAGTAAAGCATCCTGCGACCACTCATGTGTGGGGTTGCTTCTCAGCCAAGGGAGTGGGCTCACTCACAATTTTGCCTAAGAACACAGTCATGAATAAAGAATGGTACAAAAATATCCTCAGAGAGCAACTTCTCCCAACCATCCAAGAACAGGTTGGTGATGAACAATGCCTTTTCCAGCATGATGGGGCACCTCGCCACAAGGCAAAAGTGATAACGAAGTGGCTCGGGGAACAAAACATCGAAATTTTGGGTCCATGGCCAGGAAACTCCCCAGACCTTAATCCCATTGAGAATTTGTGGTCAATCCTCAAGAGGCGGGTGGACAAATAAAAACCCACAAACTCTGACAAATTCCAAGCATTGATTATGCAAGAATGGGCTGCCATCAGTCAGGATGTGGCCCAGAAGTTGCATGCCAGGGCGAATTGCAGAGGTCTTGAAAAAGAAGGGTCAACACTGCAAATATTGACTCTTTGCATAAACTTCATGTAATTGTCAATAAAAGCCACCGACACTTATGAAATGCTTGTGATTATACTTCAGTAACAGTTAGTAACATCTGACAAAAAGATCTAAAAACACTGAAGCAGTAGACTTTGTGAAAATTAATATTTGTGCCATTCTCAAAACTTTTGGCCACGGCTGTAAGTTTTGAATTCTTCACATGTCTAAGAATATTTTTGTACTACATGTAGTGGACTGTTCTCATGCAGCGCATGATCTGATTTTTTCCCATGTTTTTTTTTTTTTATACGATTCATTTACTTTCACACAATTAATCTTTCCCCATGATTTCCCCCCTCATGATGAATTTATTTTCATATTTCAAATGATTCTTTTTTTCACGATTCAGTTTTTCACGTGATCCCCCCCCATGATTCATTTACTTTCACAACTGATTCTTTCATATGATTCATTTATTCCCACACAGTTCATTTTTTGATTGATTTTTCCCCCCTCATGATTCAGTTGTATTTTCACGTGATTTTATGTGATTTTTCTTTTCTAACATGACTCATTTATTTCCACGATTAATTTTTTCCACGTGTGATTTTCCCATGATTCGTTTATTTTTTTTAAATGACTCGTTTCTTTTTAGATGTTAATTTTTCACCAGTAGTGCTTGTGGTTTAACTTTTTCGAATGTGATCACATATCAGTCACATATATTGTTTCAGCTCATAACACGGTTAAATCCGTGTTAACACACATTAGTCACATAATCACATGTGCACTGTATATACAGGGGTAGCTTCATATGCTTGAAACCTGAGTGCTCGGAATTAGTTTCCCTGATCGTGTTCAACCTTGATCAATCGAGAGCTGTTCTTTCACCCACACACTCCTAAGCAATTATCCAGTTCTTCCGAGTCCTCCAATGACAAACAAACACTTAAATAAATAATCACATTTTTAAAACACGGCCATTTTCCTAAGCACTGCGTTCCGGTGTCGTTGGCAATGGTCTTGCGCGACAGATGTGATCTCCTTATATTATGATAAATTAAAGCTCAGCCGTGGCCAAGAGATTTAATTAAGATTCAGTGTTCACCTTCTGCAAAGGTAGGTTTGTTACTTCATTCAAATTAAAAAGGGAGGCAGGGGGAATGCTTGCACTGCTGCTTTTCTCCATTCAAATCTCCTCTGCTTGACCTCAGCACAACAGCATCTTAATAACGCAGCACACGTTTCTACGTTAAAAAAAAAAAAAAGAGGCAAAACTTCCTGTCAGACCTCTGATGAAAGCTGAGTTAGTAAACACACTCCAGTCCATACATATGTAATTAGAGACAAAAAAAAAACTGGAGGGAAGAAAAAATAAAAACAATAACGGAGAGAGAGACATGGAGATGGGATACTGTCAGCTGGGTCACGCTAGGCAGGTTTACATTCTGCATTGTAGCTGTAAATGGACAAAACAGATTATACATTATTTCTCTGTTTACCAAACTGCACACCCGCATCTCAAAAATCTTTATACCAATGGCATTGTTGAATTCTCAAATATGAGGACAAACGTTTTACTGCTGTCTCTTTAACTTCAAGAGAGAGAAAAAAAAGAGAAGCTGGTAAGAGATCGACTCTTTATAGCTGCTAGAACGTAACTGAGAACAGGAACTAACTTGTCTCATGAACGTTTCACAACATTAAAAGTATCTAACAATGGATGAAAACTATGATTCAATTAAAAGTCAATACATTTTCATTGTTAGCAAATTGTTTTGGTAGAAGCCATGCTTTATAGTTAACATTTTGTTAATCAGTTCAAATCTCCACAACACATTGCATTTCTGCAACCCAAGCAAAGAACACAGCCCATGTTTAATTCACTTCCTGACTCGATTCAGAGTCAAATTGCTTTCTCACTGCAACCAAGTTCACTTGGAAGCAGACTATGACCAGGTCCGGTCCACACACGGGTTCAATTACTGTATTCTCACCTGCCTAAAGAACCACACCCCAGAGGTGGAAAACACACCGGGGTTCGATTCAAACGTTCCGGTTTCAAAGTTGCACTTGAATTCTGCCATCACAGGGGGAAAATGTGTGTGTCTGCGTGTGTGTGTGTGTGTGTGTGTGTGTGTGTGTGTTGTGCTGTTCTTTGCTGTGCTTTGTCTTATCCAGGACCCCAAAGCAATTTACAACAAATTCCAGCCAAGATCTCCTGCTGCAGCACTGGTGTTCAGGGTCCAGACCTCGCCGTCTGTTTCACGCCAGGGCACCATTCACACATCCACAGCTGAAAGACGCTTATTCTGTGCACACAATAAACAGGGCAGGAATGAAGTCTGGACCAGAACTGGGAAAAAAAAAGTATTCAACTGTTAAGCCAATATCCACAGTTCCCCAATTAAAATCTGCTAACATGAGGGGTTTTAATGATTCTGCACTCTCCGCTTCTCTCACACTACACTAATTATTTTAATTAAAATAACCAGTATTTTAATTACATTTCATGAAAACGTATCTATTACTGTGCGAGTAGTGTAATAACTATGGATTGCTGTGTGTGCATTATATCCCACTGCACAGTTCCGCAGTTTCGGCTTGATGTCTCCACAATTAATTATTCATCCGGCTTGAAAATGGATAGCTAAATGTGCAAAAGTAATGTTTTTTTTGGAGGGGGGAAGTGTTGGGTCAAACACCAAATTTGGAGGAACAGCCATGAGTGGGTTTCATTTCAAAGCAAAAGATGAAGCAAGTTTTGGACAAAACTTTTAAAAAAGAAAGACAATTTGCATTAATTTGCACAAGCATCTTCTTTGAGGCTTTAACAAACAAAGCATGGAGGATAAGTAAGGAATAAAACACTTCGGGGAAAACGCATTAGGAAAATAATCAACTATCACAAAGCAGAGTTGCTGTTATCATGGCAATTTATCAACAAAAAGGTATACCTATTTTTATTTAGGAAAGAACTTTTTATCCATTTTTATTTACATTTAATGTTGCGGAACATCCACTGTTCCTGTTATCACTTATGTTATAGCAGCTATAAACAATCTTTCCCTTACCAGCCTCTCTTGTTTTCTCTCTCTCTGAATTAATTAAAAAAAAAATAAATAAAAATAAAAATAAACAGCTTGTGGTATTATCAAGAAAACAAAAAGCTCAAAGTACTCTGTCCTGATGACTTTCCAATGTCGGAAAACGTTACCTCTGACTGTTATACAAAGCGCTGATACTGGGGACTCCTTCCGTAAAAGCAGAAAAGACAACATTTACAGTTTAGCCATAGCATATTTACAACTTTTTTCGCCTTGCTACGCCGATACTAGGGAACTGAAAAAGATGCTTGTCTGCTTTTAAAGCTAAAGTAGAAGTCAAAGCAAACGTGAAAATAAGATTCATTTGACAGAAAAAGGATGCAGGATATAAAAGATATATATATATATATATATATATATATATATATATATATATATATATATATATATATATATATATATATATATATATATACAGACTTTATCTAGGTTTGTAGAAAACTGTGAAATCATGAGCTTCAGTCTTGTGAGCCAATAGAAAAGAAGTGGGCGGGGTCATCATGACTTGGGTTGGAAATACAACGACAGAGCTGCTAAATATTAAGTAGAGCTCAATATATTTTTTTGTTGTTCTGTTCTCTCTCTCTGCCTGCTATGATTTCTAGGAGTTATTCTTTGTAACTGCTAAACAATCATTTCCTCAAAGAAAAACTGCAACACCTTCTGGCCAGTCAGAATCGAGAATTCAACCCCGATGTGGTATGACATAGAATAGGCTACGCAATACGCATGTATTCCCCTGAGATATGTACAGTATTAATGAATTGAATCTGTAGAAGCTGTAGAAGGCACATTCAAGATTTAGATGCGACTTCGTTTCCACACTCGGGTCAGAGCCACGCTGCCAGACGAGACCTCCTGTGCACCAAGTGTCCGACTGAGCGAGCGCTCGCAGGACTGGACTCCCAATAGCCACGACCTTGGCGTGACCCTTTCCGGAACCAACAGGTGCTTATTTGGTCCCTGGACCAATTAAAGCTCATGGGTCTACAAAGAAAGGTGTCTCATTAAGGATTTCTGCACAAGAATAATGCTCCTTGCTGGCAAAAAGAAAAAAAAAAATTCTTCCTGATTGTCTGTGCTCGCTTTAATCCAGTGCCTAATTGGGCCGTGTTGACCATCAGAAATGTCAAAAGGGCATGTGTTAGATTGGGATGGAAGATTTGCATAGAAAGGAACCACACCCCTGGAGCATTCACGGTCACGTTTTGGTTTGTGCATCATTTAAGCTTCATATTCAGTCTTGTATTTTGTTCCAGAAAGCACTTAATCACCTGGCACACTCTGTAGATTCCTGCATCGCTCAATGTCAGCGTTACACTTTAGGCGACGTTCGTTACTTCCTTGTTTTTTGTGTCGGAACGGGATCTATTGTTTATGATGATTCTTGTGAGCATCCGAGTGGAAGCAAATTAATACCTGACGCCGAATGAGTTGCCCTCATCTGCAAGCGCAAAGTGGTCATGTGTGCTGCAGCTGTAATAAACGAGCGCTTAGATAGCATAATTCATTATCAGCCATTTGAACAGCAAAGCGTGTCCTGAGGTTGCATTCGCATTAGTCACTGCTGCTTTTTTTATTTTTTAAAATTTTTTTTAGCTTCTTACATTTTAGATAGATTGTAATGTAACCCGACAAGTACTGTGATATGAAGCGTCTGTTTTTTTCTCACTGAAAATAAATGATCAAACTGTACAGAATGCATCCTGTTCTGATTGGATTTTACAACATGGAATAACTAGTTTATCATCAGTACATGGCCGCACAGTGCATCATAACTCTACCCACCATAAATATTATGTTTTCGTGAAAACAAGGACGAAGCAGTGAATTTCGTGTGCGGAGACCGGCATTTGCTTTGAGCCCTAAATTTATGAGGGATAATCAAATATTATGAGTCTCATGCCCTTTCAGCTTTGCCACACGCCCTCCTTTTTTAGTTCGTTAGATGAAAACGTCAGAGTTTTTAATCTTATCAATGACTACAATATGTGACTTGATAATTATCAGTCTGTGAAGATCAGATGTACTGTATGTATTCATGTTGTGAATACATTCATAACATGTTATAATGCATTCATGAGGCATTTCATTTATTATATACATTATAAATATTCACATATTCAATTATTACTGTTTATAGCAATGTTTACAATGCATTTATAGTGTATTTGGCTCCTGCGTGGTGCAACAAAACAGGAAGTTCGAATCCCGATGATGCCACAGCCATATGTTCCCGAGAGTTTGGCCGTGCCATGTGGATGTCTGGGTAGGAAGGATGGCATACTCTCTCTCTTGTCAATCACAGCAACACTAGCCAATCGTAGGCGTCTCTAAACGCCTTATCATCATAAGATGACGTCGATCAGTAAGAGGGTTGATTTGCAGTGATGCTTTCTGCTAATCCATAAACCAATCCCTAAGCCTTTAATTAATGCTTAGTTCATCATGAACTACCAAACTTTATTATTACTTCCTGAGTAATTACCCAGAGTTCATTAGTACTTAATGTAGCTCATGTTCCTTGTGTATTTGAACAAAAGACACAGATTAGTCAAAAGTTTGCACACACTAGCAAAATTACAGCTTTAGATTAACGCTCGCCTTGTAATGTGTTAATATGTTGTTTCAGTAGTAACAAAGCACACAGGGATTTCATTAGCAGACACGCCACATTAAGGGATTAACAAAAAAGAAAAGGTAGGTAGATGTTGCTATGATGCAGTTTTCCGTGATATTTAACCTTTATGGAAGGAGTCTCCAGTGTCAGTGCTTTGTAACAGCGGAGCTAAAGCCGTAACGTTATGTTTTCTGAGGCTCGCAGGAGGCTCATCGGGACAGATGACCTTTCACTTTGTGGTTTCTCGGTAACATGACAAGCTGCGTTTATTTTCTTATTAACTTAAAGAGAGAGAAAAAAAAGAGGCTGGTGCCGGAACAACAGCTTCAAGCTGCTATAACGTAAGTGGTAATATTAACTAACATGTTTCACGGATGTTCCATGCCATTAAAGGTAACTATAAACAGATAAAAATGTATGACGTGTCGTTCATGAATATTTTTAAAAAAAAATTTAATTTAATTTGTTATTTTTTCCTTCCTGAAGCGAACATAAAGAGTAAAGAATGTAACAGAGTGTTACTCTGTTATTGAGTTTAAGCTCATTTAGGTTCATAGGTTCAATTAGTACAGACATATAGCTTTATTATCCATTAATGCACTTATTTAATTCATTTTAAAAAAAGGTGGTCATGTGTAAAATATTTAAAAACAGATTATATTACTGTGTGTTTTAACTGATGGAATAAAAGAGTTCTTGCTAAATTGACTCAGACATTTAGACCATAATGTATGCATAAATAAGAGATCAGCTGTCCTTTGTTCTTATTAATAACTAACTAAAATGCACTGCTGCGTCTCTCAAAGGCTTTTCTGGCAATGTGCTCTCTAGGTGAGGAAGTGATTTCAGGGCCTATTTCATTTTTAATGGCCTAATATATTAGTTCACATCAAAGTCTGCGTGACCTTTTCCACAAAGTGAGGGAAATGGCTGAATCCAGGGCCTAAAGGTCACATCTGCTGTAGAGTCTTGAGCCCCATCAAGTGGCACTCGCTTCTGCCAGAGTGTACACCGCACCTCATAGAAGCCTAAATGCCGGTGCTCTTTCAGAAAAGTCGATGCTCCGATAAACACAAAATGTACCTTTGGGAAATGAAAGCAGTTGTATAACATGCAATCTACAGTATGTGTGACTCTGGAAACTTTCTTATTTATTTATATGCAAATGTTTTATGCATATGAATCTCGGTGCGTTGTGGAAAATGATTTGGCATAGCTTTGTTTTTGTTTTTTTTAAAACCGACACTGAATCACAAGCAAAGTAGATTCAAATAGGCTTTAAAAAACAAATGCTATTAAAATTCTGAACAGGCCATGAACAGGCCATGGGCATGCACCTCCTAACCTTAGCATCTTTATTGTGTCGCCTGTTTGGCTTTGTGAATGGCAGCGTGCTCCAGATATGAGGCAGTGCAACAGAGTGCGGAAACAAAGCTGCTGCATAATGCAGATCATTTAGGCTCGTATTGTTTCGTCCACTCTGCAAGATAATTATCATTCATTTGGGTCTTATTTTGTGGCTCAGCACACCGACTTATTAGCAAGTAGATTTAAAAAAAACATCGGCAGAGTCGAGGAAACAAATTGCCTGCTATCCTAGAGCACTCGGAATTATATGATAATGTTTGCGCATCCAAGGTTTAAGCTTGCGTCAGGATGAAGTTCTACACAAGGCCCAGTATCGAGAGATTAGAATAAAACCTACAGCAACCTGGATTAAATCAAAGCAGCAGTCGTCAAACACTCACGTTGCTGTTCACGGATCAAATTAGAACATCAGAGATTCAGTTCGGCTCAGTCGGTCTGCTCGGATGCATGTGTGAAATCTTCACACCATGGTTTCATCATTTCAGCTATTATTCTAACGGCATTTAAAGAAAAAAAAAGCATAAAAATTGTGGAAGTCGAAAAACTGTGGAAGTCACTACTATTAACTACTAGTGAACGCAGGATAATTACTCAGTAATTAATAATATAGTTTGGGAGTTCATTATGAACTAAGTATTAATGAAAGTCTCATGTATAAGGTTGGGGGTGCATTTATTTTTGCTCTGATGGTTTGGCTCCAATTGTCCTCTTTGAGGAAAACATCACTTCAAATCAATCCTCTCACTGATCACCTTTATCTTATAATGAAACATTTCCCTCTTGGTGGGCGGGTCTCTTCCAGGATGACTCCACCCCCATCCACAGTGCTCGACAGCTTACTGAATGGTCTGATGAGCACGAAATTGATGTAAATCATATGCTAAGGCCTTCACACTCACCAGATCAAACACGTGCTGGAGATTTTGGATGGAGCACTCTCCAGCACCGTCATCAAAACAGCAACTGAGGGAATAGCGTTTGGAAGAACGGTATTCATCGTGCCGGTACAGTTCCACACAGAGATGTGTAGAATCTATGACAATGAGCATTGAAGCTGTTCTGGTGCCTTGTGGTGGCTCAAAACTGCTTAGTTACACACACTATGTTGTTTTTTCCTTTAATCTGTCACCCTTGAAGTCTGAAGCCACCCACATGTCTTGGGCATTTCAGCGCTTAACTGTGAAAATACTATTAGGATCCTAATGGCATTAAATGTGGAATAAATGTTTTTTTTTCTTTTTTTAAAGCATGACTAACTCAGATGTCAGTGCCCAGCTGGATTATTATTATTATTATTATTTTTGTCTTATTCACCAATAACATGTTTCAGCAACCATAAACACATAAAAATTATGACATATTGTTCTTTAGTAAAGAAAAAAATTCATCATTGCAAATTGATGTGTTATAAGAAGAATAAACACTTCGGGTGTGTGGTTATATAAAAGGAATGTCATTGATTATTTTCCTATAACAGCACATCCACAATCTTTTTATTATTCCTTACTTATACTATACGAAATTGGAGCTCCGCCCCTCGCCCTGTATCCCTGCCCAGTTTAACCCCTACATATAAAATATATTCAATTCTTGGCTTATCTTTATACATTGACCTGTATGCTGTTCCACTGAATAGTTATTGCATGCTGTGAGAATTCGAATGATGCATGTTTTCCATAAGTACAGCGTCGACCTTGCCAGCTGGATCACGATCATTAATGCAAACACAGTCAACTATTCATTTTTCTCCATTTTCCTGATAGTTCTATTAAGACTGCACGTTGTGTTATCAGCAGCTTAATTGTCTAACCTGCAGTAGGTGATGAGGAATGGTTTCCAGTAGCGTTCAAGCTGCACTTTAAATCTGCTCAGCTTCATACACTTCAGAGAAATATAGGGAGCTGTAAATTTATGGTTGTAAGAGTTACTCCTCTTTGCATCAGTCCACATCGCACCATCCTGCCGTTGATTATTTTTCTACATCGTGTTTGATTCCTTGTTCATCATACCTGTTTTTCTTCACATACTCCCACGCATGCTGAGCGTGCTCTCTCTCTCTCAAACACATGATTATTAAAGCACAAGTCTCCTCTCTGCTCTAATATCTCTTGACATTTGCCATGAGAGTGTATAACGGCAAGTAGATGTGATGTCTTAAATTATATACAAGTTTGATTCCTTATTCATCATACCTGCTTTTGTTCAGAGATCATGTTGCAGTTTTCCCTTTTTGCCATTTCTGAAGGTGTTTCTTCATAACTGCCTCCGTTACAGACGCCAGTATCCTTTGCTCACAGTATAATTTGTCGTTTGACTTGAAGCACTTTCTGAAATATCCACTGCAACTTGGTGTCAATTTGAAGAAGGGATTTGAAGACATCTACAGTATTTAAAGAGGTTGGAATAGTAGGTGATTGTCATTTTTTTTAACCCCTTTCCAAAGGAGTAGAGCTTTGTACTTTGTCAATGTCAGTTGCAGACTGAAGCACTCAGTCACCATTTTCCCCTGACCACAGCCAGCTAGGTTTTTATTTTTTGCTGCCCTAAATAAGATTCTCTGGTTTTAGTGCAACCTAACCAAACCACAAACAAAAGGTTTAATCAAAATCATCATTTTTTTCACCACTAACTAAGATGGCAGAGAGAAACTGATCTATATACTGTAATCCAAACAACAGTTGACGAAAATGTCTTTAAGATGGAGGATGCTGCGCTTTGTGGTTTCTCTGTAACATGACAAGCTTTTGTTTTTAAAGATTTTTTTTGTCTTAATGTCAAGTGAGAGAAAAAAGAGAGGCTGCTGAAGGAGCGACTGTTTAGTATGTAAGCCCGTTTCTGCAACGGAGGAAAAAAAAAATTCAAAGGTAATTGCGACTTTATATCTCGCAATTCTGACTTTATTTGGCACAATTGTGAGTTTAAATCTCACAGTTCTGACTTTTATTCCTGCACACTTTTGACTTTTTTTCTTGCAACGATGAGTTGACATCTCACAATTCTGACTTTTTTTCTCGCAATTGTGACTGTGACTGACTTTAGGTAATGAGTGCATGCTAGCATCTGGCTTTCCTTGTGTTGTCTAACTGATGAGTGTTGTTCTTACTGTATATAGCCTATTTATACAGAATGATTGGTGCTTTGTCTGTGCATTCTTTGTCACTAACACTAACAATTGTGAGAAATAAAGTCAGAATTGTACGATTTAAGCTCGCAATTGCGGGAAATAAAGTCAGAATTGTGAGATTTAAACACAACTGCGGGAACTAAAGTCGAAATTGCATGATTTAATTTACTCACAATTGAAGGAAATATATCCAAAGTGATAACATGAACAACATGAATTGTTTCACTGTAACTGTAAATGGATAAACATAACGTATAACGTGTTCTTTAATGAATTAATATTTTTTTTTATAGGATTGGTCAATTGTTGTCGTGTTGGAGGAATAAAATACATCCAGGAAAATCAACAACTCTTAACAACAAGTTAAACTCACAGCAACCCATGATTACTATTGATGTGATCTTTCTCTCTCCTGCACTAAACCCAGCATGGCTGATAATCTTCTTCTTAGCGTGGCACTGGATTCGTTCTCAGATGGGGCCTGAAGATGGATGAGGATTCATTATTAAAACAATAGCGATGCCTTTTTTTTTTTCTTTTTTTTTCCCGCCGAGCTTCATCACGCAGGCCTGAGGTAAATGAAGGTAGCCCACATAACGCGCTGTAAGAACGACTCCCACGCACGCTCTCAAACAGATGATTATTATTGCGCAAGTCTGCTCTCTGCTCTAATATCTCTTGACATTTGCCATGAGAGTGTATAATGGCAAGTAGATGTGATGTCTTAAATCATATTCCGGCTTTAGCTCCCACCAGATGGCCCTCTTTCATATGCGTTCGTTTTGACAGAGTGAAAAATGCTGATTAATCTAACGGGACTCTGCGCCTCATGTGGCAGCATGCCCATTGCTAATTGCTTCCATCCTGCACTCGGGCTCTTCTTATTCGCTGGAATTTTTACATCGACGCCGTGTGTCTGTGGATGCACAACAACAAACAAATACATCCACGTACACACACACACACTCTGCTTTTTACACGCTAATATTTCACTCAAGCAGAATGCACAAAAAAAAAAAAACTCAACTGCTGGGAAATCATGTGGATCGATGGGCAATCGATAACCGGCTGCGTGAATAACAGCTTCTCCCTGATTACAGAATGACGGCATGCATGGAGACGTCTGAAACGTAGAAAATGGTTTGAGGGTCAAAAGGGGAAATGGGATCTAAACACTGATCCAGCATAGAAAAGGCGAACGATCTTCCTCTAGGTGGAGAGGATGAAAAGACGTGTGTGTGACAGCAAACACACAGGCTTCCTCCGGAAGACAAAATGAATGCAGATATGCTCTTCAAAGCCTCAGCCTCTGTTCTCCTCTCGTCTCATCTCTGACATATATTCATATTGTTGCCTTTATCTTCAAGGTTGCAGCACCGAGACAGGAATGCAGCGCGATGTGCGCACCCACATGAGCAAGCGTCTCACCTGTGAGATAGAATGGGAAAGGAAGAGAAAAACTGAATATGTCATGCCGTAATGTGCGCACTGCTTTGATAACAAACCAGTTTCATGTAAAATAAGCACATCCCTCACTCATTCTTACCTTCATTTTTCTTGAGTTGACTTGATCCCTATTCGGGATGGATTAGTTTTGCATGTGGAGCTGGGGTAATGTAGTTACTAGCGGAGTGTTTCTGCGGGTTTCGGTCATGTCAGTCATTTTTTATTTTTCAGCTCACCACGGTTGCTCAGAGTGGCTATTTGATCTTCAGCCAGATTATCCACTTTAGTGTGCAAGCTTCAACCATTCGGAACTTAGTTACCTGGCAACTCAGTGTATTAATCAAATTACTTTGTATCACTTAGAGTTTTGTGTTTGGATGTGTTCATTTTATAGTCAAACTCCGTAATATTCAGAGGAACTTTCAAGGTTTTTCCTGCAGATTTGGGCCAAGACACGTTGTGACATCATCACGACGTGCATTCAGCCAAAGCCCTCTTCGATTCACATGCGTCGAACATGAGTACAGCTAAAAGGTCTCGTTTACCAACAATCATCACTGCAAAAGACCGTGCAAAACACAAAACTCTGCAAGTTGCATCGCAAATTGTGAAAATAGCCGCAGCAAAATCAAGCAATTTTGGCCTCAACAATTACAAAAAAACTCCTGATTTTACAAGTATTTCTGGGGGAAAACATGATGGTCTAGCACTTTAGCTCTAAGCTCAGCTCTGGATTCTGCCTTGCCTATAAATTGCTTTGCAAAGAGAAAAAAATAAATAAATATACAATACATTGACATTAACATATAATATAATATCCATCTAAACTAAGATTTTATGAAGCATGCCATTTACGAGCAGGTCACGTCAAGCTGGAACTGTTTAAAAAAAAAAAAAAACTTGCTTTTTTATTACGTTCATGGACTTTTTAAGTTTCAGTAACCCTTCCTCTTGCAGGCTTTGCAGTTTCATATCTTAATGTGGCACCATTACATTTATTCGACCCAAAGAAATAAATTGCATTGCTGCATTTTTTTTTCCCTTTCTTGATGAAAACTTTCTTACTTAGCAGAACATATCCGCTTCCTCGGATGACTGGAACCCTCATTATGAAAATCTCATCCTCGTGCTCAATATTAATGGTTTGGGAAGGCTTCATTTTTTTTCTTCTTCTCTCTCTCTCTCTCTCTCTCTCTCTCTCTCTCTCTCTCTCTTCTTCGTTCTCTGAGAAATCCTGAGCAGTCAAAGAGCAGCCTGCAGATGTTTGAACAGATTTCCCCCCTCCTTCGTTGCCGGATCTTTATGCGAGTAATCATGTTTTCTCTGTCGTTGATCTGCAGGTGTGGTGGAGCACCTGCGCCGGCCTTCACTCTCACGCTTTGCATATGGAGCAGACATTCAACCGCTGGAGAGATTCGGAGGTGAGGACACACTGTTCACAGATACAGACACAGATGAGGTTCGGAACGGAATGCAAAATTAGTGGGATGATAAACACACAGCCCATTAACATAGTTTTTTCAATGCAGAACATTATCTTCTCAGAAATTCTTCTACAACATTAAATGCCATTAAATTAAGCAGTGAAAAGGTCCAAATATTCATTTTAATAGAATATGCTTTAAAACAGAAATGAACTTAACCTTCAGCAATATCTAGTTAGTGTCAGTTCCACTGGGGGAAATGGGCGGAAAATGGTTAGACTGGTTTGAGCTGAGAGGAAGATGTCAGTAACTCAAATAACCACTCTTTACAACTGTGGTGAGCAGAAAAGCATCTCAGAACATGCAACATGTCAAACCTTGAGATTTATGTGCTACTGTGCCCACTGTAGTTCGCCATGTTGTGTGTTCAGAGATGCTTTTCTGCTCACCCTGATTGAAAAGAGTGGTTATTTGATCTTTAGTCAGATTATCCACCGAAGCACTGAAGGGTGTGACTATTCAGTACTCAATAAATGGAAACTCAGTATATTACTTCATTAAAGTTGTTTTTTTTTTTTTGCATAATATTCATGTAATCATAAAATGGGCGTAAGCAAACTTGCGTCTGGTCAGAGTATGTGTAAAAATCGAGTGTAACATTTAAACAATCTGAAGTCCTTGTTTTGCAGTATCAACATTCTCAATACATAGTGAATGTAAGTTGAGTAGTATACTGTAAGAAATGGAAATAATAATAAAAATCTGCTCAAATAATAGTCATGAAATCATTGTGTGTGTATGGGATGTAGGCTATTTATTCATAATTTATATTTTCATTTGGCATATTGTATGCTGTAAGGAAAACATGGTGCCTGTTTGAAGGGTAAACTGACCAAGCACTCATCGGCTACTATCTGTTACAGCTCACTTTAAGTTAAAGCATAAAAATTCGGTCCCTGAATAAGAGATAAACAAAGTCTCCGATTAAGATGCCATCTCCTCCAATGTCCTTGGCATATCCAGTCACACACTGCACTCCCAAAGAAAACTAAGATCATCTAACAGAGATGGATCACTTCTAAAACGCAAATAATGTCCAAATATCAATAAGGAAAGGCAAATTGTGGTAGCGTTTATACAGCAGCAGTTACAGATGTTTCATTTTCTCCATCCAAGCCAAGAGCCGTGCAATTTCCATCACGAATCTTGCTCTTGTTCAATTATTAGCCTGCTTGGATTACTGATGTGTAGTAATGTCGGCTCTTTTGCGAGCACCTCAAAAGCGCAGGGATCTGCACCGGTCCGTTAAATTGAGATTAAAATTCTGGATTTGGCCCATGCGCTCGCTATGCTTGTGGTTATAGCATTAACAACTGTGAATCCAATTATGAGCTCAAAACTCATTTACATCTATTCATTTGGCAGATGCTTTTATCTAAAGAGACTCACAAGTGAATCCAATCTAAGCACAGAGTGGAGGAACTGAGGGTTATGTACACAATACTCGCTCTGTCGTAGTCCTAGGGATTAAAGACAAAGTTCAACAAATATGTTTACACTGAAATATTTGTGATATGATTGGCAATTTTGGAGCTCATTTGTTGGTTGACGCTGTATTTTTTATATTCTTGTGGGATGTTCACGCAGCAGGACGATGTTATTGGTAGCGCAGTTACAATAGTGGTTAAAATCAACAAACATATGTAAAATCTCAAACATATGTAAGATCTCAGTGTTAGCTCTTTACTATTTTCAATGTCATATTAATGAAAAATACATCATGGAGGAAAGAAACCTTCCAAAATATGATGAAGAATTGCAATGAGTTAGGGGAGACACTCGGCTTGGCTAGTTAGCGATCTACAAGGTGACATTGGCAGTGATATTAGCATGAACGTTGAAGCTTTGGATGAGAGGAAGTGAGAGAGCTGGACAGACTAAATGTCTAAAGCACTGCTGCATCGCTCTCTTTAAGTAGAGATGAAGTGAGGGCACTGCACCACTATCAGCAGATAGTCAAATGGCATTGTGGATAATATTTCGGGTTGGATTTTTCCTATCTCAGAAACAAAACAATTGAAGCCATGGCCACTGTGAAACACAGATGTTGTATGCTTGATATGCAACAAAATAATTGTTTTTTTTTTTGTTTTTGGTGCCGATTGGGTATCTGGGGGAGATAATTGCACCAGCTTGTTTTGTGGGGTAAGCACAGTCTGACCAGAAATGGCACATTAAGTTCTCAGTACGACGTCTCAAATTTCAGAAATGAACACACAGAGAAAGCCAAATTAATACATTGAAAATGGAATATGCTGATTATCTAACTTGAGGAGCAACGATTCTCAAAGAAATACATGAGCAGAAGAGCATTTTTGAGGTTCTCAATATTTTTTGAGCATATATATGAGCAAATATAGGAATACAAACATAATGAGATTAAAAAAAAGTTTGGTATTTGACTGTCTACTGTGGAAGCTAATCTAATTATGAAAAAAAAGTGTTCTCTAGTATGTGAATGCTGAGACCAAGGCCAATAAGACTTGGTTTAAATAAACACTAGTATGCGATGCAATGTTTGTTCGAATGTATGTCTTCTTCTGAAAATATAATACTAGTAATAAAAAGTAGGTACATACAGCTTGTTTGCAGTGCTCCTCCAGCATGCTAATGACTTGATTTAGTTATTTATTTGATTTTAAGCTCCTTTATGTTCTTAGGTTTTGTGCATATGGACTTCTTTCTGCACATGAGACCACAGGGTTCAAGTCCAGAGACTGAGATGGACATTGACCTTGTGTTTCTTTAATCATTTCTGTAGTTATTGGGAAGTATGTTTGGCTCATCATATTGTTGAAAGCTCTAATTATAGCCAAGTTAGAACCTCCTGATAAGTTTTTGGCTGAAAATCAGAATTCATGATGCCATCAATCTTCACTAGCGCTCCAAAGAGCCAAAACCTGGTTGCCTCTGCCAGGAGGTTCTGACTTGAGAAGCAGGGCTGGTGGTGTATAGGGGATCTTTTTAAAATATTGATGATTGACCCTGGTTGTGAAGTCAAAAGTTCCTGGAAGAGGCAACCAGGTTTTTGGCTGAAATACCATGAGGAATAATGTTCAGAAGAGCCCCTGAAAACAGCTACACAAACAGAAACAACAGAAGCTACAAAACAACACTAACGCATTGAAGATCCACCACTATACTGCATTTTACAATGGGCTTTTTTGCTAAATTTTGGAATGTGGCTTTGGGGATTTCAGATACATGAGCCCATTCAGATACATGAGCATTAGTGAGGTCAGGCACTGATGTCAGGCGAGGAGGTCTGGGATGCAGTCGGCAGTGAATGCTCAGTGAAGTTGAGGTCAGGGCTCTGAACAGGACTCTTGAATTCTTCCACTCCAATCTTGGCAAACCATGTCTTCATGGAGCTCGCTTTGTGCACAGGGGCATTGTCATGCTGGAACAGGTTTGGGCTTCTTAGTTCCAGTGAAGGGAAATTATAATTCTACAGCATACAGAGACATTTTACACAATTGTGTACTTCCATCTTTATGGCAACAGTTTGAGGAAGAATCACATATGGGTGTGATGGTCAGGTGTTCACAAACCTTTGGCCACATAGTGTATTTTTATATCCATTACCTGATTTGTGCAAGTCAACATTTTTCTGTCTCTATTTTGTTGAAAGTTATTTAATTTTCCCTATAGGTAATTGTCACGAATTCCATGTGGTTCCAAGCATCATGATTGCTGATTGTTGATTATCCTAATGTGTTCACCTGTTCTGTGTCTCACCTTGTTTAGTTTGGATATTTCTACCCTGTTTTTTTCTGTTTTTCCTTGTGAAGTCTTATCATGCCTTTTGCCTTGGTCTCTGTTTCTGTTCTTCCTGGTTTTGACCCTGTGCAACCGCATATTTGTACCCCAAGGAAACATGACATGCTATGAGTAACATGAACCAAAGTTGTCATGGTAATATTAAGTCATTTTAAGAAACTTTAAGATAGTGAGGTATAAACTTAATAAACACAAACTGAATATTCATTAAGGCAAGATGTGTTGTTTTACTCATTTAAATGACACAATCGTTCATAGACTTTGTGTTTCTTTTTTATGGTTTTTATACACATGAAATTTTAGTAAAACAGGGTCTGAATATGCAATCTTGAGTTACACAGACCATGCTACAGCAATACAGGGGCCTGTAAAATACACTTTTAGGCTTTTTTTCAGCTAGAACAGTGGTCAAAATAAACGTAACTAAAATTCTCATGGCAAAAAAGTTAATTCACTGAATGGGAAAGGACACGGATCAATAGCAGCCAAGTGGGCGGGACAGTGATGACTTTGGTTGGTAAAAAAATGGTCACACTAGATTTTTGTCTCACTGTTTTCTTACTCTTGCTTGGCATACATGTGGAAAAAATAATTACCCACCTTGTCCACCAACATATGCTAGGGTTTTTGTGGTAAAATTCTGTTTTGTTCTCTTTGCCAGCTAGGATTTATTTATTTTTTTTTTTGTAAGCAATGTTGCTGTCTTTGTATTATGATAATACTAGTACAACAGCTGCCAGTTTGAGATAGTCAGGGCTTCCACTGAGACCTGATACCACCATATCTTTTCAAACAGCTGCAAATTATAGGACAGCTGAACACGGCTGGAGGTGAGCGCTAACTGCGCTATTCTGTATACAAGAGCTAACACATCTGCGATTGGCTCTAATTGACGACAGAGAGAGAGAGAGAGAGAGAGAGAGAGAGAGAGAGAGAGAGAGAGAGAGAGAGAATAGGACAGATGATGCTCTATGGACTTCCAGTTACAAATGGTGGCAGTATATTTGGGATTTAGACTATTGTACCACTCAGGGGAACTTGTCTTGCATTTCCATTAATCCCTCTCACATTTGTACACTAGCCTCCCCTTGAATTAAAGAGTCTATTCCTGCAGTCAACTTGGCTTTAGAAATCTAAACCAATAACATCGCAATCACAAGAGCACAGCCAGGGCAATTATACTGAAAATGACACAATATCTGTCTGAGGTGCCATCACGTCATATGGCGGACCGGTTCAGCGCAGAGAGAACATTGTCAATGCCAACAGCCATCAGCTATTCCGTGTGAAATGCTCCCCTGTCAGATGTCAGAGGTTTACTGCAGCTATTATCGGGATTTAATTATTCAGTTTTTATTCTGCTCTCTTAAGCCAGGCTTGCACTCTAAATCTTGTCATACGACTACCACTCAGACGTCACGATTCGATCTCTCAATGGGACAGTGAAGACTGTATTACAAACATGACCATAATATGTCACAACGCACTGTAGATATAACCGAAAGTCATCAGTCATGCCAGTCGGAAATTTTTGGCAGTTGTTCAGTTTTACTTGCTGCAAATTAATAATACAAAGAATATGGACACAAATGACATTGTAGCTAAAGTTCAATTAATGCTATATAATAGAAACTTGTCACCTGCTTGGGGAACATACAGTACTGTGCAAAAGTTTTAGGCACATGCAAAGAAATGTTGTAGAGCAAAGATACCTTCAAAATAATGAAATTATATGTTTCTATATTTAAAAAAAAATACTGTACCACTGTAAAGAGCAGTAAACAGTAGTAAATGAAACAAAGTCAATATTTGGTGTGACAAAAAAATAAAAATAAAAATAGTAGTCTCCGGTACAATGTGTGCAGTTTTATAAGGAAATGAGCTGGTAAGTTTTATTGAGCATCTTGCAGAACCAGACACAGTTCTTCTAGAGACTTTGACTTTCGCACTCGCTTCTTATTTTTGCAGCAAAACCCAGCAGCCTTCATTGTGTTTTCTGTCTGAAAAGTGTCTCTTACGTAATATGCTGCTTTCTTTAATGACATACAAACATTTTTCTGTAACATTTAATTTTGTGCTAGAAAACTAATGTTTGGGAATCTAAAATGTTTTTGTACTGACTTGATAATGTAGAAGTCATAAAATAAAAATTCTATAACAAAGTTTGTACTAAAAAAAATAGGGTACCTAAAACTTTTGCACAGTACTGTATGTATCAGGCATTTTATTTTTATTCGTGCGATTTATCCAGAAGTGCATGAATGTTGACCAATTTCCACAGTGATACCAAACTACGGAGCCACTCGGACAAGTGAAAACGAGTAAAAATTGCCTGACAGAAAAGGCTATTTCTACACTAAAGTCAGTTCATGCACGATTTCACTGAGTATTTTTGTGATTGCTGCGGCCAAAAATGCTCGATTTTGCTGAGGCTTTTTTCAAAATTTGAGATACAATTTGCAGAATTTTTTGTGCTTGAATTGGTGAAATTGCAATTGCACAAAATTGTCTTTCGGAGTGATGTTTGTTGGTAAATGAGACCTTTTAGCTGTACTCATGTTCGATGCACATGAATCGAAGGCGGCTTTGACTGAATGCGCGTCACATGTAGCATGACGCGTCTTGGCCCAAATCTGTGGAAAATCTGCTGTAACTTTGAAAAATTGCCAGCTCCTCTGAATATTGTGGCGTTTGCTTGATTTTGCGTTGATTTCTGCGATCGCAAAATCGCGAAATCCTGGAGGGACTGTAAAGTTTTGCTTTGCTGTTTCTTACTGTTGCTTAGTGTATCTGAAAAAAAAAGAAAACAAACAAAACATGAAGTAGCTAGCTAGTTAAAGTTAACTCTAAGGATGAGCCATCCCATCCACTGATATATCCTAGAGTTTCTGTGGTAACATTCTGCTAGAATTTTCTTGTTAGCAATATAGGTGCCTCTTGTGATTTTAGCCGTGATTCACAATAGTAGAATTGAATTAAATCCTTAGAATTGTGACTAAATCATACATACAGTATAAGTTTGGGTTTAGTAACCAAGTAGTCAAACAAAGAGCATGGCTAGTTATTGTACTGGTTCATGCAAGGAGTAAAACACTAGAAAGACATGATGTTATAGGAAAATAATCAATGACAGGGTGGTATGATGTGGCCCAACGCAAAGCGGAGAAACTGGAAAGTGCAAAACTCTCTTTCATGAAGGCTGTGTCGAAGAATGTGATGATAGTAAAGAGATGTTCGGGTGGTTATAGAAAATTAATCGACACCTTCTGTCCAATCAGATTCCAGAATTCAGTGTAAATGTGACACGGGGCTTTGTTTTGTCATCACCACATAAAAGATTTCAAAAGCAAGGAAGACCGAAACACAAGTCACAAACGTGATGACAGAGAAGCTGCCACACAAATACATTTTTACGCCTAACCAGATTTGTATTCATCATATTGATATTGTCGAGCGGAGCATGTGCTCGCCATTGTTCTCGCTCAAAGTTTCTTGGGAAGCGTCAGCTTCATTATCGCAACGCCACACACCCCGACAATTTGGTCGTCAGCTTGACTTTTTCAACACACTGTGTACGAGCTGCACAAAGCGTTCAAGCTGATGAGGCTCCAGGTGCTTTCGCGTGATTGGGCAGCCACGTGTCTGTGTGCGCGGATGATCTGGGCCCGACCTGCACAAATCCCTCACCGTGATCTCGTCCATCCACTGGCTCTCTTATATGACAAGGTGGAGTTCAGAGATTTGGTTGCAAAACAAAGCACAAGCATGGGGAAATCATCATCGCAGAATAGAATTGTTGGCGTGCCATGTTAGGAAGGTGGGGGAATGAGTTGGACGGTCTGTAAGAAGCAGAGACAAAAAAGCAAATCCCTTCATCACCATCAGTGCTCACGAACAAACTGTGCTCTCGGATCTTTTCAACTTTTGTGCACCAGACAGCAGAAGACCCGTGTCATCATTCAGACAGCCTGCATCTCCATAATGGCTCTAAGATACTTAATTTGTCACTGAAGGCTTTGTTGCCTTGCAATTTTTTAAAGAGTTTTTACAAAGAACGTTCGCCTCTCATGAATAAACAGCGGGTTCAAAAGAAGACAGCATGCATTTGCTACAGTAAACAGTCTTGTCAAAACCTTTTTTTCTCAAACACTGCTCTGGCTGATTTTCAGATTATTATTATGTTTTTTCAGCATGCACTGATAAAGATAGTTGTGAGAAATGTTTTCTGTATTGTAGACCATTCTGAAGCAATTGGGTGAATCTTTTTATTGGGAGGATTCCAAAAATTAATAATCAGAGACCATTACATGAATCATCAGACAAAGTTTAAAATGAGAAACTGCACAAACAGGAGCTACAGATAGTATGAGGAACTGGAAAACAAGGGACCAAGAAAACTTTCTAAGAAGCTAAGAACACTAGGAACTAGAAAACAAGGAACATGACCCAGACTGAAGCTTTAACACAAGAAATGTAGATTGGATTTACAGGCATCAGTCCTTAACTCCCAATGAGAAACCAAAGGTTGACAATGGCAGGGGAAAACTCTCTGAGATGGAAGTGAAGAAGGAAAAACACATGGAACCAAGACTCAGTTGGGGAACCCATTCTCTGGTTGGCACTGTGAATCCATTTTCTTTGCTAAACCTTTGGTCATTAAAACAACTAATCACTTCCAGTTTCCGTTTCTCATTTTATTTGGATTTGAACTAGCGGTGCTCATATTGTCTTTATTTACTGTAACAGGGTGGAAGAAATTGCGTATTTAAGTGCGGATCTTCAGCAGGCCGAGCCGAGGACTGGTTGTAACAAGATGGAGTACCTAATGATTAATTAAAAAAGAAAAAAAAGTGATCCAATCAGCCTAAGGTTTTACAGACTCACAGAGTGAATCAAATCCATTTCAAACACAAACCTCTGTGGCTTTTGCCCTGGGTAAATGTGTTTAGCGCTTAGGAGTGCACTTTCTGTCCAGTACATGTTATATTCAATGACAGCAACAGTGGGAGGCTTTCATCAGCAAGACTGAATAAAAAGGTTGCAAGAGAAGGAAGAGATTTATATTAAAGTTTCACTGTAATATAAGTGAAATATTAATACATGATTTGTTTTAAAGATACCATACCACCATTGACCATTATGAAATACTGTATATACTAATAAATTTCTTGTAAATCTTGAAAACAACCAATTAATACATTGTACAGGGATTTTCAATTGTACAGTCAAGTTCACATTTAATTTTATGATATCAATAATGAATAAATTAATTCATTATAAGTAATTAAAATAACATTACTTTTTTCTCACACACATTTTTAAATTTTAATCAGTCTGTAATTCTCGCTCTTCTGTCAGTTGGATAAAGAATAAAACACTTAGGGTTGTTCAGTTATAGGAAAATAATCAGTGACAGGGTGATATTGTGTGGCACAACCAGAAGCCGAGTTACTTTTAACACACCAAAGTTGATTTTTTCCCCCCTATAGCATCACATCACGTATAACATGTACACTTTTTATCCATTTATTGTTACAATTAATGTTGTGGAACATCAGTGAATCAGTTAACACTTACGTCATTCCTTCACTCACCTCAAATTTCTAGAAGATGGTTACGATCTGTAACCATGTGAGTTGCAATATTTTGTATATAAATAGGCCAGGTTTTTTTCCCCAGTTATTGTCAATTTTACAGATCATTTTATTTACATAGAGATAAGTCCTAAATTCATTCTAATTTAAAATGATTTCTTGCAGTAGCAGTTGCTTATTGTCATTCTGACTTCCAATATTTGTAAAATTGTCAATAATTTATATACAGGGAGGGGAAATAAGAATTCTGTTAGGTCGCGCCGCGAGCGCGACTCCATTTCCTGAGAATCACAGCGGCCTACAAATATGGCTGCCACGGACTCTCACCCACACTCACGCCATTACACTGACTTCACTCCCCACCATGCATGGCGGCTTACAAACATAGCCACCATGAACTACACTCCCCATGACACTCCCTCACTCCCACGCTCACAGTCACCTTCATTTTAAGCACACACCTGTTGTTAATTTTCATGTTCATTCACTATATACTATTTAAGGACATTTGTTTGTCGCGCTCGGCGCAAAGTATTTGTACGCTCCTTTTGCTCATACACGTACCAAGCGATGTCTATGGACTGTTTATTCTGGCTTTTTGAACCTCGCTCATGTTTTCTGGACATTGGATTATTGCTCTTGCCCTTGGGATTACTGTTTTGTTCGTGCTGAACTTTTGCTAACGTTTTTGACTCTGAACTGTTGTCTGTAGACAGGCATCTATAACTGATCCAATTATAGGATATATATATATATATATATATATATATATATATATATATATATATATATATATATATATATATATATATATATATATATATATATATAACCAGATAGCATATATTTCTGGGCCTCATCTGGGCCAACTATGGCACATATGGCTCAGTTCTGCAAATGGCAAAGGTCATATGGGCCATATCTGGACCACACAAAACAAGCCAGTTTTAGGCTTGTTTTGTCTTGGCCCTCATCTGGCCCAGAAGCCAGCCACACTCAGGTTGAGTCATTACTGACTCAACATTATCTACACATTATCTGTGTAGCCTCTGATACTACTGTTTGCCCATGTTTTTGAACTCTGCCTGTTTTTGACTATTTTCCTGCATTGCGATTTTGAACTGTTCTGAAACTTTTGAATTATTCCTAATAAATTGACGATTTTGCTCTGCACCTGCATCCAGCCTTCCGTGTGTATTCTAACAAATTCACACACTTTTGCTATTGTTCTAGATATAAATAATGCAATAATAGAAAAAATTAATTCTCATGCAAGATGCGCAGGTGTCATTATAAAAGCTATTGATTGTAGAAGACTAGCAATCATAGTGAAGGTGAAGGAGCTTCCTATATATCAGAAATATATATATATATATATATATATATATATATATATATATATATATATATATATATATATATATATATATATATATACATACAATATAGTTGAGGTCAAAAAATTTACATATGCCTTGCAAAATGTGCACAATGTTAATAATTAAAAAGAAAATAAGAGGGATCATAAAAATTGCTTTTTGTTTTTTATTTAGTACTGCAAACATTTACTGATGCTCAAGAAGGCAACACGGTACATTCAGAACCGGGGGGATTTAAACTTTTGAACAGGATGATCAGTGTAAATTATTATTATTTTATATCTTCTAGGAAACATGTAAATGTCTTATGTAGCTTCTGAAGGGCATTACTAAATTAAAAAAAAAAGATATTTAAACAAAAATATTAACAGTTTACACCTGGCTCTTAATGTATCATGTTACCTTCTTGAGCATCAGTGAATGTTTGCACCTTTTGTAATAGCTGTGTATGAGTCCCTCAGTTGTCCTCAGTGTGAAAAGATGGAACTGGACATCATATAGTCACTGTTGGAAAGGGGTCAAATGCAGAAGATGCTGGAAAAGCAAAGAATGTGCAGGACCTGGAGGATTTTTCTGAAGAACAGTGGGCAGTTTAACTGCTCAGGACAATCAAGGGACTCATGAACAACTGTCACATAACATAAAAACAGTCGTTGATCATCCAGGTAACAAAACACAGTATTAAGAATCAGTATGCATGTGTAAACTTTTGAACTGGTTCATTTGTGTAAATTCAGTTATTATTGTGTCTTGTGAACTATATGTGAACATCTGTTATGTGAAATATCTTATTCAGGGCAGAACTAGATTTAAAAAACAAAAAAACACAATGCAATTTTTTTTGTGATCCTTTTTTTTTTTTTTTTTTTTTTTTAATTATTAATATTTTGCAGATTCTGCAAGGTCTATGTAAACTTATGACCTCAACTGTATACATATATATTACATCAGACTGTCCCTGGACAGGTGCACCATGCAAAATTCTCTCAGGCAACGTTCTCTCAGACTCTCAGACTAATGATAAGCAGAGAGAAACAGGAAGAGAGTTGCAGGAAGGTAAGAGAGAAGCCGGCGGTCACTGGAATAGAGTTGCAGGATGACCTGAAAGCAGCAGGAGCACTAGTTATAAAGAGAACAGTAAGCAATGCTAGAAACAGAAGCACAGAGATGCGTGTCTAAAAGAACTTAGTCAAATCATAACTCTTTTGGAACAGACAGATGAAACTGAAATAGAACTCTGGCAATAATTCAGCTCGTCACGTTTGGAGAAAGAAGAGTTCGTGTACGATCCCAAGAACATATACACAGTGGTGTACGGATGTAGGAGCTTCATGATATGTTGCTGCTTCCATGTAAAAGTTACTGGGGCATTACACATCATCAGAGGAAATATTTCTCATGCAAAAGGGTTGTAATAACCGGTTAAAATATTGTTTTCCTTCTTCAGTCTGGTCTCTGTGGGCCTGGCGCTACACGCTGCGAATATAATTTTCACTCCAACCTGAAGTCATTTGCAACATTGTCACTCAAAAGGATTGTGGATCACTCAGAGCGAGAGATTAATCTCCGTCTCTCTTCGACGTCATGCTCTAGTGCCAAGGAGGAAGTTCTGCAGTCGTGCAAGAGCGAACGCACGAGGCTAATCAGAACCGCTCTTAATTACTGCCAACTCAGATTGACTGGATATCACTTAGATGGAGTGTTATCATGTTACCAGTGTAATCTAGCTGGAAGGAAAATGCCGTTTAGTCGACGCAGCCGAACGTGATCATCGTTGCTGTGTTTGCGCTCCTCGAGGCACGACACCAGCAAAACACGGGCTGAGGTTTGGAGATAACAGCTTTGTGAGCTCAGCTCTACATCACTGGCATGACTGAGAGTAGCTCTAAATGCCGGCCTCCTAGATCCCTATCACCACACACACACCTCAAACACACACACACACACACACACACACACACACGCACACACACATGCACGGGCAGACACATATTTCTCCGCTCCAGCCTTTTTCTACGCATCAATACCTCTCCACCATCCGGGCAATTAATGACAGCACATTTTTATAACTCTTTCACAGGAGCTTAAAGGATGGGTCCAGCTTCATGGCTGATAGAAGAGCGAGAATTTGTCCATGTCCATATCTTTCAGCTCTCTCTCACTCTCACACACACACACACACACACACACACACACACACACACACACACACACATACGATTATAAACCAATCTATAAACTAGCAGAACTCTAAAGCTCTGATTTACAAAAGGTTTGTGTGTGTAAAGATGTGAAAACTTTATAACATCCACTAAACTAGCACAGGCTGGTTTACTGTGTTTGTCACATGAATGACATAACATGTCCGTTTTGCATGTTTGGCATATATATGCAACCTGCATGCATGCAAATTGATTCACTTTTCCCTTTTCAACGCAACTCACTGCTGCCTGAAAGTCACATTGGGGCTGGCGATTGTATTTGCAAATTAGGACATCTGGACAATATGTTTTTTATTAAACATTATACCAATTATACCAAATGCTACCATTTACTTAAGGTGTAGTAATGAGAATGATTATCTACATGATGCCTTTACAAAAAAGTCACATGAACTGTTTTTTAGATCCTTCTCACATTATTTTTCACATTTTTTTAAAAACGTGTGCTCTTTATTTCCCACGTCACTGTGATTTAAAAAAAAAAAAAAAATATTTTCACATTTTTTGCAATTAATTAATGCTTTTTCCACACGATTCATTTCACACGTATCACAAACGATTCATCCATTTTACATACATACATATGATTATGTGACTAATATGTGAGAAAAGCATGTGAACGTGCATTTCACCATGACCCTGGAATCGCACGTGACCTCAAGTAAACACGTGGTGTCATGTGAGCAATGTGATCTCGTTTGAAAAAGTTTGAATCATGTGTATCATAAAGGAATGAATCATAAAGGAATCATGTGTATACATTTATTTTTACAAAAAAAATCACATGCAAATAAATTAATCACAGGAAAAATTAACATATGATAACGTGAAAATTACATGAAAATAAATTAATCTTGTAAAAATCACGAAAATTTATTTTATGTAAAAATTGTGTGAGAAAATACATGAATCACAGGAGAAAAAAATGTGTTAAAATTGCATAATAATTAAAAAAAATCTTTAAAAATGTAATTCGAAAAATCACAAGTGAATCTTGTGAAAATCACGTGAAAAATGAATTGTGTGGAGAAATCAAACGTGACAGTGGATTGTGTAAAATCGCATGTCAAAAGAAAAGAATTGTAAAAAAATCATGTGAAAATGAATGAATCATGTAAAACATTACGTATAAATAAATGAATTGTGTAAAAATCATGTGAAAATAAATTGTCTAAAATCACTTATGAAAAGAAATGAATTGTAAAAATGTGTAAAAAATCATGAGAAAACATTCCATTAAGATAAATTAATCGTTTGAAAAATCACATGATGATAAATCAATTGTGTATAAATCACATTAAAACAAATAAATAAATCATTTGAAAAATCACAAGTGAATCGTCTAAAAATCACGTGAAAAATTAATTGGGTGTAAAAATCAAATGTGACAAGTTAATTGTGTAAAATCGCATGTCAAAAGAAAAGAATTGTAAAAAAAATCATGTGAAAATGCATGAATCATGTAAAACATTACGTATAAATAAATGAATTGTGTAAAAATCATGTGAAAATAAATTGTCTAAAATCACTTATGAAAAGAAATAAGTTGTAAAAATGTGTAAAAAATCATGAGAAAACATTCCATTAAGATAAATTAATCGTTTGAAAAATCACATGATGATAAATCAATTGTGTAAAAATCACGTTAAAACAAATAAATAAATCATTTGAAAAATCACAAGTGAATCGTTTAAAAATCACGTGAAAAATTAACTGGGTGTAAAAATCAAATGTGACAAGTTAATTGTGTAAAATCGCATGTCAAAAGAAATAAATCATTGAATCATGTGGAATCGCATGTGAAAAGTGAATCATGTACAAATGTAAAAGAAAATAAATGAATCATGTAAAAATCACGAAAATAAAAGTGTGAAGTAGACACATATGGAGTGTCTAAAAACAATGCGTGAATTATTCATGTGATTTTTACGTTTCATTCATTTTTACATGTGAATATTGTTTTACATAGTGTACGATTCATTTATTTCCATGTGATTCACCCCCCCCACACACACACACATGATTCATTTATTTTTTTAAAATTGTGACGTAAACTATGCTTTAAGTAAACCAATTTATGGCAGGCAGAAGGATGTAAGTGTAGTGGAGGTGACCGAATTTCGGCGCATGTGACAGGAGAAAAGAAACACACACAAGCTCCCGAGTGCGGGTTTTGTTCAAAGATTCTAAGCACATATCAGTGTTGTGCCTGCAGGGGCTCAAAAACCTGTCAGTCATCAGTAGGCATTATTTCTCCCCCTCGCTGTAACATGTTCCCTGGGTTTCTGTCACGCTGTCCTTTATCCAAAAGAGTTCTCAGACCACCATGTGGCTAAACGTTGCTTTTATGACGTGCAACATCCTACTGATTGACAGGTATATGTGAGCGTGCATCTGTTGCCAGTTTGCGAAAGGAGCCTGGGCCAGATGTGGCTCGCTGTTTGGTGCAACGAAGGAGAGGGAAAAAAGCACACGCAGCAAATGCTATCAACCATCTGCTGATGTGCAGTGCTGGGCGTATGAGCGTATATCTTTGCCATTTTCTGGCCCCGATGGTAAAGACACATTTGCTGTGATGCAAAAAGGCATTTGCTAATAGATAGTTTCAGCTGAAATGTCGGAAAAACAGCCGGAAACAAACTGGAAAAGCTCCTGTGGGAATACAGCGTCCCTAAACGTATGTTATGACTCGGAATTGCCATTTTATTCTGGTACCTCTGTTAATAACACAGCGTTTGGTTAGATAATTTAGATACAATGCATATAAAAAGTCTACACACCCCTGTTAAAATGGCAGGTATTTGTGAAGTAAAAAAAAATTAAACTAAGATAAATCCTGTCAGAAAAATGTGTAATTTCACAAAAAATGTATAAAAATTAAGTGAAAAACATTCAGAAACATTTTCGGAAAAAAATGTTTGCAATGCAATGGTTGCATATACAGTATGTGCACACCCGTTTATAATTGGGGATGTGGCTGTGTTCAGAATGAACCAGTCACATTCAATCTCATGTACAAAAGTAGTTATCATACAGCTGTCATCAATGAAATTATTCCAATTAACCCCAAATAAAGACCAGCTGTTTCTGAAGGATTTTCTTCACATCTTCTTGGTTTCATCCGACTGCTTTAGCCATGGTCCGCAAAGAGCTTACAAAGTCTGTAAAGGGTCTCGCTTTCAAAAGGAATCAAACAGGAGAGGGGTATAAAAGAATTTCCAAAATATTAGATGTGCCTTGGAACATCGTGAGGGCCACCATCAACAAGTGGAGAAAATGGAGCACCACAGTGACATCACCAAGAACAGGTCGTCCCTCCAAAATGTATAAAAGGACGAGACAAAAACTTCCCAGGGAGGATGCCAAGAGACCTACGGCAATGTTAAAGGAGCTGCAGGAATATCTGACAAGTACTGATTACTCTCTGCATGTGACAACAATCTCTCATATTCTTCACATGTCTGGGCTATGGGGTAGGGTGGCTAGATGGAAGCTTTTTCTCACAAAAAACATCTCAGCTCAACTATATCACCCCAAATCATGTGGCAAAATGTGTCATGGTCTGATGAGACCAATTCCAAATGGTATAATAATTCCATAATTCCAAAAGTTATGTTTGGTTGGGGGGCAAAAGTACATCACCAAAAGTACACCATACCCACGGTGAAGCACGGTGGTGGCAGCATCACGCTTTAGGGCTCCTTATCAAGGTGGAAGAAATCATGAATAGCTACAAATACCAGCCGATTTTAGTGCAAAACCTTCAGGTGTCTGCACATAAGCTGAAGATGAAAAGGAATTTGGAATTTCACCTTTCAGCACGACAACGACCCAAAGTATACATCCAAATCAACAAAGGAATGGCTTAACCAAAAGAAGATCAATGTTTTTTGAATGGCCCAGCCAGCGCCCAGACCTGAATCCAACTAAAAAAAGAAAAAGGGTGACCTGAAGCGGGCTGTGCACAGGAGATGCCCTTACAATTTGATGAATCTAGAATGTTTTTTTGCAAGAAAGAGTGGGAAGATATTGCCAAGTCAAGATGTGCCATGCTGAATGAGACTCTTACTTCAAAAAGACTGAGTGGTGTAATATAATCAAAAGGTGCTACAACAAAGTATTAGTTTAGGGGTGTGCAAACTTATGCAACTAGGTTATTGTATGTTCCTTATTTTTCTTTTTTTTTTCCCTAAAAAAAGTTTGTGATCCTTTTTCTACACAAAAACCTGCCATTTTAACACAGGCAGACTTTTTATATCCACTGTATTATACCAAGGTGCTGTTGATTTCTCAATTCTGATCGGTATATTATATGTACAGTATTTCTTTCTTTTTTATATGTTATTTTTACACACTGTTCATTTGTTTTCACATATCTATGTTGTTTTTTTTTTACATTTATTTTTACACAAGATGATTCATTTACAGTATATTGATTTTATTGATTATTCATTTATTTTCATATGTGATTTTTAGACAATTCATTCATTTTCACCTGTTAATTTTTCACATGTAGACTATGTGGTTGCATTTCTCACACGTCATATTCTCACGTGATCACACATTGTTCACATAATGCCACATGTGTTTATTTCTGTTTACAGGCAGAACATGGAAAACCTGGGGGGAAAAAAAACCTGTATGTGATTTTCCTGTAAGTGGAAAGTTGATTGCTTCTGAAAAGAGTGATGTTTTAAACATCGTGAGCCTCACCTGCCCGCCTTCTCAACTTGTCATATTAGCGCCTCAATTATTCAAATCCTCCAGCTGTGTGAAAAATGTCAGTGCATTATTTTCAGTTCATTTGACGTTAGACTTTCATTACAAGTGAAGCAGAGGAACAGTCGGCTATGGCAAACTCGCAAGAGCTCTCACACAACGCCGGAAATCCTCCAGCTATCAGCTCCATATGTTGATGTGAGCCTCGCTTAAAACGAAGAGGCAATCAACCTTGAGTGAGAACACAATGTTTCATCTCACCTCCACTCAGGTTTCAGTGCTTAATTGTCCACAGCAGTGAGGAAGTCTTAATGCCGTCTGGCTCTATAATACCACCTAAAGCCCTGTGAGCTCCTGCACCATGTTCTCCGAAGCCAATTAGGTGTTCTCTACATGTCTGTTGTGGTTCTGTGGACTTAGAAAAGCCACCCAGACTGCAGGGCAAGGAAGCTAAGCCCCTCAGATAGCACAGCAGATAGTGTGTGTCCCACTGATCCCACTTGTTCCAGAGAAGCGGCGCTTTGAGCTGCTGCCTTTGCCAAACATGATGGAGATAAATCTGCAGAGAAACGATCCATCCGTCAGACAGAAGAGAGAGAGAGAGAGAGAGAGCGAGAGAGAGAGAGACTACTGATAAAGACTGAGGACTCATAAACTTGGAGTCTCTGCTGACCTCGTTTGGAAAGACAACTCTGTCCAGATGTTATCAAAAATGCTTCACAGCTACCGGCTATTCCTCTACACTTAGCTACAGATAATCATGAGCAAATGAAATAATAGAGAAATGTGCGATTAATCTTGTAAATAGCAGATAGTCCATGCTTTTAGCTCTATCCCCAGAATGAGCACTCCAAAATACCACCAGCTTGTGCACAATGGACAGTAAAAATGTTGATACAGTTTAATGGCGTTGAACAAAATGGAATTTCCACACTAACACACGTTCACAAATGCAAATTCATAACAAAACACAAAAGCCAAATTGTATGAAAAGTTGTGGTTGTGGATAAGGTTAAGATGAGGGATGAGATCAGCTGTTCTCAGTAAGCCTGAGTCCTATTTTATTCAATTTAATTCTCATTACAAATAAGTAAAAAAAAAAAAAAAAAAAGGTTACATAAAACAAAATATACTATTATAGTTATTTATCATAAAATACAATAATAATACTAATATTTGTTTTATACATACATACATGCTTTATATATATATATATATATATATATATATATATATATATATATATATATATATATATATATATATATATATATATATATATATATTGGAGTAACCTTTATTTATTTATTTTTTATTTTTTTCATTTTAAACCTGTTATTTACTGATGCTTTATCCGTATCAGTATGTTCAGAAAAGGTACATTCTGTCAGTTTTACTGATTTATACTTCATGTCTGAGAGTTCAGTTGAGAAGACTAGGAGGAAACATGCCAACAAACTGTGTCCGTCCTCTGCTCCGGGTTAATGCATGTGAAATCCATTTGTTTGCTAGAATTCCTATGAGATCTAATGGTTATATTATAGAAAGAATACCAGGTAAGGTTCTGTTCTACTGACTTGTTCTTACAGCTTTAACATCCTGTATATATCTATATTTGTCTTTTTTTTTCTTACAGTAAGCTTGCATCGATTGCTGGCTCCCATTCATAGATTTTCCTTTTTCACAACACTAAAACAATTCAAGCAGGACTTGAAATTCTCCACATTCCTATAATATAACCAAGAGGGATAGATTCCTTTGCTTAAGCCCACTCACTAGTGTAGAACAAGATGGGTTTCCATTTTGAACCTTGGCTCCTCTCTTGAGGTTTCTTCTTTCCTTTCGTCACCCTTGGTTGCTTCATTGGGGAATTAGAGCCAGGTTTCACATGCGACTATGACGAGATAGCTCAGAGGTTCTGGTGATAATCTTCTAATCCATTGTGCTCCGCATGCATAGGTTTGAATCCCATCATCCAATCCCAATGCTTCTTGGATATACAGTGCCTTGCAAAAGTATTTCCCTTTGACCTTTTCCACCTGGAATTGAAATTGTCTTAACTGGGATTTTTTACCATTTGATTTGCATAATATGCCTCACATTATTGTGACTGAAACTATTCTATTAAAAAGAAAAAGATATCTTTATTGGGGGCATAGGTATTCACCCCCATGGGTCAATACTTGGTAGAACAATCTTTTGGCTGCAAGTTTTTTGGGATATGTCTCTATCATCTTTGCACAGCTGACTCATGATATTTGCCCATTCTTCTTGGCAAAATTGATCAGTCTCTGGTCTTCTTAGTTTTTGAACCACTCCAGTGTAGGTCAGTTCTTGAGGGTGATGTGTTGGAATCATGAAAATTGGGCAAGTGTAAGTATCTGAGAGACTTTGACAAGGGTCAAATTGTGATGGTTAGACGATTGGGTCAGAACATCTCCAAAACAGCAGGTCTTGTGGGGTATTCCTGGTATGCAGTGGTTAGTACCTACCAACAGTGGTCCAAGGAAGGACCAACCAGTGAACCAGCAACAGGGTAGGTTTGGCAGTATGCGTAGGGCCGTTGTCCTGTTGGAAAGTGAACCTCCATCCCAGTCTCCAGGATTTCTTCTAGGAAATTCCCTATATTTGGCTCCATTCATCTTGCTCTCAACCCTGACCAGTTTCCCATTCTCCGCTGGTGATGAAAAACATCCCAACAACATGATGCTACCACCACCATGCTTCACTGTGGTGATTGTGTTTTCAGGGTGATAAATAGTGTTGGGATTCCACCAAACATAGGGCTTTGGGTCAAGGCCAAAAAGGTCAATGTTGATTTCTTCAAACCAGAAAGAAAAGCTCTAAGAAGCCTTTTTGCAAAACTGGGATTTAACCTGGCTCACCACTCTTTCAGAAAGCCTAGCTGTTTGGAACGTCCAGGCGATGATTTTCCATCAGTTTCTTTCATTTCAACTCTGGATATCTCCAGCTTCTTTAGAGTTACCTTTTGCGTCTTTCTAGCATCTTCGATGAATTCTGTGATTAATACATTTCCAGAATTTGGCCCCAAACTTGTTTTGGAAGACTTGTTGCCTTGGCCTTCGTGATGCTGCTTTTAACTATTTAGACTTGAATGAGGTTTAAAGTTGACCTTAATTTTTTTGTTGCAGTTTACCATTTTATTTTATTTTTTATTATTTATATAATAAAGGTTTTACTTGCAATCCGATTTAAAAACACATTCATTTTCCTGGAGTATCTTCAAGGTCTGTAGTATCAAGTTTTCTGTTTTGTCCTGTCTTGTCTTGCCTTGCCATCTGTTGTTTTATCTTTTAATTTTTTGCACTTTATTTCATTTCTGTTTGTCTTTACTTGAGTTTATTGTACAGACCCTCATTGTCTTTTAAGTGTGCTATATAAATAAAGGAGACTTGATTTGCTTTTAACAGAAACCAAAAATCGTCCTTCTACGTGAAGGAAGAAATGAAAGGTTGCAGAACACATCTAAGCTGTTGTGGAATGTGGGAAATGATGGCCAGGGTTGGTAGGTTTCGGCAAAACTTTTCTTTTTCTTTTTTTCATTTTTGCATGGGGAAATGAGTTCACCATTTCTAATTTTTGTTATAGTTCTGTACATTATAGATACACAATCTGCAATTACACATTTCCTTTGTTTGCCATAGCCTATGTTTTGCAAACTAGCCCTTATTTTTAATCTCAAAGCACATATTGATTAAACAATTTCTTCAGAAAGAGTTACAATCAGCAGATAAATTCACTTCAATTCAATAACATTTTTATTTGCATAGTGCTTTTAACTATGGACGTTGTTACAAAGCAGTTTTACAGACATACAGTATATATGTTCAGGATATAAATTTTACATTTATAAATGTATCCCTAATGAGCAAGCCAGAGGTGATGGTTGCAAGGAAAAACTTCCTGAGGAAGAAACCTTGAGAGGAACCAGACTCAAAAGGGAACCCATCCTCATCTGGGTGACACCAGATAGTACGATTATAAATAATTCCCTTCTATAACTGTACAACATGGCCAAAAAAGTCAAAATGCGATATGATTACTCACAGTGAATCTTTGAATGATTCAGCGTGACTCCTTACAGTCACATATGAACTGAAAGTCATGATGAGAACCCTGCATGTGTTTCTATTGCCCTGAGATCTGGATGGGTATCTCAAATTAATGACACTTTTTTTTTTTTTTAAAAACAGGAAATTCATTATTATTTTCATATGAAGTCAATTTTGTTTAAGTTATCAACTGTTCACTGATGGAGACTTGAGTGCAAAACTGTTCGTGGCAATTGCAGTCCTAAAGCTATCATAGCAATTGTAGTCCTAAGCCATCATAGCAAAACTGTTTGTATCAATTGCAGTCCAAAGCCATCTTCATGGTTTTTAAGTTGTACCATCCACAGTAATCTCATGTATCTTTTCCAAATGATGAGAACTCCAACCAGAAGTAGGGCATCAGGATGGATCAGGCAGGTCCAGTGAGCAGAAGGGGTCAGGATCACTGGTATCTTGGAAGTAGCATGTGTAGCTCAAGAGGGAGAGAGAGAGAGAGAGACAGAGACAGAGAGAGAGAGAGACAGACAGAGAGAGAGAGAGAGAGAGAGAGAGAGAGAGAGAGAGAGAGAAGAGAGATAGAGTATTAGGTATGCTACATAAAGTCATGGAATGGTTAAGGACAATGTACATTGTGTGCAGAGTGCAAGCAGGGAGTCCAGCAAGACTAACTATGACAGCCAGAAGGAGAGCCAGAAGGTAACACAGACATGAGGGACACCTGAGACATAAAGTGGCCAGCTACTCCACGATCAACAAACTTGAGTGAGCGCGTGAGAGTGGTGGGGTCGACCACATCCAAACATACCAGTTCACCACAACACTCTATGCCTGTGAACCCTCTAGATCTGCTCCTTTACCTAAGGAAAAAAATATTCACAAAAGGCTTGACTAAACAAGTATGTTTTCAACCTAGACTTAAACACTGAGACTGTGTCTGAGTCCCAAACACTAATTAGAAGGCTGTTCCATAACTGTGGGGCTTTGTAAAAGAAAGCTCTGCCCCCTGCTGTAGCCTTCTCTATCCAAGGTACCAACAAATAGCCTGCACCTTTTGTTCAAAGTAGGCATGGCGGATCATAAAAGATTCAGGTACTGCGGCGCGAGACCATTCAGTGCTTTATAGGCTTTATATCTATGCAAGCAGGGAGTTTAATGCTTTCCAAATCATATCCATTATGCAGATTATTATTATTATTATTAGTGACTACAGATATTACAGTCTTTATACAGACAGTGGTAGCTCAGTGGTTAAGACATTGGGCTTCTGATTGGAAGGTCATGAGTTCAAATCCCAGCGCTGCCAAGCTGCCACTGTTGGGCCCTTGAGCAAGGCCCTTAACCCTCAGATGTATAAATGAAATATAGATGTAAATTGCTCTGGATAGGGCATTGGCTAGATATCATAAATGTATATTAGCCGAAGTTAATGATTAACAAAAATAATTTTTTATGGTAACCTTATATTTCGACAAATTTCACTACAGAATATTCCATTTCTGTTGATACATGACAAATGTGAACTGCTTTTCTAGCAGTTGGCTAACAGTTTACTAGCTGTTTGGCATGGGGGTGTTTCAAACTTGCATAACATATTCATACTTTTCTAGTTTCTTTTGCAGTCATGGTGAGAAAAAGTATTAAAAAAAAAATAAGTAGTAGTTTTTGCAGTCAGGAAGCAGTAAAGTGCTCAATAAAATATATAAACTGCAGACGCCTTGAGACTGTGAGAACTACGATCCCCCGGAGAGCGTATCTTAGCAGATGTAAACCCTCCGGAGACACCTTGCAGTGCAAAATGACAATGCGGGTAGCTAATAACAAAACGAGAAGACACCCAGGTTCAATGAAACTAGCCCACGCTGGCTGACAACAAGCGCTTGTCCCGAGAAGAGTTCACTTGCTCTGCATTTGTTTTCCATTCATCATGTTTGCAGTGAATCACAAAGACAAAATCTAGACAAAACAAGAGGGGAATAAAGTAAACATGTTTTGTAACAGGGTGATGTTACATTATTTAGAAATCTGTTTGTTTTTGTGAGGGTCAGGTAAAGAGTGTATTTTTCTGTGTTTTTTTTATTTTTATTTTTATACAACAGTTTCATGAATCTCATTGGATGAACGGCATTCCACGGCTGCTTATATTTAGTGTAACCACACTGGGATGTTTCACTGTGTGTATCATTCTGCTCATCATTCCTATTCTAGCAACAGTTAACTGAAACTGTTAATATAGTAGAGTTAATGACATCATCAGCGGACATGGCAAACCATACATTTTTCATGAATATAGTCTCTGACTTAAAATATGAACACTCGTCAGATGAAGGTGAAAAGGAAGAAGTGTAGCCAAATTTCACTGTAAGGGATTGTACAAACCATTAGGAGCTAGCTAGCCAGCTAGCTATTTCCATTAGTGGAGCAAAAACAAACAAAACTTTTGGCCATATTGTGCCCAAAGTGTCAGTCAATCGATATTAATTTCTTGTTTATAGAATTGTTGTATAAAAGCAATATCACACACGCAATCGCAGATTAGACTGAATATAACCGCACTCTTGCGCACTCGCTTGATTAACATTCAATTCTGATTGGTCAGAAATCCATTGATTCATTTTCTGTAACAGCAGCTCAGACTATAGTGCCAGCTGCAAGGTTTAATATATTAATGTGCTCATTATCATTATTTATTATAATTTCTATAGGAACAACTTATAGATTTAAAAAACATGCATGATTGCTAATGCAGTACACTGGCGATTTCTGTACAGAGATGTTTATTTCACCTTTATGGAAGGAGTCTCTAGTGTCAGTGTTTCATAACAGTCACAGGTAAAGCGGTAGCTTTATGTTTTCTGACATTTTCAGGACACGCTTTGTGGTTTCTTGGTAATATGAAAACTTCAAGAGAGAGATTAAATAAAGAGGCTGGTGAGGGAATGACTGTTTGTAGCTGCTATAACCTAAGTGATAACAGGAACTAACTTGTTTCACGGATGTTCCACAATATTAAATTTAACACTAAACCGATAAAAAATAATACAAGATAAATTATAATTGTTGGTAAATTGCTGTAGTATAAGGGGAATAAAACACTATGCGATGTGCTGCTATTGGAAAATAGTCAGCCCACATTACAGCACACATCATTGTTTATTTTCCAATAACAGCATGTCCTGAACTGTTTTATTTCTTACTATGTAACTGATGGCACTGAGTATATAAATTATAAATCGTTAACTCAACTACACTATTCATTTGACATTTAACCATGACATTTAAATCCACTAGAGTGAAAAGCCTTAGCAACCAGAAATGGACACTTTTTTACCTTGTTAAAACTTGATTTAAAAAGATTGCCCTAATTAATTACTACTTAATTACAGTCAAATACTAAATGTATCATCAGGCCATCATTAAACATGACTTAAATCCTGATATCAAGCCAACAGCAATGAGATACTTCATCAATCAAGCTGTGCAACTGAGATGAATTTAAAGTGTTTGTTTGATCATTTTAAAATAATAGGATTGTGTTTTAATCTTTAAAAATCACTTCTCTAGCACATACTTTTAAAAAGTTCTCCAGATATGGACGGCACATGGTTTCACATATATTTTGACTATTTGAGTTGTTTAAATGATATCCCTCAAGTGAAATTTGATTTATTCTCTTTTTCTTGTGTCTGCGATGTGTTTTTCTTTTCAGTTTGCGCATATGAAACAGCAGCTGAATTCAGTTTTGCCACGATAATGCCGCTCAGGTCTCAGCACAAATGCTAAGGTGTCAAAGGGACGAGGGACCAGGAAGCATCTCCACCATGAGTCATCACTTTGCCCTTTAAAGCTATACTAATGGCTCGTGTCTTCTGCATTTAGAGTCCTAAAGAGACTTGGTTATTTGACATGAGGAAATTATGTGCTCAAACTGTCCTTCAGGTATCTGAGAGAAAAAAATGATAAAATATGCACCCGGGTGTGCACTTCTTTTTTTTTTTTTTTTTTAAATGGAAATTTAGTTGGAAAAAGGTCTCACACTTCTGTTTTTATCTCACTTTCCTTAAACAGTGGATGGATTCAGGCCAAGAAACAGTGGTTAGACCAGAAGGTATCTAATCATCTGTATCTCGACTTCTCCTCCCAGCAGAATTAAGTTAAGAGTGTGTGAAACCAAGCCTAGCTCCTTAATGGATTCTCACACACCACATCTCTAGTTCTGGGGAAATGGGAGAGGCCGAGTGGAATATGTCTTTGCATTTCATTAACTCAACAACATTGGCTCAAATTACACTTCTGTAGAAGAAGGCATTTTAGGTTACACGTCTTTGGCTGTAGATAATGACAATCCGTTGCACAGTGTAGAGCAAGATACGAAACTACAATTTCCACAGAATGAATATTTTCATATCATAAATCATATAAATCTGAGGTTTGCACCCTTGGGGTTGTGACTGCATAAGATGTGGATGGGTTCACTCTATTATTTAAAATGTATTTCTATTAATATAAATGGAATATTTATGATATGTATGCAATGTTTCATTAACTACAACTGTCAGACTATAATTATTATTATTATTATTATTATTATTATTATTATTATTATTATTATTATTATTATTATTATTACTTAACCTCCAATTTAAACTAGTTCCAAATACAGTGGTGCAACTATTTAAAATAAAATAAAAAGTATGTTTTTGCTCTACACACTCATGGTTTCTAGCTGCACCACAAAATACAATCCAAATGTTCCGAAATGTCTAACTGTGACAAAGCGTAGAAGATTAACAATTAATAATCTTTATATGACCATATGCTGTAGAGGAGTAATGTATGCTTATAATATTTACAGATATTTGCATGTTTAGTAATCTAGTGCAAGAAAGCACAAAAATGAATGCTTCTGGTGCAAAATGGAATTTCCACTCATGAAAATGACATGTGAACATATACACAGTGTCCTTGTGTGTATGAGAACATAGCGATCTAGGTTGGATGTAACAGCCGAAATGAGATGCACAATTTCGAATTTGATATGCTACAGTGTGACGCACAAACCCATTCCTCTCATTTTATAAAAGTGACTCTAATTCATAAAAGCATTGCTGAATGTGTACAGAAATGCTATCTTTACCTCTTTGATATATAACAATTAAATGTGATGTGCAACGTGTGATTTTTAAAGATTTTTTTAATATTGATTTGTTGTTAAGATCAATTATAATCACTAAATAAGAAAGTAGACGGCCTGGAGGTGGGGAAGGTGGGATTCGCTAGAATTGTCTTATATCTACTTGGTTAAGTTATATAATTACGCAGTGCACGATCGCTAATAGTATAAATGACAAGATAAAGCATGTAAGGCTGAGCAAATTACATGCAATTGGAAGCCATTCCTCAGACCAACTGCCTGCCTGATAACATCACCTAATGCAGGTTTTCACAATTAAACCACTGATAATGTGAGTCGCGATCTTTATCTAATTATCTGTAAAAGGAGTGTTGCATTTGCATTTAATGATCCCAGATCTCCAGAAATGGCCGGACTGTGGAAAAACGTACGTCATTAGAATTCTCTGTTCATCCTATTGACCCCGTGCTCCACGCAATCCATTTGTACCAAGTCTAAAAACGTCAATCCGGCAATTTCCACTGTGAATCAGGGCCTAATCAATGCTAGTCATTTACAGTTTCTCAACCTCCCCGAGTGATGAAAGAGCACATTAAAGCCTTCGAAAGGGAGAAATATAGATCAGAGGCTGGCAGAGGGTCTCATTTCTAAACCACACCGAACGTAAGCAGGTTTATCGGCACGGTATCATGGCTCCATCTCACAGTAAAGTCAACACGACGAGCTCAACCACACGCCACAGGGAGGGACATTAGTGCAAGGTTACATCTGTAAGACAAGCAACAATTAACATGAAGATAAACAAGCACGATCTGATGGACGGCGAAGTTCAGAGAAGATAATATTTATCGAGTCCTGGGTCTGGCCACGGTCAGTCCTCTGCACAGCAGGACATGTGTATTCAATGTGCAAGCCTGAGGTCATGCATGTTATGCTGGCTTTTAAGGAATTTGGCACAGCAATGGAATGGAGCATGTCTCCACCCTTGTCAGTCTTAAGCCTCAAAATAGGCTAAAATTTATTCCTGAAAGCAATAACATTCTGGATTTTTCAGAACAGTAATAAAATATGTGTAGCTGTCCATCAAAAAAGGTAGAAACAGCAAGTAGTGATTAATTAAAGGTGTACATTTTGTTGTAGTCTATTAAAAAATGGCAGCAGGTTTACACCAAGATACAGACTGTGTATATGTGTGTGAATTTATATGAAAGTATATTTTAATATCTTAAAATACATTATCTTCATATATTGTATTGCTCATATATTATACTGTGAATATACAGCATACTAATAATATATTGTGAAAAAATGTTAATATATGTATTATTGCTGCTTTTCTGCTTTTCATATATGGAAGAGTAGATGGATCATAGCAATGGTTTCATGTGTGTATTTCACATTCACACACACTGCTCACTTTATTAGGAACATTCAGGCAATTATCCAATCAGCCACCAAACATGTAGCAGCAGCAAAATGCATGAAATCACAACAACAACAGCCCTTAGAGTTTATACAGAATGGTGTTAAAAACAAAAATATAAACATGCAATAAGCTACAGTTCTGGTTGGGCAGGAAGGCTAGGGTAACTCAAATAACCACTCTTTATAACTGTGGTGAGCAGAAAAGCATCTGTCATTTGTTAATAATCTTAAAACTTGCTTTTAAATAACAGTTTCTTGCTTTGGGAAAGATGTTGTTTTAAAACATAGTTAGCTTGCACATACTGTATAGTCACATTAGAGAGAGGGAAAGCTTTCCAGAAAATTTGAAAAAATCTGGTTCAGGAGTAAAACTCATTGTTAAGTCATTATGATTAACAATTTATTCCTGATTAAAATGATTAAATGAGTGTTATACAGTATGGATGTAGGATTTAACGTAAAGCCCACCCACTGCTGCTTCCATATCTTCATGTAGGTCAGATACGAGCGCATGCGCACACAATTCTCATGTCGTCTTTATTTATTTATTTATTTTTTTACTTCACAAAGAATCTCAGATTCGTGTTCCGGCATTGTTCTGTCAATCTGACAGCAAACTTTGATCCGACAGAAGTGTCTATTAAATCCTGACCAGGCAGAGCAGAGCAGGAAACACAGAGCATGAAAGTAGAGGCAGTAGGAGTACGAGTCCAGCTACATGGCCAAGTCTCTGGAATATTTTCAAATAAAACACGCTGTTAGATGACACCTTAACGAAGGCTGTTATAGAAATTTAAGAGATGATGGGGATTTTAAAATGCACAGTGCTGTATAATATGCTCAGGAAGACACTGTGTCTCAGGATGATTGCATTTCCTAGAAGAAAAGTTATTCACCCTTATTCATTAAACTTCCTTAGATTCGAAGGAACAGAAATAATAAAATGCCTGATTTCTAAAAATGTGTGTGAAATGGAAATGAGTAGGGATTTGAGCTTTTTTGGTTAATAATATTTGGTCGTGTGGAAAAAATAGAGTCTGCGGGAGAATTTGACAATATAGGATATCAGGATATCTTTTAATAATAATAATAATAATAATAATAATAATAATAATAATAATAATAGTAATAATTTCAAACTAATTAGAAGCAGCTGATTTGATGTTAAAACTGTATACTAAATATTCCATATTTTCCTGCTTTTCAGAGTTAAATAATTGATTCATTAATTTTTGTAGACATTAAATAAAGGTATCACTGAACTTAGTTTTTCACAGTTATTGTGCACCACTGCTGTTTTCTTTCCCCCTGAAAGTTTTTTAGCATAGGTAACATACAATATACCCTTAGCATATTGTGTATCGTAGGAATATCGTCACCATCGAGTATTATAATAGGTGTATATTTGCATGAAAAAATGGCAAGATACCAAGTTCGAAACAAACAAACAAACAAACAAACAAATAAATAAAATAGCACAGTACATTATGTTTAAATAAAATAAAAGAAAAGACAAATTAGATGATAACAGTCAGGAAAGCCTTCAGTTCTAAATGTAACTATACATGGATAAACAGCATGACATATCATTGTTTAAGTAATGAAAAATTGTAACAGTTCACAGATTGCCATGGTATAAAATGATTAGAGGAATAAAACACTCCCATCACACAACCCTGACTTTGATTATTTTCCTCCAACAGCACACCCCTTCGTTTTTTTTTCCTTTTCCTTTTGTTTTGTTTCTCACATATCCTGTATATCAGAGTGTCTGGCAACTGCCCCGTCATTGCGCAGTATTTCAGTGACTTGCTTTTAGGAGTTTCTATTTCCCATTTGTCAGCTCATAACAGACCTAAAGGTCTAAGAGCACCCGCTTCCCAGAGCCATTTGTCAGCTTCCTTCCAACAAATACGGTTTGTCGTGCTGCAGACAGTTTGATCAGATTTGGCGATTTATACTGTACGTTCTGTAACAAAGCCGTCGTAGGTTCTGTGGCATTTGAAGGGAATTGAATAGTTTGTGGACAAAAACACTTGTTGACTTATTGCAAGCATCAGATACTGATCTATATGGTAGAGAGAGAAACATAATCATATAACTCGTACATTTCATCTGTCTAGAAGTATGCTATCCCTTCTAAAATCCATGACAAAAATAATCAGACTTGTGCTCATTTTAAGCATTTATTTCTAGAAAGAAGCAAAATTATCTGATGACAACATTTAATGCTCAAAATGAGTAAAAAAAAAAAAAAAAGTATAGAAATAGGTTTAATGATCTTATATTTTGTTTGCTGTAATCTTATAATAAGAAATAGTAGATCAGTTTAATTATATTCAAGGTATTTTCACTTATATATCCAAGATTGTGGAGGAAGTGTTATGTCATGGGTATGTATGGCTGCAAATGGAACTGGGTCACTGGTGTTTATTGATGATGTGAGTGCTGATAGAAGTAACAGGATGAATTCTGAAGCATACAGAGCTATACCTTCTGCTCACATTCAGTCAAATACTGCAAAAAGGATGGCACTTTTTGCAGTTACAGATGGATAATGACCCAAAACATACCATAAAAGCAACCCAAGTGTGTATTAAGGCAAAGAAATTAAATGTTCTTAAATGTCTGACCCAATTTGCTATTACTGAAGACAAAATTGAAGGCAGAAGGTCCCACAAACAAGGAAGGCAGCTGCAGTAAAGGTCTGGCAAAGCATCTCAAGGAAAAAACGAAGGCATTTGATGATGTCCATGGGTTCCAGATTTCAGGCAGTCACAGACTGCAAAGGATTTGCATCCAAGTATTAAAAATAATCCTAACATTTATGATTATGTTTATTTGTCCAATTACTTTTGATTTTGTGAAAATGGAGGGACTCTGTAAAAAATGGCTGTAATTCCTAAACAGTTAATGCAATATTTTTTGTTAAACTCCTTGAATTAAAACTGAAGTATTTCACTGACAGTCTGGTGGTTGTGTACAGAAGCAAAATTATGAAACATGTGCCACTGTCCAAATACTTATGGACCTGACTGTATATATTTGCATTACAATTTAGTTAGAGATGATTTAGGAAACCTGCAGTATATAATCATAATATTAATATACAGTATTTTTGTCACATCGCCCAGACCATAAGTGTTTCATCATTTGTATGTGTAACTCTTAAAAAAAAAAAAAAAGCATGCATGCAGGTGTAGCAGAGGCTAAGGAGAAAAAGAGAACATAGCACAGCATTTAATAGGCTTAAAATGAAATAAAATAAAATACAAACATGCTGTCTGCTCTTCTGTGCTACAGTACAATTTGCATTTTGTATCTCATCTTGTATTTTTGGCCTGAAGTCCTACTTGAACTTTTCCGTCTCCACTCGAGCTTTTGTAATTATAGTCATTCTCGAGGTGACATTATAGTAATTTGAACGCTAAGCATTTATTTTCCTTTTTGTATTTCTCAGGTGAGGTTTTGTCGGATTCATCCGTACCACTTTGGGTATACGATACATCAATACACTGTGAGGGAGGAATGTCTGTAGACGAACAGGAGAAGATTAATAAATGTAGCAGAACGTCGGATCCAGGGGGGGAAAAAAGAGAAAGAAAATGACAATCTGTTCTCTGCTGCTTCTAATCTAAACTTCATACTGATTGGCCTGTTTACTGCTGATGTTTGAGACGTACGGTGAGCCGGGAAATTTTTGGAGACTTTCATTTCCCCTGTGGTTCTGAAGAAGGTGCAGGTAGCACAGAGAAATGGCAGAAGAAAAAAAAAAGATTCTTGGATTGTTTGATGTAAACTCGGCTTTCCAAATGTTGATCCCTGTCTGACGGCTCTGAGCGCTGACAAATATGTCAATCTTTCTTCTGTACAAAAAATAGACACTCATTAGCCGATTGCAAATCTAGGCCATAGCTATAGATACATGTACGTTTATTATATGAGAATATAAATTAGCATGAAGTGCAGGATTATATCAAACTGAATGGATTATATTTGTGAAGAAAAAAAAAAGAAACAGCAGGCATGCTGTAAAAAAAACTCCTTGAGTTTACATTCATTTCACTTACATTAACCACAAAACACCTGCTAAGAGCCTTTTTAAAGCAAGTAATTCATATTTGAATTGAGATTTCACAAAGCGGAATTACTATACAGCTCATAAGGACATCGGATATTTCCGTTTTTGAACTCGTCAAGTCATGGCCGCTGAGAGCAGCAAGTATGCGTGCTGAATAAACAATGAGCAGAAAGTGTGCACTTCCAGCTTGAGCTCCAGCTGTGAGATAAAACAAGATGGTCTTAAACCAAGCCGGCAATTTATTTCCTGTTATAACATCTCCTAGAACACAAGTATTTTGAGTGTTGCATGCCAATAGGAGCAAACAAACTAATGCTGAAAGTGTGTACAATGGATTGATCTAGAATATAGATTCAATCTATAGGGGATAAGACCATCATAAATGTGTGTGGGAAGAAAAAAAATTAAATCTGATGTACCTGAGTTGCTGTAATTTACATTCAGACTCATCATCATCATCATAATCATCTGTTTCATATTAGCGTTCAAAGGAATTAGGGAATTAAACAGATATAACAAACAACAAAACAGATAATATCCAGCACCTTTGGTGCTTGGACCCCTAAAAATACACACACCGAAGGCTACAAAGTGTGCAAGTTTGTAAAGCAGCAGATTATATGCAGTATATTTGGGACATGTCCCAAACCACATACTAGCATACTAAATAGTACGTCCCCTTCAGGTTAGTGTGAAAAGGGTTTGTTGCTTGTTTGTCATTTTTCATGTGGCATTTTTGCAGACTGACATGATGCAGAGTTACTGTTGATTATTGTCCTATAACACATGAATTTAACATGTTCTATTTCTCGTATATCATAGCAAAATTCCAACACTAACATTTACCAAAGAAAGACATACTTTTTATCCAGTTATAGTTATATGAATAACACAACTAAATGCAGGAAATCTCCTGTCCTGAAGACTTTCCCATGTGTGTAAACTTAAATTTACAGCTTGACATCTGATTGTTACAGAGTGCTGACACTGGAGACTCCATCCATAAATGTTAAATAAACTTCTCCTTACAGAAAACTCCACCATAGCAATGACCACGTGTGTGTTTTTTTTTTTTTTTATCGGTTTATGCAGCACATCCACTGTACAAGTAAGTTGTTACTATAGATATGATAACAAATTAGATCGAGCACATTCAAATAAACCTACCATCAGAGCTGCTGTTAAATACAAAATGAATCAACATCTTCTGACCAATCAGATTCATGAATTGAACGCCGCTGTGGAAAAAGATCCAATAATTTGTATGTATTTCCAAGAGTTGTCTGGAATAGTATATTACATGATTTGCAGCCAAGTTGGTTTCTCAGGATATAAATTTGGAAGTGCGAGCCAGATGTTCAGTCAAACTGAAGTTCAGTCATGCAGGAAGACGTTTTCTTAGATGGTGAGTGATTGGGGAATCTGGCAGAAAGTACAGAAAGTAACAAGAGTCATTAGCTATAAGAAAGAAAGTGTTGTGTAATATAGAACAAATGGCCTGCCACTACATTGTTTTTGAGTATGCATGAGCGTATGGTTTAAAGTTGCTTACAGCAATCTGAAACTTGTTTTTCAAAGACCATGCTGTCTGCTGTGTTGAATAATAAATCGCTTGTTGTAGTGATTTTGCAAAAATATATATATAGTCCCCTCTCAAAATATTGGAAGAGCAAGGCCAATTCTATTGTTTTCACTATACATTGAATACATTTGGGTTTGAGATCAAAAGATGAAAATGAGACGACAGATCAGAATGGCACATTTTGTTTGAACCCACCCATTTTTTTCAAGTGCTCAAAAATATTGAGCTGATAGGTGTTTCTTGCTGCCCAAGTGGACCCTGTTAAATTGATTGTTTTTTTTTTTTTAAGTTTGTACTAATTTTAACCTTTAAATCAGGTTATTCTTTTCGCAGATAATTATATACTTTTTTATATTTATTCCCAGAATTAAGCAAAATGATCTGCCATTAGAATAAGACCATTTCAAACCTGGTAAAAATGTCCAGAAATAGCGCGGAATAGTCAGAATTCGGTCAGTGCGATACCACAAACGCAAACTCCGTGGTTTCACCTGTGAGAAAAGTTCACACACTGACTGAAACGGTTTCTACAGGGAACGTGAAGAGATCTTCTGCCTTCACTAGCTAACACTCGCCTCTGGCCTAGAAACACTTCAGCAGGGTTTAAAGAAATCGTCTATATGACAGAATAGCGTATCATAATCAAGATGGCAGCGTATGCGTCTGTGCTTTGGCGTATTAACTGATAATATTGGAGGCTTTCTCTTGGTGTGTTTGCTCAGGCACACTCGGGGAGTCTCCAGGCTTCTCCTGACAGCTGCTAGACAGATGCTGTAACTAATGCCCCCGCACAGGCCGAGCCTCTGGAGAGAAGCATCTCCACATCTCCTGCACCACGGACTCTGAGCCTGGCATCCTGGAAAAAAAAGCCTCTTTTCCTCCAGCGTTGTAACGAGGCGTCGCTGCCCCTCTGAGAGCAGACGTTCAGCTATTGATCTCTCCGACCTCCCCCGTGCACAGAGCTGCGGATCACGCGAATGACTTTCTGGCAGGCTTTGTGTTTCCTGAAGCCTACGGTTCCAGGCTGCCGGCAAGACATACATACACCACTGGATATTATTAACATCTGCCAATGTAACCTAACCTCACTTATGTGCTGTCTCACAGAGAGGCCTTGAAGGCCAGAGCAAGCCCCTTCTGGTTCCAGGTAAACACATATTACTTTATTCAGGGCTTCATACGGTGCTGAATTTTTTTTTGAAGTTTCATGTTTCATCCAAAACCTGATTTTTCATAATTTTTGGCTCAGAATTCAGCCACAGATACATCGCATATGGCTTGTTTTATAACACAGCACTAAAAATGGCCCAGTCTTAATGATGGCATTAATATGAACCTAATGAGGTTTACTAACCCAGTGTTCTATAGAAGGCTGAAATATCACCTCAAACCTTTTTCATGCTTATTGTCGGCACTGTTTACTCGCAGAGTAGATGGTCTGTCTGCATGATTTCTGTCAGGGAAAGCGTCTATTCTGTGAATATTCAGTCATATTTTATTAGCTATCTAGCTTCTTCAGAATTCCAAATCCTTAACGAGTAAACAGAGCAAACGCCCTGAGAGATTATGATGAAGAAAGCTCGTGAGGAGCCAGAACTCATAACGGAAACCAATCTTCATCTGGACAACACCAGGTGGTAGTTATAAGTTACAGTCAGAGATAAAAGTTTACACGAGTCAGGAATATGTTGGATTGTTTCAGACATGTACAGATGTCAGAGATATGAGAACATGGGAGGTGGAAGTTCAATATGAGTCCAGGTCAGATGTAGTTGAGCGAGAGGCATCTGTCAGCACACGATGATGGTTATGGACTAAGAGGATCCGGTTGTCATGAAGGATGGAAAAAAAGTCTATTGATTAAAAACTCATATGAACTCAAGGGTTCAGGAGAGGCTATAGGAGGCTACTAATAATCTCAGCAGGAAAGGCAGGGGTACAACGGTTCAGGAAGTATGAGCTTGTGTAGAGTTTGAAAAAAAGATAAAGGAGATTGTTAGATTTATCTGGAGCTCCCGAGACTTCCTGGGACTTCAGCTTCCCTCCAATTCTTCATCAATAAAGCTGGCAGGACAAACGACTTGGCATCTTGAATCACCACAATACTCACTGTCTGGGAAAATATTATCTATATAAAATAAAATAAATCCCTTCTGGTGAGTTTTTGGGATCATTTGCACTAAGAATTAAGTCGATTACATAGAAGCTGTATTTGAGGTTGGGTGCGGTGCAGAAAAATAATCTCTCATGTACGTGGAAAAAAAACAACAACTTCATGTCTGGGGTTTAGACCGCACCATGTGTAAAAGCAATCCACTCCCAGTGTTGTCAGATAACGTGATTGGTTGAACCTGTCATGCTACATCCTGTTTCGAGTTTCATAATGTCTTGTGGTTTGGAGGAGACAGAATCACAGGGCTTGATATATGGACTGATGAAGACATTAAAATGCAACTAACTATAAGTCATAAAAATACCAAACTATTTCTTATACAGTATATACAGTGCCCTCCACTAATATTGGCACCCTTGGTAAATATGAGCAAAGAAGGCTGTGAAAAATTGTCTTTATTGTTTAACCATTTCATGTTTTGTTCAAAACAATTCACAAAAATACTCTGCTCTCATGGATATAAAAATTCCATGAAAGAAAGAAAAATATAGACTGAAAGAAAAAAGAAAGAAACAAAGAAACAAAGACAAAGATACCAAGAAAAACAACAACTAAAGACAGATAAAGACAAAAAGAAAGAAAGAAAGACAAATGGAAAGAAAGACTGAGAGAAAAAAGAAAGAAAGAAGACTGAAAGAAAAACAGAAAATAAAGTCAGATAATCTTTATCTCTTTATTTTCTGATGAAAAGAAATATAGACAGAAAAAAGACTAACTGAAAGAAAGACTGACTGAAAGAAAGAAAGAAAGAAAGAAAGAAAGAAAGAAAGAAAGAAGACAAAAAAGATGGAAAGAAAGAAAGAAAAATTAGACAGAAAAAAGAAGAAAGAAAGAAAGAAAGAAAGAAAGAAAGAAAGAAAAAAGAAAGAAAGAAAAAACTTTATCAATGTTTATGTCACTTTTTAGTTGTCATGAAGGTCGTATGTAGGTGTCATGGCCATGATGCTACCACCACCATGTTTCACTGTGGGTACTGTAAGTAGCAATTATCTGCCAATAGATGATTTAGATGATTTGAAACTTGAAATAAATAAGAAAAATCTAGAAAGGGGCTTAATATTCTTATACTGGTTTAAAAGTAATCTAAAACAAGAGAGAAATAATAGTTGAATTCGCGTGTATTGAAGATATTTTTACTTGCCGAGATATCCTTTTTTTGCTGTCAACAGCTTCTCCCATATGAACTGTGGATCTCTGGACCCAAATCTCACTAGCCAATGAGAGTAAATCGCTGTTAAGCCCAGCCCACATGAGAGGTTTGTGGACCATGTAACCACTGAGTTAATTGTTTTCAGTTTCAGAGTGTTTTTCTTCTTTCTCATTATATATTTTCTTTCATTTCTTGAAAAGTTACATTTAATACTTTTGGCACAAATTTAAGTCCATACCGTGATACATGATGTCAATTAAGTTCATTCCATTTCCAGGGGTGTAGTACTACAAAACGTGGAAAAGTTCAAGGGGGGTGAATACTTATGCAAGGCACTGTGAATTAAATAAGTCAAGACAAAAGTGATTAAATGAATTACGCAAGTATTAAAACATAAAGCAAGAGAATACATTTTACTTTTAAATTTTGCTTATTTAACGTATACATGAAACAACAATTTTTTTTTGGTAATTCTTAATTGCTAAAAAATCAGTCAAGAATGATACAGGACTGAACTCCTTCACAGCTATGCATGATGCAACTAGAAGATACCTGAAAAGAGTTCGTGCAGGAATGCTATAGGAATCCTGAAGAAAATGACAATGATATATGAATAAAGATTCATATAGCAGAGAAAATGGATATACAGGCTGGAGCGGTGATGTTTAGAAAAGATGTATAAAAGAATGAATATCCAGCTGAATGCATCGCTGCTACGCCTCCACCGTGGCTATTCATACGAGGGGTTTTGTACAGAAAGGGAACCTGGAGCAGGGTTAACTAACTACTCTGCAGGTCTCATCCGCACTGACAAAAGACTGGGGAAAAAATCTGATAAAATATCTGAATTTCATATATTTGATTTGTATATGTCACATTAAATAATAATTCCTTCTGTGGTACATTGCATAAATGTACAGTACATTTGTACTTGATAAGGGTAAGATTTGCCTTTATGTATCATTCTAAATTACAGGTTACAGTTTTGATGTTTTCTTATTTGTTTGTTTTTTGGTTTTTTTTTCATGCTAACATCCATGACATGAAGTGAAGAGACGTGACATGGAGTAAAATGCGATGGAATAAAAATGGAGGTTATGACCTAAGTAGGTAATGATGTAAGTGCATCTAAACTTTTTGTTCTACTGCAATAGCTAAATTCCTATTAAGTGGTACGAAGCAAGCTAACATTACTAGCTAGGACATTACCAACTTTAGCTGCTTAACAGGAATGTATCTATTTCCGTAAAACAGAATTTTATGTGTTTACGTGGAGTAAAATGAAGTGGAATCAAAATGGAAGATAAGTTTTTTTTTTCTTTCTATTGACATAGCTAAATTCCTATTAAGCTAGCTGACGATTGCCAGCATACTACTCTGAAAGAAAAACAAAAAAAAAAAAAATAGACAGATAAAGAAAAAAAAACAAGATGGAAAGATAGACAGAAAAAAGGCTGACTGATTGGCTGAAACATAGAAAGAAAGGAAGAAAGACAAAAAGATGGAAAGAAAGAAAAAAGTTAGACAGAAAAAAAGACTGACTGACTGAAAGAAAGAAAGGAAAACAGAAGAAAGCAAGCTAGCTAGCTGATGATCGCCAGCATACTACTCTTAACATACTGTAGTCCAGCTAGCTAGAAGTTATTCCCGGCATCAAGTGTTTAACATCACTGTACAAAACTAGCAATAAACTCCAGTGTTTGTAAACAAAAAGTGGTTTGTTAAGGCTATACAAATTAGGCATGTTAGCTAACTAGCAAGCTAAGCCTGTTAAATTCTTAGCTAGCATGGTACCTTTGCTGATATGACAGTTAGCAACTTAGCTAAGATGAAATGAGCGCTGCAAAAATATGGAGCTTCTCAGACCAATTACTCCTCCTAACTGTCTATAACCACAACCATCTTGTGTAATGGCTACTTCATTGGAGTCTACTTTCTGTTTCTGCTCCAAAGGGATATGTCATCATTTTTATTTCGAATCTTTTTTTTTGAGATAGATTAGATGATGGGGGATCTACTTAGCCTCTATTTAGCATCCTGATCGCTCATGAAGCTGAGCTACTGACCATGAAGCACCTTGGGACACTGCCCGGGAAAAACACTAATCATTCCACTTAACCACACATGTCTGATGTCTGATGCTGGCTAGTTTGTCGCTTAGCGACAAGACAAGTTGACCATCTTTCTTTTTCTTTTCTGAGAACATGAACATTTGCATTCTCAAGCACTCCTGACACATACACGCACACACACACACACACACACACACACACACACACACACACACACACACACACACACACACATTTTTAATCTCTGCTAATCAAAACCACACATAAACACGTGATTACTCCATAACCTGCAGTAAATTCTTATAACACGAAAATTATTTATTGATTTTAGAAAGAGATATGGTAGGAGATGTTCGGAATTTATTATATAACACCATGAACGATTTTAATATTGGACTGATTGGATTATTGGACTAGGAGTTTAAAAAAAAAAAAAAAAAGTAGGAATTATATGTGCCTTCTTGTTGTAAATATGAAGGTGATTATTTATTTATTTATTTATCTATTTATTTATTTATTTATTTTTTTTTTTTTGTAAAATCATTAGGCAGGGTTCGTGCTATATGGTATTACCACACGCTTTGCAATTATATATATATATATATATACACACACACACACACACACACACACACACAGCACTTGGCTAATTATTTTACTTTTATTTATTTTTTACTTATTTATTTATTCATTCACATCTGAAGGCTTATGTGTGAAATGACTTTCTATAAATGGACTATAAATAGTCACGTTAATGCCATGAAGTACGTGTGTGCAAAGCTTCAGCAGGGCTATAACTGCAAATATTTTTTTGGTTTCTGGTCTGTCTATCCATCCATCCATCCATCCAAGTAACAGAGAGGAAAAAAGAGACCAATGAAGTAATAAATGTTTATAGCTGCTATAACGCAAGTGAGTACAGGAACTAACTTGTTTTGTGAACATTAAATGTAGCTATAAACGGATAAGAAGTATGATCACTCCTGGATGTGTTGCTATGGAAAAAAAAAACCCACCTCAATCACATCACCCTGTTGCTGATTATTTTCCGGTAAGTGATGTGTCTATGCTTTCAATGCACCACATTCAATGCGGTTGTGTGTGAGCTCTTGTTCATACGTGTCGTTATGGAAGTGCTCCGAGGTATGAGAAGCCCATTACCCTCAGAGAGGGTGCGTTAGGCATGACACGCCGGTGGTGAAGCGGTGCTAAATGATAAATCTAGTGTTGAATCTGCAAAGGACGTTAAGTCAATTCACAGCAGTCTAGTAATTTCAATAATTTGTGTTTAACTGAATTTCCATCCGCATGAGGAATTCTGCTCACATTCCGCTCCATACCAAATATATGACAATGAGTCATTTCTATATCATATCAGTTTGCTATACATTTGCCTGGACCTTTCCTTTCCTTAGTTGTTTTTCTTACAATCATTTATTTATCCAGGTGTGTTAATAGACTTATGTTGCTGATCATAGAGCGAAAGATCAATTTAGCATTTGGGACCCGGCAGAGGCGCACGACAAATGGCTAATGAGTGATCTAACCTTGGCAACATTTAAAATGTTGGTGAGAAAAGGTGAATAATGCATTAAGAACAAAGCTAAACAAACAGCACTGAAAGCCTATAGGAATATATTAGAGAACGAGAACAGGACAAAGAGCAAAACCTTTCCCCTATTAACGAGTGAAGTGAAGGAATTCGCCACACTTCCACGAGAAACATCAAGATTTGATAATATAATCAGATGTAGTAGCTGATGGGTTTAATAAGTAACTCCATCAACCCTATACTGATTCACTGACCCTTCACATCACAAAGCTTTCCATATTTAATAACTGCTTCAGATCTAAATTATTATGGACTGTGTGAGTCATATGAAGTCACAAATATGACCTTGTGATGCTCGCAAACTTTCACTTCATGTGATATTGTCATCATAAGACCTGTCCTACACAAATTTCCTTGCACACCACTAATAATAAATGAGAATAATATTGAGAATAAAATGAGAATAATATTGTTTCCAAGCTATACATGTTTTCTTTATCTTTTTCTTCTTTTCATCTGTGATTCATACATGATTCATTTATTTTCATGTGTGATTTTTTTTATACAATTCACTTATTTTTACATTTGAGTATTTTTACGCATTCATGAGATTTTTACACACCATTCCTTTACGTTTACATGAAGTTTTCACATGAATAACTCTTTTTACATGAGATTTAACATGTTTACTTGAGTGCATTTGTGTAATTTCAGAGCATAACATGCTGAAATGCACTTTTACATGTTTCCCACATGATCACACATCATGAAAAATGTATAGTATGTGGTACAGTATTTCTTTACATATTGCTGCTGGACTTTAATTTATTTGTAAAGTTGGCGCATGCACTACCTGCTGGTGTGCGTTTCTCATTCGCTCTAGTGCAATTTGCTGGTTTCTGTTTTTGTCGTACACTACATGGGTATATACCTGAGTGCAGCATGTACGGGATGCTCACTGTCAGAGCAGAAATACCTTCCTCATATTCGTTGACCTCACAAGCGAGTAATTATGCCGATGCAGCATTTTGCTTACACATAATGCATTCAATTATTTTTTCCAGTTAGATATGGCTGTGTACACTGCTCTATCTCTCTCTCTCTCTCTCTCTCTCTCTCTCTCTCTCTCTCTGTCTCTCTCTCTCTCTCACACACACACACACACACACACACACACACACACACACAAGGCCTGAGGGGACTATCAGTGTATCTGCATAGCTGCTTAGCCGAGTCCGATGCTGATCTAATCTACATGTGTGTTTCCATGCAGAATATTTCATTAACACAAATGTATTTACTTCTGGTAATAACTGTGTTGCAGAATATTTTAATCAGATAAGTACTTTTCTACCCTCATCAGGTGTGGACAAATCAGTAGCAAGTGTGTCTGGGCTGTTAGTTGTATTCATAATTGCTTGATGGACAAACAGAACAGGAAAACAAGCCCTATCCCCTATTGACTTTAGCAAAACATTTCACTTTTCATTTGTTGCATACGTTTAAACTTAGCCAACCACATGTTTTTGAACTGCTGCTCCTGTTGCATCACAAGGCGGCGTATCATCCTGAGAGAAAAATTGCTGCAGGCATGATGTGATGCAAGAACAGAATAATTCAGAATTTAGTTACCTGTGTATTATGAAATTGTACACATCGGTCTTCAGAGCTCAGATTTAGCTATAAGCTTAGGTGTTACTCAGAGAGTTGTACAAAATTTATGCAAACAAGGCAGATTTTCACAAAAAAGGTCTCAGTTCGCACAATTCTGATCTGGGAATTAAGCCAAGAATTAAGTAAATACACTAAAAAAGTGTGGAATGGCATTTGAGGCCAATATTAAATAGGTAAATATGACAGTATGTCTGTAATGAATTAGTTCACATCAGAGGGGACAGCATCTTAGTCTGAGACATTGCAAAACAATAGGATGCGCTGGATCAAGCGCTATTTTATAACCTGACAGATAATGAGGCTGGAAGCCATATTGCTAAATTAAACCATGTGATAATTACAACTAAGAGCTGTTCATGCAGCAATGATGTTAGCAATATACTAGACTCTGATTCGATGTTTATTTCAATGTTTACTATCTGCTCATTCATATTTCATGAATATGAATTTCATTATAATAATCTATTTTATTTTTCGTTTGGAAAGTCATCTCTTGTTTTTTGTTGCATCATGTTTTAACAGATTTAACAGCAGAGAAGAGACGAGGTAGAGGCTAGAAAATTGACTTAAGCAGGTGAGTAACCTGACTCTGAATACAAGGAACTTTCCCATTGTAAATATTCACAAAATTGGCTGTATGGTATTATATTATGATAGCTATTTTTTTTTTTTTTTTCAATTAAGTTGACCAGATTCACTGTTTTATGGTAGAACTTCATACCAACTGTTAATAGCAAAGCTTAATATTTCTTTAATAGATAGATAGATAGATAGATAGATAGATAGATAGATAGATAGATAGATAGATAGATAGATAGATAGATAGATAGATAGATAGATAGATAGATAGATAGGGGTAGGTATGTAGGTCTAGGTAGTTATGTAGTGATAGGTATGTAGGGGTAGGTAGGTAGGGGTAGGTAGGTTTCCATAGGTTGTACAATCCACAAATGTACCACATATAATACAACAAATACAGGACATCAGAGGTAATTACACAATATACTCAATTCACAATATACACAATATACATGGAATATAAAAACAGTAAATATGTGTGTGAGGTGGACGGTAAGATTTGAGGGTGGGGACAGTGGATATTTGACTAGTTTATCAGCACGTTCTCTAAACAAGTCAATGGTCCCTCTGCACATGGGGGGCGAATTGTACAGTCCTATGGCACAATGATTTTCAATAAAATATTTGTTAACTTCAGAAAGGTATTTTAGGTTAATGTCAAAACTGAATATTTCTTAGTACTGATTTCCAATTCCTTTTTTTTAATGTGAGCAAGAACGTAGTAGTTACATAAAATTATTTTTTTTACTAAACAAAACAAGAAAAATTTGTACAACTAGAATAGCTGTAAACTAGTTGCACTTTCCAGTACATTCTTATGTTAGCTCGCTGAAATATTACTTTTAGTGTTGATAGCAGAATGTCAGTCAGTATATCTATTTACGGAGTAATTTTGTAGCAGCTGTGTAGATACATGTGGTTTTAACCACGCTCATCCGAGAAGCAATAAATCACAAGCAAATCTCTGTAAATAAAATAATATAACATGGTATATTCCAAAATTTCGACAAAAACAGCCAATTCAACAGGCATTCTGTAAAATAATCACTTCCCCACAGCACGGTTTTCACCCGCAAGGAATCGATACAACAGTGATTATTGATTCCACTGAGGTCCAGCGCTTTTCTGACCTGCACGGCACCTTCCAGAGAGAAATTTGCTTATGCCTAATTAATTAGCTAAGCACTTGAACTCTCTTGTCGAGATCTTTGAAGTTTCGAGTCAGCAGGAGTATCTAACTGATAAATTATTCATCTGCGTTGCAGAAAAATATGCTACTTTCCATGACAAAACGCTCTTTCCCGAACAACGAGTAGAAAACATAATACCGATTTAGATAACAAATATGATTTGGAAATTGCTGCTGAGAGAATTTATCAGCGCAGGTCGTTACTCACAAGCAGAAGGGACAGAAAAAAAATGTTATAGGGAATTGATATGAAGAACAGCACGAGGAACAGAAAAAAACATTTACACTTTAAACTCTCAGATTTATTTTCCACAATCTCATAACTATACGTCTTATTACTTTCACTGTAATTACCAAATAATACATAGCAGTCACTGATAAATATGATTTAACATGAATCATTTCAACTGACCAAATACACGCTGTACTCTGTTGGCCCTTAAATTACTTCTCAGCAACATTTTTGATCCTCCATCAAGTCAAGCTTGAGGACTTTAGCAGGCAAAACAGCATTCCTCATCGATAATGGAAGCTCCAGATTTGGTCAAAAAGTCATTTATAGGGTTTGCAAAAAAATAAAAATAAATAAAAAATCAGAGCAATTGCTATATGTATGGACATTAATAGGGGATTATGCTTGGTTTTGTTTGTTTGTTTGTTTACTATTTAGTTCATTTTTAATTTTTGTTAAAAAAAATCAGGTTTGGGCAACTACAATATTTTTAATGTACCTTTTAGGGGATCATGCTTTCCCTAGTATATTTTTTAAACAATGTTATTTAACATTACATTAAGGTTAATGTCATTTACTGTATTAGTAAACATTTAACACACCATGAACTTCAGCATTAATAAATCACAAGCATTGTTAATGTTAAAGCAACAACCTAAGCTAACATATGTTGATTGATGTTTGCTAAAAACGTACACCGTACAAATGACAACATGTTACTAATTCTTGAAAACTTCATGAACTCTGGTCTCAAAGTGTAAATATCAAAACTTAAATTAAAGCTTTTCAGCCTTGGTTCTGGATTTTGCCAGTTAACAGCCGCAAACTAAAGTGTTGTTCATGTTGCCTGATGTGGAATTGATTTTACTCCGTGAAGGTGTGAACACTGACTAATGCAGGTCCTAATTCTCTGTACTTCTTTACTTTTAAATGAGTTATACTGTATATAGTAGTATTTGCTTTACATCAGTCCACATGCAGACAGTTTGCTGCTTTAAGGACATACAGTGCCCTCCACTAATATTGGCACCCTTGGTAAATATGAGCAAAGAAGGCTGTGAAAAATTGTCTTTATTGTTTAAACTTTTGATCTTTTGTTCAAAAAATTCACAAAAATACTCTGCTCTCGTGGATATCAAACAATTGCAAGGAAACAAAACAAAATCCTAACAAAATGTCCAGGTCCTCTGGCAGAAAAACAGCCCCAAAACATTAAAGAGCCTCCACCATATTTAACCGTGGGCATGAGGTACTTTTCCATGAGTTTTTTCCCAAAAATTCCAGGCTACCTCTCTGAGATTGTTTTTGGTTGAGAGTAGAGGCTTTTTTCTTGAAACCCTTCCAATCAACTTGTGGTGATGTAGGTGACTTCAGATTGTAGTTTTGGAGACTTTCTGACCCCAAGACGCGACTAACTTCTGCAATTCTCCAGCTGTGATACTTGGAGATTTTTTGGCCACTCAAACCATCCTCTTCACAGTGCGCTGAGACAATATAGACACACGTCCAATTCCAGGTTGATTCATAACATTTCCAGTTGACTGGAACTTCTTAATTATTGCCCTGATGGTGGAAATGGGCATTTTCAATGCTTGTGCTATTTTCTTATAGCCACTTCCCATTTTGTGAAGCACATCACAGCTGTATTCCTTGGTTTTACCCAATGTTATGAATGACTAAGGGAATCTGGCATATGTGTAGGAAACTGGAAGTCATGCTTGAACAATTTCCTGTTCCTAGTCTGCCAGGTGTACTAAAAAAATGTAAAATATCAATGGGAATATACTTCAAATATATTTTTCTTATATGAATTCATAGGGGTGCCAATAATTGCTGCACACCTATATTAAACAAATATTTTTTTTTGATAAACCTGTGTTCTGTTTGCAGTTGTTTGATATCCATGAGAGCAGAGTATTTTTTGTGAATGTTTTGAACAAAAGATCAAAAGGTTAAACAATAAAGAAAATTTTTCACAGCCTTCTTTGCTCATATTTACCAAGGGTGCCAATATTAGTGGAGGGCACTTTAAATATACATCACTCATTAGTTGGCTAGATTGTTGCTAACAAAAAAAGAATATGGAGGCATCCATGTTTTTATTTTCCCACTCTGTAGCTTGAACGCAGCTACAAATCACATTTAAAACTAAATGAAAGATTTGTAAAAATCACATGGGAAAATAAATGATTCGTGTAAAAAAATAAAAATAACAATCATGTGAAATATGAATCATGTACAAAACTGAACTTGAAAGTAAATGATACAAGTGTAAAAATCACGGATGAAAAAATCGATTCATCTGTAAAAAAAAAAAAATCACGAAAATAAATGAATCATTTATAAAAAATGACATGAAAATAAAAGAATCGTGTGTAAAAAAATTACATGGGAAAATAAATGATTTATGTGTTGAATCGTGTACAAAACTGAACATGAAAGTAAATGAATCGTGTAAAACAGATGAAAAAAAAAACAATTCATGTGTAAAAAAACGTGAAAATAAATGAATCATTTATATAAATGACATTTGAAAATGAATTGTGTGTAAAAATCACATATGCAAGTAAATGAATCATTGTAAAAATCACGGGAAAATAAATGATTCATGTGTAAAAATGATGTGAAAATAAAAGAATCATTTGTAAAATAAATAAATAAATAAATAAAAATTACATGGGAAAATAAATGATTCATGAATCATGTAAAAACCACACATCATTTCTCGTGTGTTTACACACATTTAAAGCTCATGGGAGTTTTCTGTAAGGGATTGTACCCTCAATACTTTGGATCTTAGTAAATCTGAGAACCCAAAAATGAGAGCAGTAACATGTTCGGTCCTGAACATCCATTTCACTGTGACATACTCGGCTTTCTAACATGACCAACTGATTCTGAGTGCCACTCATGAAGCGTTTCACGATCGCTTTCCATCATGCAGCAAATTAAAGCTCTCATAAGGGTTGGAAATGGAGGCAATGCAAATGGACGTGTTTGTTAAAAGCCCCCCCTCTCAAGGGGACAAATGAAGAGCTGCCTGGAGTTAATACAGACGCATTTCTCTCTGTGATCCATGCTGGCTTATATTACACCAGGTATATTAGTGCTAACATTATTATTAGCATTATTGCAAAGCTAACAGCAAACTGTGAGATCATGAAAATAAGAAATATGGCAAAATTAGTGAAACTACATATAATTTGTTTGTTAAGCACATTTTGCACATCCTGCTTTGGAATTAACACCATGCTCATACGGGCTTTTTTCTTTGCGCTCCTGGAGAGATGAGTTGGAAATAAAGTAATAAATAAATAAATTAATTAATTAATTAATTAATTAATTAATTAATTAATTAATTAATAATAATAATAATAATAATAATAATAATAATAATAATACGCCACTCTGAGCGAGTCACCTTTTCCAGGAAGGTTTTTACTGAACGTGAAAGACGGCATGAATGTTTTACGGGAACAAAGGATCACTATTCATAAAGTCTGGACATTCAAATCAAAGATTTTATAGACGTGCCACGTAAAAAAGGAATATGACCTTGGGTGTGTGAATATATCTCTAAACAGACACGGCTGAACTGTACACTCGGTTACTGCAAAGAAAACGAAATGAGGGCATCGATTTATTACCTATAATTATTTATTCTCTCAGCTTCTTCTGGAAATGAGGTTTTAATTTCTTCTATATAGAACTTCTTATCCAGCATCCGACCAAGTTCAGTGTGACCTCTGTACTTTATAACAGATGAAGCCTTATAAAGATTTATAGAGTCTTCTCTTTAAACATGGATTTCTCAGCACACCATTCGAAATGACTGTGGAAGTGCAGGGAGAACAAATATTGGACCCCTTCAATTCTTCATGGTATGGATTCCAGAAACATTCCCTGTGCCATTATACCACCTCCACCAGCCTGGACTGTTGACACAAGACACAAGTGTGCATGGATTTATGCTGCCAAATTCTGACCCTAACAATCACGATTCTCCAGAGAAGGTGACAGTTTTGGTGAGCCTGTGTCCACTATAACCTCCCATTCTTTGATTGCTTGACTTACAGGAATGGAACCTGACTTGGTCTTCTGTTGTAGCCCGTCAGCCTCAAGGTTTCAAGGTGTTGTACGCATCTGAGATTGTACAGAGTGGTTATTTGAGGAATCGTACCCTTCCTGTCAGCTTAAACCAGTCTGGCTTTGGGCATGAGGTGGGAATACACCCTGGATGTGATGGGACACCAGCGGCCTGGAGGATGATCTTATAATCTTATAATTTTATACAATATAATAATAATCTTATAATTTTATACAATATTTTGGGAATTGTTTGTATTTACAGATCTAATATATAGTATATCTTGATATATAACACTCAGCTCCATGGTGAAGTTTTGTTCATGTTTACAGACAACAGTAAATCAAATTGTGTCCTAATCCACATCAGCACATTACATCTGTGTGACATCACCGAAGAACGGGATGTGGTTTGCGCTAAAACTTTACAGGAAATATTTCAAGACAGACTTCTGTTATGTTTTAGCTAACTAGTGAAGAAAGTAGCATATGTTCGCTAGACTGCAAACATGTCTTCACTGTAAAACTTGGCACTGTTTCTTTAAGTACCTGTAGGTTTAAGGTTATGTTCTGGTTATCTCCAGGGGTTTCAGAGAGTGAGACCTGTAACCCTGAACTTCTCGGCTGTATGCTTAGACAAATTATTAGTAGTGTGTGAAAGATTGTATAGGAGTGTGTGTCATACTATACAAATGCACAAATTAAGACTGGTTAGCATGTTTGTCTCGCACCTCTGGGGTTGGGGGTTCGATTCCCACCTCCGCCCTGTGGCATGGAGTACGCATGTTGTCCCCATGCTTCGGGGGTTTCCTCCAGATACGCCGGTTTCCTCCCCCAGTCCAAAAACAAGTGTTGTAGGCTGATTGGCATTTCCAAATTGTCCATAGTGTGTGAATGTGTGTGATTGCGCCCTGTGATGGATTGGCACCCCGTCCAGGGTGTCCCCCACCTTGTGCCTCAAGTTCCCTAGGATTTTTTTTTTTTAACCAAATTTGTCAATCTAATTAATGTGATAATTACTAATAGGACTATTCATGATTGTTAATATACTGGACTTCTATTAAATATTTATTTCAATGCTTGCCATCTTCTCATTCATATATCATCATATTACATTTGACAGCAAAGGCAATACACACTATTTCCTTCTTCATTTTCTGTCCCTGATTTACAGGCTTAAAGGGTTTAAAGAAGCTATGTAGAAAACACGTCTCTGATGTTTGTACTTAAGAAAAGTCTGGCAACGTTTGAGATGCACTGTTACGGAACCGGAAGGAGGGATGCAGGATGCACTTGCAGGGGAAATAGGCAGTTTATTAGGAACAGTCAAAAATAATTAGAACCTTCAAAAGTAATGGTACAGTCTAACAAAAAACCACAAATAAACAAGGCAATATTCCAAAAAAACAACAGGGCCGTTATTCCAAAAAGGCTAGGCAATAATCCAAACACTCACAGGGCAAAAATCCAGGAAGTCACGAGACAATAATCCAAAGTCGAGGAAAAGCAAGGAAAACAAAGACATGGAGGAATCTTCCAAGAAGTCACGAGGCAATAATCCAAAATCTCCCATATAATTACTTCTTTTACATTTAAGAATCACTTTTAATTCCATTTAGTCTTCAAGAATCACTTCTAATATTCCGCCAGGAAGCGGACACAAACAGGGGCTTAAGTAACATGGGTAATTAAATGCAAACAAGATAACAATAATCAAACTATAACTGGATAACCAATGACAGAACATGGGAGGAACATGACGTGAACCAAAACCAAAAGAGCACATGGCAAAGTAAACAAAACTAGAGTTCATGAAACAGTCCAGAGATTTTTATGAATCACGCTCGTGCCACTCCTCCTCGTAGCACGAAGCGTGGAATGCGGAAGTGCGCTACTCCGCTAGCCTCTGCTAGCGATGCAGCGAGAGGGAAACCCTAACACGCACCAAGAAAATCAACTCAAGCATGTGCATAACCCGACTCTGAATACGTGCAAAGTGAACAAGCACATTAGCTGGATTAAGATTATACCGATGATAATAACATGGTTAGAATATTGCAGTTCCTCATAAAGTCCTGGTGGTATGAAATTCGAAGCAGCATATGTGATTCTTGTCCCGCTAACATTTGCAGAAATGTCTTTCATATTGTGCCTAAATGCAAATTACGTAGCTCAGAATTGTCAACAAGTTTTTTTTTTTTTTTTTGCTAATGGCTAGACTAATTAGACAAAATGAATCTCAGGGATGGATGTGTGGCAGCATTAAACATGAGGTGGGTTTTTAATTTTCCCAATCAATTAATGATGCTGATGCAAGTGCCAGAGTGCACCGGTGAAGCTGAAACTCAAGATGTGGGTTAATTTTATTATTATTATTATTATTATTATTATTATTATTATTATTATTATTATTATTATTATATTTATTATTATTATGGGGTTTTTTTGTTTTGTTTTTTTAGAGAAGCCTTCTGTTAAAGTGGAGGGTATAAAGGGAATAACTGAGCGTGTCTCATGCTGAGAAATGAGAGGAGAACGGCTATCAATATTTCTGATGCGTATCTCGATTTGTGAAATTTATGGCGCCCTGTTTGAACTTTGGACTTTTTGATTTACAAGCTGTGTCAGGTTATCGGATAAAATAAAAGAGGAACTGTCGACTGACGGAAGCAAGAGAGCAGAATGTTTGGTTTAGGCTCCCTCCTACGCTCGCTCGCAGATGGGTGGGATATTGGAGGAGACCCGCTGGGCGTGCTTATCTTGGCTCATATTTATCAATCACATTTCCTTCCATATATGTTTTTTTTTTCACTCAGGAGAAAATGGAATCATAGTGACCTACAGAATGATCTGAAAGTAATCTGAGATACGCATTTAAACTTGGGACTGTCAGGGTTTTTATACAGATTTTATATAGATTTTTTTTTTTTTTTTACCTCATTTTACATGGTTTACTCCACCACAGCGCTGTTGGATTCTTGACGCTGTTTGTCAGATTTTGAATTTGAAAGATTATTTTCATTGATTAGATTAGGTTTATATTACTGTGCTTGTTTCTATGGTAACAACTTAACACAGGGACTTAAGGGACTTATGGCAGATGCTTCACACAGTCTAAGACTAATTAATAAACAATTTTTTAAAGGTGTTGCTATTTTTTTTTAAGAAAAAGTATAATCATTGAAGTTTTCTGTAAGATTTGTTTTTATTATTATTTAACTTTTATGGAAGGAGTCTCCAGTTTCAGTACTGTGTCATAGTCTGTAACTTTAGGTCCTTTAGGTCAGAGAAAGTTGTTTGAATGTTCTGGTTTGTTTTTCAGTAATAATTCAGTTTTAATTCATTCAGATTACAAATGTGCTGCTATTTAACAATGAAAAACATAATCCTTCAAGTCCCCATGAAAGCAAAATTTGAGTTTTGTGACTTTCAGTATGAAAATGTTAGCCTTAAGGTTATCTAGAAGCTAGTGTGCTCTAAAACAATGCCAAAATTCAGATTTAGTAGATATATGCATTCAAAATTTACACTCTCTCTCTCTACCACTAATATGAATCAACAATTTTGATGACATCATTCTGTACTTCAGCTTCTCATCAGATTTTCTGTCCAATCAAATACTCTCTAGAATCTGAAGTGTCCCGCCGACAACATTATAAAAATCCATGGTACTAAATGTCAAGTACGGCTTAGCCCGGGCAGTGAGGTAAGCTAAACACTATTGGCTATTTAAAAAAGGGTGAGGTGCCACTCGATATGTCCCGCCCTGTTTCAATGGAAATTACTTCAACACATCAAATAAAGGTGCCGTGTTTCAAGGCACTTCACGGGGACTTTAATATGCCAAAGTTTTATGTAAGGAGATTATATACTGTATATTTAGCATTTATGGAAGGAGTCTCCAGTATAAGCATTTTGTAACAGAGGTAAAAACACTCAAGTGTTCCAACATGGTAAAGTTGATGGAAAGTCAGATAACATTTTTTTTTTTTTTTAATTAATTTTTTTTTTTTTTTTGGTCAAATGGTGAGGGAACAACTATTTATAGTTGCCATAACATACATGATAACAGGAACTAGCTTGTTTTGTGGATGTTACATTAAATATAACTATAAATGGATAAAAAGTATGCTATATCATTCATGACTACAATTAAAAAATTGTAATTGTTGGGACATCTATGTTATAAGAGGAATAACTTGCTATTATGGGGAAAATACAGTGCAAGGTGTTAAAACAGCACAAGTCATTGATTATTTTCCTATAACAGATCGCCCCCAATTGTCATACATATTATTGTTGTTGTTGTTGTTGTTTTTCTTTGTAATAATCCCAACACTGATAGACAGCTCCTGTCTCTCTCTCTGGTTCCTTTATACGAAATACTTCTTTCCACGTCTGCTACAGTTATTGAAATCATTCATCTTTTCTCTCCCTGTTTTCACACCAAAGACACCAAAAGAAAAATAATAAGAAATGAGCTATAGTCTATACCATGGCAGTATTGGGGGACTGAAATAAAATACGAGAATAAGTCATAAATACGTACACTGAAGGGTTGTGGAATAAGCTGTGTGCATACAACAATCCACAAATGAATGCATAATAAGATGGATGATCATAACATGCCATAACATCTGGGTTGATTCATGTTCTGATGATAAGCACACTATGCATAAATCTATCGTTAGCATTAATAAAAGCCTTTGCTAATGATGACTGCGATCTAAATTCTGCCACTGCTGACACACAAGTGATGTATATACTTTAGAAAACACTTTATTTTCTCACTCGGGGTCCGAGTAACGACTATTCTGAGTTGCAACATCATGGCCTCTCACAGTAACCAATCTCTCTGAGGTTAATGTTTAATAACTATGCTGTCCAGACCTGTCCTAATTTCCTGCCCATGGGGTTTGATTAAAATGCGCCGAAAGGTGCTTCTGAAGCTGTTCACTCCTCATAGTCAAGCTTAAGGGCCTCTGTTGAAGCCTTGTAACTTTAAACATAAGTAAATATCCACGCCTTTAATTGTAGCCCAGGAAGTGCCCTCTTGCTTGATGTAAATTAAATCAAATTGCAGCAGAAATGGTGAAATGGTGTATAAACACATTTTCAGGCCTGTATGGCTACTAAATATTGCAAAGAAAAAAAAAAAGAAAAAAAGTCAAGGAAAGGCCAAGGAAAACATTGCAAACGTTCTGTCTTGGACAACTGGAGAAGGAAATTATGTATTTATCTCAAATCGATGTAAAAGATAGATTTCTCTGTATGTGTGTGTTCTCTAAGGTGAGACTACATTAAGAGCAAATGTGTGGTGGTCTGAGAAAACCTTATAAACAACTACAGGTTTTCCTAAACTGATATATGCTTGTCATTTGCAGAATGTTGTAGAAGTTGTAGAATTTTAACAAAAATTTTATAACAAAATTGAACATTTCAATATTCAGACTTCAGGAATAACTACTGATTTAAGCACTATTCAGAGGTTACACACAGAGAGTTTGCAGACACAGAGCAGAGTTTGAAGAGTCATGTGTCAGTTACAGTTACTGAGCTATCCATCTAAAGTTTCGACATTTTGTGTGGCCTGAGATGCTTTTCTGCTCACCACGGTTGTCAAGAGTGGTTATTTCAGTTATTATAGGCTTCTTGTCAGCTCAAATCACTCTGGCTATTCTCCTAATCCTTTAAACACAAGAATGGCTTCTACTCTAAGGTTTCTACTCAAGACAGATCTGGCAACATTGGAGGCATATAAATTTAAATTACCGCACGCAGGTATTTTTAAAAATCTGAATGGCGCATCTAGGAACTCAACTTAAGCACGTGCTAAACCCATTTCTGAATACATGTAACTTTCCCTGTGTAAATATTGATGAAGCTTTTGGACTCAAGTCGCTGACTTTGATTACATTCCCCTTAAATAATCCATTCTGGTTCAAATAATAAAATGCTCCGTCTTAAACTGGCTCCTTATTGAACTTGACAACAAGGAAAGATCAGAAAGTAACCTAAATAAAACATTTCCATATCAAATATATTTGGTAAAATATATTTGTTTTCTTAAAAAACATGGTAATGTCAGAGAAGGTTATTGGCAGAAAAGCTCATTCTTGTTTAAACCCAAATAAATTTTTTCCATAATGTTTGGCTGTTTTTCCAGAATTTAGCCACAGCGACAATTTCCCAGTCAATACCAGATATAATAAATATTTTATAACAGACACGTTCAGAGAGTTTGGCTTGATTAATGAGTAATAACATATTAATTATTCCCATTGCAGGGACAGTTGCTTATGTAAGATCTTTGGTTTTGTTCCATGTGGCAATAAAGTGTTTGCAAGTGAATATCAGATCACACGAGATGCAAAATATCCTTGAGTCTCTGCAATCATGACCCAATCACGCCTTTGTAATTATGTGAAAGAGGCAAAGGCTGAACATGACGCGTATTTCATCAGCGCGAAAAGAAATTGCTGCTTTGTATGTATTCTTGATCGCTACTCTTGCGTGATTCATGCCTTGTCTTCCTGTTTTCAGAGAAAGTTTGATTCCTTAGCATGGCGTCTTGATGAAGCCGATCTCCTTGTGACTCCTTAAACGGCCATGTTTAGCGGGGTCGCATACTAATTTCAGGATACGCATCTGCACTCCAGGTTTGCCTCTTGACATTTGAGGCTGATTAAAAATTTGCCCCAGCACTAACCTTTGCGTCGCTCGAACCCCCATGTCATCGCATTAGCACTTCCATTATCATTCAGTCAGATCTAATAACAACAGTTTAACTGTGGCCCGCGCTGGAATATTAAGCTGCTTAATACATGTACAGCGTAATCTTCGTAAAGCTTGTGCGAGTCCCTGAGCAGGATGAGGCATTTAGCTGGGGCTGAACTGAACTGCTGTAATAGTTTATAAGATCTAGATGAATTTAATATCCCTCTATCAGACACATGTATGAAGGAAATGTATGAAACATGCAATTTATTCATATTTATAACACAACACTGTTGAATTCGCAATCATGATTGGTTAGATGGTTGATCATTTTTTTATAACAGCAACTAGAGTAGTTCCAGTAGTTATTCATGTCACGGGTTTATATTAAAACACTCACTACAATATCACTGGGCAATTTGAAAAATGCATTTTGTCGTCAAACATGTAAGGTTAGCCAGCTAACACAAAAGCAAACACATTATTTGGAGACATATTCATTTGATTTCTTCAGTTTGTTATTAGCTACATTAGCTAATGATATGACATTGAATTTGTAACACTTATAACGTTGTTCACATGCTGCAGCCCAATGTTATGTTAGCTATGGCTTTTTTGTAGCTTGCTAAATGACAAACAAAATGTTACTTAGGTGTGTGATGTTTGTTGGTGATTACTCAGGTCATATACAGATAAGAGGTGCCATATTGTGTAATTTTCTATGGATGTGGATTAATATTTTTGCACCACCCTAGATTGCCACCCCAGTAAAGTCATTGTGTCTAACATGGCCACCACATTGTATAGGGTCTGGCTATACCCCTGGCTATGACAGGAACTAAATTGTTCCACAAGTAACTATGATATCATTCTTTAATAAATAAAAATGGTAAATATCGACAAATTGCTGTGGTATAAGTAAAATAAAAACTTCAGGATGTGCTGTTGTTAGAACAGAATCAATGTTGGAGTGGTAAGAGTAGCTTCGCGTCTGGCCACATAACACCATCCAAGATTATTTTCCTATAACAGCACACCACCATGTGTTTTATTCCTTACCTCGCGGATATGAGATCACTTTAGATAGATAGATCAGGTGTAAGGTTGCGAGATGGCTCCGAGATGTGTTTTACTCCATACCACTTTTCCAATCACTTCAACCCATATTGCGTGTGATGAAGTACTAATGGCTTCGAGCCGAAAGTATAGTGATCGCCAGAGCTAGGGCGCACTGAGAGGTCGAAACCCTGCCGGAGATGAAACCGTCGTCCAGGTTTCCATCTGCTGACTGAAAATTAAACTGATCTTCGCCACCATCAACTGATCTTGACCTTAAGAAATGCAGGGTTCAGTGGCCTCTGAGGGAAACGCTGTGTGTTTATTCACCGGGATTCTCACAGAAACCCCTTCTCCGGCTTTTGTATGATGTCTAATGACCCCTATTGAGAGCTGGATTTGCCCTTGGACAGAAGAGACCGTTCGTCTTCTGTAAGAACCGAAGAGAAACTCTATCCACATCCACATGGCTGGATATGAGCAGTTCTCTCATTCCATTTTAGATCATTTATCTTGATATTAAATTGAAACGTTAAAATGTTTCATTAAACCATACAATCATTTTCATGCCAAATGATCCCTAATTCGTTACTATTTTCATTTTTTTTCTCACTCTCTCTCAGCTGAGTCATTTGATGAAGAGATGACCTGACATTCAAAAAAAATGTTCCAGTTATTATTGGCTTAATATTCGCACACATTTTCCCTGTACTTCTTCACTCCAGGGTTTTCAGACAGAATAATAATCTGTGAATATATTAACGAACTCTAATCCCTCTTGATGGACTTTCCATTCATGTGTGTGACCTGACTCGGAAAACGGACATTTCCACCAACAATTCCAGGTCTTTTTTTTCTGTCTTCTCAGCCTTCAATACAGCATGAGAGAAGGACCTATACACTGTTTGGCTCTTCATAATTATTGAACAAGGTGCTTTCCCAAAAGCGTTGCAGTTTTAAGATCGGTTGAATTTTTCCAGACTTTGCTCCAGCGGGTTTGTGTTCATTAGTTTACGTTAAAAGGACAGCAACAAATTAATCAAAATTTCACTTAAATAACAACATCAATTTAACTGCCATCGAGTTAGCAGCCCATTTTTCATCCCAGATGAAATCACTGTAAAAGAAAAAAGAAAAAAAAAAGAACATTATCATGGTGTTGGTGTTCACAGGGAAACACCTACACAACACTGACATAAACCTTCATAAATATTCATGAAGGCTTGTTCCAACACTGAATCATGTCAAGCTGACATAACCCTTCAAATAACACATTTTGTTGACATAACATTGTGCTAAGAATGGTGCTCAAAGAGATATGATACCTGCATAAACCTTCATAACAACTGACATAAATCTAAATAAATATTTATAATATAAATATTTATTCCAACAAAGGCCACCATGTCAAGCCCCGGGAAAGCTCTTTTCATGCTGAGCCAATCAAAATGAACACAACTGATTACAGTTGAAAGTCAAATGGCTTTGTGTGCCATTGAGAAGGTGATTAACTACACCTTATTGAGTTTACAAGTCAATTTTAGGAGGGGGTGATCCTTTTTCCAACTCAGTGATTCTGTTTTTTTAATTTTTTATATTTTTTCTCTGACATGTTGATGCTATGTCTTTCACTTGGATGTTAAAAGTTGCACTGAGTAAATACAGCTGGATAAAACAAAAACTGTGTCCATCTCAGGCTGAAAAGCAACAAAATATGATTATTTTAAGGGGGGGGGGGGGTTATTTTCTATACCCACTGTACCTATATAAATCTTTTGCTTTTGGCAGTTTTATATCAGACTGATGTATCTTAAATAACACACATTTTGTTGACATAAGGTTGTATTATGGGTGGTTCTCAAAAGGATACACAACATTGACATAACCCTGACATAAACCTACATAAATATTAATAAAGGCTCATTCCAATGGACGTCATCCATCATAAATACTACTTTTGTCAATTTTAATGTCAAGCTGACGCAACACCGCAAATAACACAGATAGTGTTGGCATAAGGTTGTGTTATAGTTGGTGCTCAAAGGCATGCATGACACCTCCATAACCCTTCATGACAACGGACATAAATTTACATACTGTAAAAAAAATTATAAAGGCTTATTCCAACACACATTAGCTGTCATAAGTATTGTTTATAATACCATGCCACTGCAATGAGTTATGTACTGTATATTGCATTTTATTTTACAGTTTATAACAGTTTTTTTTTTCTTTTTCTTTTTTTCTTCCACATCCATGACAGTTATGAGAAAACCCAATTCATTATTATCACACTGTGATGATACGGTTATATATCTTTTGTCTTGCTTTAAACTAGAGTTGTTTTGGGGTTAGGGTTTGGTATGATGATGATGATGACTTTCATCATCATCATCATCATCATCATCATCATCATCATCACCATTATGTGATATGGACATAACAGATATGTTGTTAGCTCCTATGTCAGGTGTCATAACATCAACCTAGAAAGTGCTTATAATAAAATCTTATGTCAACATCAAAATTGGCAAAAGCAGGCTTTATGTCAGCTGACATCTGTTGGTGAAAGCATTTATAAATGTCTGTGAAGGGTTATGTCAGTTGTCATGTAGGATGTAACGAATCAGTCATTACTAGCATTATTCCTTTCCACCAGAATAATGTAATGGATCAACTTTAAACATGAAAAACGAAAACAGAATTGCACGCTTGGATTCAACGCACCTTTTTAAAGGAGACGAGTTTTAAAGCATGCCCGCATTATCTACCAGAATGTGTAGTAACTCGGATGAATCTGCAATGTTTAAAAATATTCTCCGCCAGTTACAATTTATGTAACACATTAAAAGATGTTTAACACTTTTAAATGTATTCTCCAATTTATATAAGGAATTAGGTCGACTGGCGTGAAATATATCTATATATCTAATCAACGCGTGTTGTGACCAGTTATAACTATACATCAGCCATGAAAGGGAATTCATGTATGTGCACATATACATATAGATAATTAACTACAATGGATTATAATTAATTATGACTATGTATGTGGTCTAGATCAGCTTTTAGGATTAGCTGTAGACTAGTTTGGAATTATGAACTCTAAAGACGGAGTTTATACTTCTGGCCAGGAAGGATTAACCACGAAGTTTGTTATTAAAAATTAGAGTGGGTAACCGAGATCTTATGCACCGTAGAATTTACTCTATCACGTGACCAAAAACAGAGAAAATCAAGCGTGGGATAATAGATTTTAATAACTAGATGTAACTATGGATACACACGACTAACTCTAAGCAAAACATACATATGTACATCTATATACAAGGAAAGAAAAGGTATACAGAGAAAGTAATGAAATAAAAGGGAATGGCAGACAAAAACACAACTAATTAGCCTTTTTCAGAACCAGCAACGAACTTAAATCTCCTGTAAACAGGGATACAATCTTAAACGCAGATATAGGTCCATTAACTATACTTGCACGGCTTCGGTTTGAAAGTTTGCGCGAGGTCGTGTAGAGTTCGCTGGTTCATCGTGCCATTTGAAAAAGGCGTGAGCCATGAGGCGGTTGCATCCTATGTCCGGGAGAGAGAGATCCTGGCTTCCTCTTCCCGGGGCACGTGGCCCCGGGGGAGAGAAACCGGAAGGAGCGTAGAAGTTGAAGTGAGTGAAGAGAGACTGAAGAGACTCTGAAGACTAGAGTGAAGAGTTTCAAAGCGTGGTGTTGTTTTAAAGACAACACCAACACACACGCCTCTTTGGGCTATGGGCCAATCAGGAAGTTGGATTTGTTGTCGGGATGAACTCTCTTTGTCTGGTCTCAGACCCGAATTTGCATGTCCAGAGAGGAGCCGGTTTATACCGTATTATATATGAAATTAAGGGAAAGCATGAAATAATGTATCCCATTGCAATATGATATGCATAATAAATCAGGGTATCGCAAGATGATTAACTACATACCAAATTCGATGGACTTGTAACGAATATTACAAGAAAAACATGGTTACAGACATTTAAAATAATATCCTAAGTTAAGACTATCTAAAATCATTAAGGTTAGGTCACATAAACACACAATATATGTAAACAAGATAACATCACACTATTTAGGCATTGAATAATCACATATAATTACACGTTACATTCGAGAGAGATTTTTCCATTGTGTTTGTAAGGTAAGCTTGTGTGTGCGTGCGCGTGTGGGTAGCTTGTGTGTGTGTGTGTGTGTGTGTGTACGAAGGGGGGAAGGTTGATCGTTCGCATTCCAAAGGTATCTGGTCAAACTGGGGCCAGAGTGGTCATTAAACAGATAGGGATTTACAGCTCAAGGAGACAGAGAAATTTCATTGCTAAACCCAGGCTGATTTAGAAATCAGTTTGATACGTTCAGACGTTACAAGGACGTATGTAGATATCATGAACCCCACCATTAAGTGTTATCATATATAGGTGCCTCTAAGAATATACACATAAAATATTATGACATGACATGGCATGCATAAGATATTATAACATGTTATGACAGTCATAGTGCTACAGTGACTTTAAATTGTATTTGTCCTTGCATTTGGAGAGGACATGAAACAGGAAATGCTGAGTTGGCACAGAACAGTGAGTTCACATTAGACAGATGAACAGCAGTCATATTAATGCCAGCAGCCTGAACAGAGGCAAATACTGGGTTCGACAAACAGACCACGTAAACGAAGGTTGGATTTTATAAGCCTATAAGCAAAGTTGGTCTTGACTGCATTCCTAGAACTTTAGTCCATGACATGAACCTGCATAAACGTCTTTAAAAATTCCACAAACGTAAACACTTTCAATGCTCTCCAACATCTCCTAAACACGCCACATGCAGGGTCTAACAACATGAAAGCCTGACTGTTACGTTAAAGCATGACACTGTAACAGCAAAGGTGTGCATATTTTATCGTACCTTTAGTACTTATCTATATTATGTCTATAGTAACATCTCATTCGCAGTGATTGTAAAGTAGACGCTCCACATAAACAAATTAAAAAACTGATATTGAGACGTTTGTTTTAACATTTTTTTGGAATGAGTCTCCAGTGTCAGCGCTTTGTAAAAGTCAGTGGTCAAGCTGTAACATTTCTGACACAGGAGAGTCTTCAGCATTTGTCTCCTTATAGCTGTTATAAAGTAAGTCATAACAGGAACTAACCTGTTTTGCAGATGTTCCACAACATTAAATGTAACTGTAAATGGATAAAAAACAAAAAACACATTATTTAAACAAGTGTTTTATTCCTTACATTATATAATATAATTTAATACATTTTTATATTTCTATTTGAATATTTGTATCTTGAATTTTGCTATATATATATATATATATATATATATATATATATATATATATATATATATATATATATATATATATATATATATATATATATATATATATATATATACACAGAATATATACACAGTATATATTCACAGTATATATTTTATGATTTTTGTCTTTGGTTTTGATCTGACATCATTGTGTTCATACAAATCAAAATTTATAGCAAAACAGTCTTTATGACATAAATGATGCATGTTATAAATGTTATCATGAAGGCTTTATGTAGGCCATAAGAGCACCACCCTAAAACAAACTTTCATGTGCTTTCAAAGTGACAACATATGCACTAAATTATTAATATTTTCTTCTTCTTCTTCTTCTTCTTCTTCTTCTTCTTCTTCTTCTGCTTCTTCTTCTTCTTCTTCTTCTTCTTCTTCTTCTTCTTCTGTTTTTATTCCACCATTAGTGCTTATTGATTTCCATGCAGCTTATGCTCACAACTAGCTTTTAATTACTCAATAAAAGTGAATCATTGATGAATTTTATGTCGCTTATTAACTTAATATGGGAAAGGCAATTAGGTTTAAAGTGTTCTGATCTTGACTACAGCTCCGACTCCTGCTGCTCAGCTCCCTCCGAATGCACTAATATTCTTTTCATCGTGAGGTTGACCGGCCTGTTGACCCAGACTCAGCGACAGTCCAAACACCCTGGCTGACGTTCAAGAGCTGCCTCCGGAGCCAGGTCTTTGAAAAGAGAGAAAATTAATAATTCAAGGTGATGTTAATCTCAGGCGGGTCACGGGGTTATTTCCTGGCTGACAGAAGCTCAAATGATTATCCAGGCAGATGAGATTACTTTCTCGGTGAAAGCTGTGCGAGGGGCACTGAAAGAAAAAGCCCTTTAAACTTCTCTCACTTCTTAACCACTGTCCTTGGGGAATATACAGTGAGATGCTCATCTATTGGGGGATGAATTGGTGTCAGATGAATATATCACACCTTATTGCAATGTTTGGATAATGAGTTTCTTTTTCCCTGCGGTATTCGGTTCAGTTTTCTCCAAATCAAATGGAACTTGTTCTTATACAAGAACTGCAAATCAGATGTCATGTTTACAATGCATCCCCCCCCCAGAAAAAAAAAAAATCACAATCATTAATCAGATATGGGAAATTGGCACATTATTGGTTTTTAAACACAGCCGAGCAGCCTGATGCAATCGAACTCAGCTTCAGCATCTGGCGTGCTTTAGCTCTGAGCTGCTGCTGGCACCGAGACCAAAACCATTGCTTTATGGAAAAAGTGCAAATCCTACCAATCTAACTTGGCCAAACCAATTCAAAAAGCTTGACAGTGTTAGAGTCTGAAGCACATGCTGAATTCATGTTTCTTTATGGATATGTGTTGGATATGAGTGGTCATGATATTGAATGTGAGACCGAAAAATTATTGTTACCTATGTGTAACTTGGAGTTGTTATTATGAAACTATTATGCGTACATATTGTAAGGGCTGTTAATGCCACTATGTTTATCTGTTTACTGTGCCAAATTTCTGTATCTGTATTCAGATTTAAACCGGGAGTTGGCGTGGCCTAAACCAGAACCCACAGCAAAACTAGAAAAACTGGGAAGAAACATGTTGTGTGTATTCTCTGGTCTGACAGTGTGTTATCTTGGGGTTAAGCTTCTTTGCTCAAACCAGACAAAACGTTGACTGGAAAATGTTTGGACAGTCTGTTTATGTCTAGTTTCTTATTTTGAAAAATCAGTGATTGAGCAAACAATCCATCTTATTTGTGTTTACACATGCTCTTGTATTTCATGTGCACCTTCTCAGTCAATACTGATAACAAGCGAAGTGGGATTAAATAAATTAGCCCCAGTGAATGCTAAATCTAGGTCACGTTTGACAAAGTGTAATTACTAGATATGAACTCAATAGCCTGGTCTAGAAAGACATAAGCCACAACTTAATATTTTTTAGCATTGTGTGTATTTTGACGTATGATCACAGTTGGTGCTGTTGTTCCTGGTTTCAAATAAAGTAAAAAGATAAAAAAAAAATCAAAAAAAAAATCCAAAACACTGACCTTTGCTTTTACGTATTTTGTCTTGGAAAGAGATGAATGGCAACCACCCAGCCCTGGTATTGCTATTTCTTACAGATCTTTTCCTTTTCCTGTATTTTATTTATTTATTTTTATTTATTTATTTATTTATTTATTTTTTGAAGAAACTGCCTCTTGTTTATTAGTGCAGCTATCTATTGGCATTCAGAGCTCAGCAGATATAAAGGAAGCTGTGATAACATCGTGTTATCTAACAGTCGAGTTCCTAATATGAATCAGATGAAAGAAGCATAAAAAATAATCTGCAGCCCGAACTAAGGCTCACCGTGGTGTCGCTGTGACTGAATGCTAATTCACTGAGTAATGAAGCATTCCGAGAGATGGGGTAGGTGCAAGAAATGCTCGAGACAAACAGACTCTTTGACCCGTGAGCCAATAAAAGGATGCCTCCTGGTCTGAAATTAGCTTTCAATAAGTCATTTATTTCACATTATGGCATAATGATTATGTTAGGATAGTAAATCTGCTGTCATATTTCTCATACTGTTTTCATTTATTAAGTTCTACAATATAGTCACAATCGAGTTACAAGTGAAGCACTTTTCAAGGAGCAGCAAGCAGATCCGATTTATTTTTGCCTTTTTTTTTTTTTTTTTAGACTGATACAGGTGTAATTGTGGACGAATTCAAGGGTAATGTAGTTGAATTTTGTTCGATTTCTGATGAAATTTAGTTGTAAAACATTTCTTATGCAAAATCGGATATGCTTGTTAAAACTGTGGTCACATTTTCTTGCACTCTGGTCTTTATAGCAGCAACAGTGCTCATACCTGGATGATCAACGACTGTTTTTATGTTTTGTGATAGTTGCTCATGAGTCCCTTGTTTGTCCTGATCAGTTAAACTGCCCACTGTTCTTCAGAAAAATCCTCCAGGTCCTGCACATTCTTTGCTTTTCCATATTCTTGCTTCTGCATATTTGACCCCTTTCCAACAGTGGCTATATGATGTTGAGATCTATTTTTTCACACTGAGGACAACTGAGGACTCGTACACAATTATTACAAAAGGTGCAAACATTCACTGATGCTCAAGAAGGCAACACAATACATTAAGGACCAGGGGGGTGTAAACTTTTGAACAGGACGATCAGTGTCTCCAATTTTACTACTCAAGAAACATTTGGCACCTTTGAAAGCATGAACTACAAGAAGGTTATTTTAATTCACTGACTTAAGCAGCTGCATAAACCGACTCTTTGTTTTGAGTTTGTAGGGGTCCAAGCACCTAGTGCTAGTGTCCTAAGATGAATACTGCTTTATGGATATGGATTTATGGATAAGCCATTTGATTACACAGTAAATCAAAATAAAACTTTTTCCTTTCTCAAATCTACTTGCTTATTTTTATTATTCTATTTTGGTAAAATTATGTAAAATTACAAAATGTCAATTGATTAAAAGACAGCTAAAAAATACTTTCTGTAAATTTTTGTTTTTTGGGAGTACGTCTTCAAGGTTTTCTTACAATAATAATTCAAAGCATTATAATTGCTAACTTTATTTAAAATTTTAATTGCTGGAAATCTTAATTGTCCATTTTCAGTTTTTTTTTTCAATTTCTGTGTCCAATTTTTGTGTTTACAGAGTGTTGATTACTGTACTATTGTACAGATCAGGTACACATTAAATTAGTGTAAGGTAACATTTTTCTTCTGGCACCCCTGCTTCCAGCCTTTTACAGGATATTATGTAACAGTCTATAAAACTTTGTTATTTTTTGCCTCATTAATCATATTCACTTATTGAATATGTCACTGAAATATTATTGGTTATTACAGACTTGTGCACTAAAATGAATAGAAAGACCAGTTTTGAAAAAAAAAAAAAAAATCGTCATCCTCATAGCAACCACAGAACTGAAGAGGATGTTATCGATCCATTCCCCGATTCATCTTGGCACATTCAACTTCTGCTTTCAGCGCTGGGTTTAGCAAGCCTCAATTGCCTCTCTCTGCTACTCTCACAAGTCCAGTGTCAAAAGCCCTACAGTAATTCTACAGTAATTCCACCTCCTATTGCACGGACGAGATGAAAGCAAGGTATGAAATATTAATGTGAATCCAGCTAGCCGGGTTCTTGACTTCCATAAATCTTGGTGCACCCTTGCGGGCAAAGGCCAAGCATTAGGGTGGTGAAATAGCCATGGGAGATCAATCTCCTAGAATATCAACACGTGGAGGAGACTAAAGGGTTAAATTAACAGAATGGCTGGAGCAAGAGGTGTGAGGATGCTGGAGCAATGGAGGGAAAAAATAACCTCTGAGATTTTGTGTTGGTGTGTTTGGAGCCTGCCTGGCCTTTCACACCTCACTCGTCTCCTACTGTGCTTCCTATCCTACGCTATCCTTCTCTCCAGCTCTCTGACTTCACCTCATGTTTTTTTTCCTTTCTCCCAGACTGAACCGGAGCTTGTGTGCCTGTGATTACGCATGGCACATTTATCAGTTTCCAAGGGTATCATTATCCCCCTGGGAAGTTCTGCATTCTGTGAACAGTGACAGGTGCAGGGCAATTTTGAGATTATTTATAATGACGGCTCCTGCTCTGAGAGGAGCATCATCATCCACAGCTGTCCTGGGGAATAGCTAACACTGGAACACTCGGCCGTAACCGAAAACCGCACATTTTCGCGGATAACGCCTGCAATCTAACAACCACTCAAGGTAAAAACAAAACAACAAAGAGAGCTCCATGATATGAAAATGTCAAGAGGAGAACTAATTTAAATTTACACTCTGTGCTGTCATCTGTGGAGAAAAGTGACTCATTGTGCAGAAAGTACTGCAAATCTAGAGCAAGAAGTGTCTCAGTATTGCAGCTGAACCAGTATGATATAAATTTAGATCTGTATTCAAATTCTGTGACTCAAGTCCAGAAGTTACATCAATATTTACATGGGGAAAGTTATAGACATTCAGAGTTGGGTTATGCACCTCCTTAATTCAATTGTATATGGCATTCAGATCATACTAATTATCTGTGTACGAGAGTATTCTTGAATGTAAACATCTGAGACAGATTTTTTAAAATAACATCTAAAACACAAGCACTTACCTTTAAGCCGTGAAAAAAATCAGGGATAGAAAATAAAGACTGAAGACTTGCTGTTAAATGTAATATGTAACATAGAAGCAATAGACATAAAAAACAAAAAAAAAATAGTAACAACAATCAAAGAATCGAACAAAATGGCTTCCACGCTCATTATTCGGCAGCTTATAAAATAGCACTTGATCTAGCAAGTCCTATTATTTAGTTTTTTATTTGTATTTTTGTTCAGTATTAAATCTTCAGTCCATGGTCTTAACTCATGGCCTTTCTCATGGCCATGTAAAGAAGACTTTTTTGTGAAGACGGATCAATAATAATACACATGTAGCAAAATAATCAATGAAATATGAAGCTTTTTGTTGTTTTGTTTTGAAGGACGCATCATGTTTTCCTGGCTCAAGGTCATGTGAGGGCCAGTTATACACAGAGAGTGCCCTCAACAACACTAACGTATTCATATCCCGGCTGAGCGTTTGTCCGACAGTAAAAACAGATTTCACCTTTCCAAGCTGCGTGTCAGAGCCGCAGTCAATGAAAAATCAAATATTCAGGTTCCTCGGGGAGCGTGAGGACAAGTTCGTGAGCATCTCATCTGCACACGGCGCCCCTTAAAACAACTCGGCAAGGGTACACTGCGTAACCTGAATGCTAAATTATTTTCCAATTTCACTGGCAATTAATGTCATGGTTATGTGGCAAGCCTTATTGTGCTATTATAAAGCACTAGCTTAGTTTCATTTCATTGGCACTTGATACACCAAAACCCTGAACAGGAAAAGACTGTTACTGAAGATGCTTGCTTCCAGTCTGTTCTTCCTGTTTGATCTGTGTAGCTATGTTTTGTGGTAAAACATCATCATAGTCTTGTCAAATTAGCAACCTTTTTTTTGACTGAAAAGATGTGATTCAGTTATAAAATGGGACATCCCTTAGGAAAAAAAAACATGCTTTTGGTACTTTCTTGCTAACCTAAATATAATCCTAGAACTATATATACCTTATGATGATACCAAAGTCCGTCAAGTCACTCAAGTGAGTGGCTTGATTCTGTGGTCAGAAAGTGTTGATTAATTTTCTATAACAGCAGCTCTGAAAGAGTTTATATAAATGTGCTCGTTCTAATATGTCATCGTTTCTAGATTTACAACTTATTTGATATGGGATAGTTTTCTGCAAGGAGATTATTATTATCAGTTTATACTTTGTGGTTTATCTGTAAAATGACAAGCTACTTTTTTTCTTATTAACTTCAAGAGAGAGAGAGAGAGAGAGAGAATGCTAGTGAGAGAACGAGAGTTTATATAGTAGCTGCTATAATAGAAGTAACAGTGATAACTTACTTAGTTCATGGATGTTTGATAACATTAAATGTATCTATAGACGAATAGAAAAAAGTGTGTTCTTAATTTTAAAAATGTTAGCATTGGCAACTTGCTGTGGTATAATCAGAATAAAACGATTTTTGTTATTTGTTGTTATAGATGAATAATCAGCTTTGTGGTGGTAACAGGAGGGATCTGTTTTTTGGCAAGTATGTTACACAAGGACCTTGTCTTGGTGTGTTACAAACCAGCAGACAAAACAAAATATGCAGACAAAACACTCTTCTCTATCATTGATTATTTTGTTATAACAATAAACAACATCATGTTTTAGTCCTTACACATTGTCCTGATTTTTTTTTTTTCTACAACAATGCAAATAAATGCTTCCCAGGCCCTTTGATCGAACACGTATTAAACTCCATAATGTGGTTGTCTTTCCCGTTCTTGTTGTCCCAGGTGACTGGTGAGGCCCTCGAGGACGTCAGTAATGATGACCCCGTTTTGTGTTCTGTCACTACAATTGACAGATGACTGCACTTTCTTAAGTATATCAGAAAGAAAAACGAGACTCTGCCAGCTCTTGAACTGTCATGTTAACATAAAATCAATAAGCTTGCACGAGAAGTGGAAAAATGAAATGACATAACTGGGTCATCGGAAGATCGGGAGTTCTGAATTATCTTCTGGAGCAGGTACAGTGTTCCAGGAGAATTAAGTGGAGCAAGCCATATTGGGTTGGATTGCATGCACCGTGCAGGACAGAATGCTGATATTCACATGGACTGTGGTGAAAAAAATAAAATAAAATAATATTTAAACCTGAAGAGAAAAGTGGTAATTTCACTGCTTTGTGAAATTAGCCATTCACAACCACAATATTAACTAAAACTTCACAAATTTATGAAGCTCCACCCACTCACCACAATAATGTCAGGTCTTATATCCCTGAAAAGTTTATTTACTGATATATACAGTCCTCTGCAAAAGTATTAGGCACCCTATTTTTTTAGTACAAACTTTGTTATAGATGTTTTATTTTATGACTTCTACATTATCAAGTCAGTACAAAAAACATTTTAGATTCCCAAACATTAGTTTTCTAGTTTGTATCTCATTAAAGAAAGCAGCATATTATGCAAGAGACACTTTTCAGATAAAAAAAAAAAAAAAAACACAATGAAGGCCGCTGGGTTTTGCTGAAAAAATAAGAAGCAAGTGCAAAACTTTTCAAATCAGATTTGAGAATTCAACAATGCTGTAGTATAAAATCTTTATGTAATGTGTTATAACGCTAATTTCTCACAGGGTTTTTGTGGCTGAATTATGAAGAGAACATTTAATCATAGCTAAAACATTTCATAGATAGCACCACCTACGGAGACAAGCCAAGCCAGTCCATAGAAAGTTTACAATTTCTAAAATAAAATTCAAAACCACAAAGAGATTAAGGCCAGTGGGTTAATAATGTTGTTTTATAGGTATGTGTGATATATATATATATATATATATTGTTTTTGCTACATTTGTTAAAAGGGCAAAAAACATACTAGTTGGAGTGTGCTATCTGTCGCCTTCTTGTAAGTAACAAGCTCTTCTAATAAATTATAGGTTTTGCTCAGTTATTTTCGAGCACTTCAAATGACTCCTCTTATTGTGTGCTGCTTGTATTCTCTGATTAATCACATCTAATGATTTGCTGCATTGTCACTTACTAAAAATACCGAATGAGCTTCTTTTCTACGCACCCGAAATGTTAGAGCAATTAGGATGATGAATGCCTATGAATTTTATAAACTGGATCTTATCAAGATTTGGGTCTTAGTAGACCTAAATCCATTCCAAATGACAGAACAAACAAGAGATAATCTTTGTTTTTATTTTTTTTTTCCCCACATAGCTTAACCCGGAAATTTCCAATGGTGAAAATCGATGGCATTATTGATCAACATGTCTGTACATGATTTGCTTCTATTTAAAGGTGATAGTTCTGAGTGTCGGGCATTTTTAAAAATCTATATAACTGACTAAGAGAAATGATAGGGTTTATAAAGAGTAGTTTTACCTCATTGATTAAATCAGTGCATTTCAGTGCAAAAATGCCGTCTTGACAAAGCGGCTGCTAAAGATAATATTAGCATTTAAATATGTTTTGAGAACATAAATATTGATATTTGGAATCCCCTTCAGTAAAGGATGTGGGGTTATTACACAGCATAATATTTCAGCATTATTATTTTTTATTTTAGATTTTTTATTAGTTTTTTTTGTTTGTTTGTTTGTTTGTTTGATCAGAAAAATTAGGTAAAATGCTGACTAAATGCAGTTAGTTGAGTTTTTTTGTTTGTTTGTTTGTTTAAAGTTTAAAAAATACATTATGAATAAATTAATAGACTGTAGACATGGGTTTTCATTATGGTGATGAGGTAAATGTGAATAAATTCCTTTACAAGGCTCTGTTTAAATGCTGTTGCCAGCATCGGTGCAAATGTGTGGTCAATTTCTAATATGAAACCAACATTTGTGATGTTAATATGAAGCCATTACCTTAATACATTGTCTCATTATTTAGACCTAGGGAATGGAATAATTTTGTTTTTAACTGGTGAAAACTAACTTCCGCAAATTTAATACATACCCTGCAGACGTATTAATTTGTGCATGCAAACATCTCTAGTGTGACTTTTAAGCTTTGTAAATTGCATTGCAGTGCAAAATGAATCAATTTGCATTGATACCATCTTGTATTTTCCACCTTTAGGTATAAACATGCCAAACTGCACATTCATTAAGCTAGATGTACTATTTTGCTTATTTGAAAAATGCAGTCCACAGTAAATCAGGATCTAATTAAGGTGGAGCAAATTTCCCCCAAGTTTCCCCCTTTCCTTATAATTAGAGGAATTATAATTCCTCCGTCTGGGAGGAAGTGTACTAGCCTTCTCATTTCCCTAGTTGGTAGGGGAGAGCTAGCTAGTGCATGGGAATTTGATCAAATTAGATGAAAATCAAGTAACCAACAACCCCCTACCACCATACACCTGCAACCCCTGCCCCCCAATAGGCCAACAAATAGCACCCCAATTATTGTTGGGTCCTTGATCAAGACCCTTAACCCATAGCTCCTCAACTGTAAGTTGCCAAATGAGTGAATGTATCTGTATCTGGGATTGCAACTTCTTGATTTGACCTGAAGATGACTTGGTGTGCAAAATCTAATGAACAGATTTCATATGTTTCAGGAGAATCCGTCCGAGATTCTCCTTAGTGCAACATCTCAAGACCGAGTAGTTGAATCAGTAGTTGAAGCAGATGGACTGATTGGATTTCGGAATTGATCCAAACAGGGTCAAGGTCACAGCAATGTCAAATTTCTGAAATAGTATTTCTTCAGTAGTTCCCTTTCTGATTGAAGTATATTTTAAGGGTGTAATGTCTGATCCCACATCAACAACATTGACTGCAAGGTCTCTTCAGGAAGTAGCATGTGGTCTTTGCTGCACACTAGGAAGAGTTACACACTAGGCCACTACAAGCAGATCAATACAGGTATTATACCCTGTGAGTAGAAGATATCTACATTCCAGCTTGTATTTAGAGCTTAAAAGCTCACAAAAGGGCAATGCTGGAGATGTGGTGATGAAAGCATCATCATAACTGTATCTTTCTCTTTGTTAAATAACAACACTTTTTAAAATCAATTCATTTAGATCATGTGGCACATACACCATACAAGACACTGTGAATCTAGGGTTGGCTCAATACCAATATATACTGTATATTGCTCAATATAAGGTGTTTGACTGAGCTTCAAATATTGCTACAAAGCATATTTCTGAGAGATTACAGTTTAAACTAACACTTTTTTTTTTGATAGATGGTGATATTTTATCTGTGCTGAAAAATCAATACTGCATTTAATGCGTTATAATGTGATCAGACTGTTTTTGTAGATTAATTTGAGATATTGAACTCATGCATATCCCTGTTGAACATGTGAATCAAACTGTAATATTATGCAACCCACACTAATTCAGCGTTCCACTGTTCTGCTTTTCTCAAATAATAAATTCAACCTTGAGACGTCTGAATGGGCCGCTTGATTAATGCTGGGCTTCTATTTGAGTCCCATTCCCTCATTTTCCCCCTATAGGATTCCAGACAAAAGGGTATTTTACTTCAGGAACTGATCTTTAACAAACAGAACATCTTCACAGACAGGGTTTTAAGGTCACAGATGCAATGAGAAATGGTTAATTATTCTATCTTCACTCACTGTGTAGGCGCAGCAGTGGGAGTGTCTGGTGCTTTTGAATTATTAAATACAATAAGAAACAACTGCTTTTCCATTTTCCTCCAAGGGCTGTGAATGCTTTAGAAAGGAAATCACATACTTCTTTATCTACAGGCAATATTAAGCTCTCAGAAGTCTAAAGTGAAGCAATTTAGTGGCAGGCAACAACCGTGAATCATCCAGGAAATGATTCAAAAGGAAAGAGCAGAACTGTCCCTATTGTTGTTTAGTAATAAAGTGATTTATTACAGGAGGAAAATAGTAACATGCTACATTTACTCTGTTATAGTTACTAATATAGCTTTCTAAATAAATTTTATTTTGTATGAGTATTTTTTGAATGTGGATGTATTTTTGTCTAAAATGTCATTTTACTTCATTACATCCAACTATGGTCTTCCTGCTACATTTGGAGACTTTGAAATTTTTAGGATCTATCAAAAAGAAGTTACTGTTATGAATATGAAACTTACACACCACTGAATTTATGTATATGATCAATTTTGCAGCACAAAAAAACCCCATCAAACTTGCACTTCAAAACGTAACTCAAAATAACTAAGCTGAATTTAATACGACAACTGTAAAATAATTATTTTTAAAAAGTACAATGGCATCAATCCTAAGTCGTGTCCCAAATGACATACTATACACTATACACTTATACTATGCACTATACAGTCTGCCGTCTATTGTATGAAATTTAGAAGGGTAGTATCGTCTCAAATGGCACACTTTCGGTATTGTACTAACCGGAAGTATATGCTGTTTCCTTGTCAAGGGCAAATTACATCAAACGCACGTAATGCAATGGCGCTAGCATTAGCGAAATAACCAAACAGATAACAAAAATTAATTGGTACATTTTACTGTTTATGCTAATGTTTCCTTTTATGCCCAACAAGACCTCAGTCACCATTAGAAGGAGGCGTAATCTCCTGTGCAAGCAAATTTTGTATTACATATTATGTATAAGATATTAAGTTGTGGTTGTGGCTATGTGTGCTGGCAATGTAAACATTCTTTTTTCCGCTACGTAAGGAAAGCTGCAACCGGTGAGTGCATTAAGTGTCCATCATTCCACACTTCGTTTTTTTCGGTTGAATGAGTGCATCATCCGGGAACTTAAAGTGCACTTTGTCTTTTGGGTGTTTTCAGTGTGAACACACTAATCACACTATTTATACTATAAAATGGTGTAGAATAGTGCACAAGTGTGCGATTTGGGACGGACTACTAGTTTATTGCTATAAAAAGTAAACTGAAATGAACTCTGTTATGCTTAGATTGTTCAAAAGTTGCCAAAATTTCACAAAGTGTTTCGGCTCTGTCTCTGTTGAATTGTGATTTAAAAAAAAAAACAAAAAAAACAACAACTCTTTCATAGCTTATATATATATATATATATATATATATATATATATATATATATATATATATATATATATATTTTCATAATTTTTCAGTCACTTTTCTAAAACAAACCACATTCACACACATTCCCATAGAGCTCATTAACCACATAGAAATTTCTTCAATAGCTGCTTAATGAGTCGCCTTCTAACCTATCGCAAATAATACATGGCCCTTCATGGAAAGTCAGGAATTCATGTGATCGTAATTCATAGTCTGACATCATTAGGAAGGTTTAATTGAACAGAAAATAGGATTGTAATTGGACAGACGTGGTTATTTGATATAAATGATTTAATGATTTTACAATATGTATGCGAGCAGGAAAAGTCTAGAAAGTCGAGACGATGTTTTGAGGACAGAGCTGATATGTGAAGCTTGTTTCCATGGTTTGAGTTATTTTGATAACTTGCTTGATGGTTTTTGTACCAAGATGTGACAGCTGCTGGAAATAATAATGGAACATTATGCTACATAGTAACTGTGACTTGATGAGGAGGAACATTTTGATAAACTAACAGCAATGTGTGGACTTGGCTGAGGTCAGGCAAATTTAGGCCCCATCTACATGTATATGGATATTTTTGAAAAGAAAACAAATTCCTGTCCAATCACAGATTTTTCAAAAAAATATCTCCATACACATGACAAAGCAAAACACAATTAGAAAATGCTCATATGAGGATGCTACCCCAGTAGGTGGTAATGACATGTCAGGAACTTTTATGTTAATTGCTTTAGGAATCATGTTAAAAGCTACATATTGAGTGGTAGACAAGAGAAATATGGAAACCAACCCACAGTTATAAAGCGAAAATGGTTCATATGTTGGACTGATGATAAGGTGAAACTACTGCTTCCTGTTACACTTGGGTCAAGAAAAATGAACATGCTAAAAAATAAGCACAACAAACTTAACAATAAACACAATAAAAAGAACAATGAACGCACATAACAAAACAATAACAAAACAGATCAATAAATATGTGTTAGAGCACAGAATCAGAAACTCCGAAAGTATCAGAACAGGCAACGTTAAATCGCTAGGCTAAGGCAGAATCAATAAACAGTCCAGGTTCGTGCGAACAGCAAACAGTATCCAAAAGGGCAAGGCAATAATCCAAAGTCGAGAAACAGAGCAATGATCAAAAACACCAGAATAGACAGTCCAGAGTATCAAGGCTTGGTATTGACAGAAACAACGTAACTGGGCAAATATTTTGCAGTGAATGTGAAAACTCAAGGTCCTTAAATAAAGTGACTGTGAATGTGAACGTGGGAGTGCGGGAGTGTCGTGGGAAGTGTAGTCCGTGGCGGCCATGTTTGTAGGCCGCTGTGCATTCTTGGAATCAGTGTCGTGGCTTGAACGTGAGTGTGGCAGTCTGTGAGTGTTGTGGGAAGTGGAGTCCGTGGTGGCCATGTTTGTAGGCCGCTGTGACTTCTGGGAGATGGAGTCAGGGTCGTGGCGTGACCTAACAATATGCTAAACAAAAAATAAACACAACAGAACAGATACTACAAACAAAAGAATAAACAAGACAAACATTAATAAACATGACAAACAACAACAAAACAGATCAATAAACATGAAAAACAAAATGATACACATGACAATGAATGCACAAAACAAAAAACAATAAACACAACAAACAGAATAGACACAACAAACAAAAACAATGAACAAGACAAACAATAACAAACATGACAAGCACCAAAAAATGAACAATAAACATGACAAACAACAAAACAGATCAATAAATATGACGAACAGAACAATACACATAATAATAAATGCGCTAAACAAAAAACAAATACAACAAACAGAACAGACATGACAAACAGAACAAAAAATGAGACAAACATTAATATACATGACAAACAACAACAAAACAGATCAATAAATATGACAAATAGAACAATACACACAACAGTAAATGCGCTAAACAAAAAAGTAAACACAACAAACAGAATAGACACAACAAATGAAAACAAACGAGACAAACATTAATAAACATGACAGACAACAAAAAATAACAGTAAACATGACAAACAACAACAAAACAAACAATAAACATGACAAACAGAATGATACACATGACAATAAACGTGCTAAACAAAAAAATAAACACAACAAACAGATTAAACATGACATGACAAGCAACAATAAACATGCTAAACAAAAGATAAACAACAAACAGAACCATAACAAACATGACAAATGATAAACATGCCAAACAAAACAATTAACACAACAAACAGAATAAACACAACAAACAGAACAGTAAACATGAGAAACAGAGCAAGAAACACAACAAATGGAACAATAAACATGACAAATGGAACAATGAACACAACATAACAGTAAATATGACAAACACAGCAATAAACTATAAACAGGACAAACAACAATAAAAGGATTTGTACAGAATGTTTGGACTGATGATGAGGTGGAATTACTGCTTAACGGTATACTTGGGTCTTTTCCAAAATCTCCACTGGCAGTGCGGTTTGTAGCGCAGGAGCAGTACAGTGTGTATCATATTCTGGTACCTCCACACGAGGATGTAATTATGAAACAAAGCAAAATTATATTAAAAACATGTTATTGATTAAGAAATTACAGCCAAGTATGTAACTGTGTGCATGACGGTTGACACTATGATTTCAGAGTTTTTAAAAACTTTTTTTTTTTTCCTGCCCACATGTGAAAAAAAAAAATCACAAGCCACAGTTCTTCTGGAGACTTTGTTCTGTAAAGGTGTCCAGTTTATTATGTCCTCACTGATTTTGATGATGTGCAGCAGTGAGAATACCTGAGATATCTGATGCGTGAGAGTACACTACATTCCCAAAAGCCCATTCATACACCTCTCTCACTGCACAGATTGTTTTTCCACTTCCCTTCTGCCTCTCTCCATGCCAAACCTTAAAGTGATGATTGATTAGACCCGCAGGACTTTGAAAAGTCAGACAGAGATCCATTTCCATTTCCTGTGTAAAATAGTGCTGCGCTTTGCAGATCTTAAGATTTGCACGTCTTTCTCTCGCTAGCACCGTGTGCCCCAAAGTGGAGCATTCACGTGATGTAGGTCGGGGGTCGAGGCTGTGTGAATACACAATTCTTTCAGCTTTTCCTTTAAATACACTTATCAATCCCAGCACCTTGGGAAAGGTGAAGATGCTTAATAGGGAAGGTTGACCTGCTCACGCTCATGCCAGGATTTTGAGAAACCATATATACAATTTGTGCAGTTTTATAAGGAAATTAGCTGGTAAGTTTTATTGAGCATCTTGCAGAACCTGGCCCACATGACATGTGCCGAAGTGTCCTTGGGCAAGACACTGAACACCAAGTTGCTCCCGATGGCAGGCAGGTGCCTTGCATGGTAGCTCTGCTGCCATTGGTGTGTGAGTGAATGGGTGAATGATACACAGTGTAAAGCACTTTGTGAACTGCATAAGGTTAAAAGGCGCTATATAAGTGCAGACCATTTACCATTTATTTTTGCAGCAAAACCCAGCAGCCTTCATTGTGTTTTTTGTCTGAAAAGTGTCTCTTACGTAATATGCCGCTTTCTTTAATGACATACAAACATTTTTCTGTAACATTTAATTTTGTGCTAGAAAACTAATGTTTGGGAATCTAAAATGTTTTTTGCATCGACTTTAAAATGTAGAAGTCATAAAATAATAATCTATAACAAAGTTTGTACTAAAAAAAAAAAAAAATAGGGTGCCTAAAACATATATATATATATATATAGATATAGATATATATATATATATATATATATATAGATATATATTAATATGTATATATATATATATATATATATATATATATATATAGCACTGTGTACATATGTATATATATAATATGTGTGTATGTATATATATATATATATATATATTCTATAAAAAAAAAAAAAGGTTAACAAAATGCTATATTGGTTCCAAACAGGTATCAAACTGTAAATATTTGGTAAAAAGAAAAAAAAAAATAGTAACAATTTTTCTGCATAACTTATGAATGATATCCTACATAAAGATAAATATTGAAGTATGTATGGACTGCTAGGTCATTTTAACCAGAGAGCAGTCAGATACCAAGCTTTAACAGTCAATAAAAATGCCCGTATTTTCAATAGATGTCTTCCATATAATGTCATTTTTATTTCAGCACAGTCAAGTTTCAGGTGTGTCAGTTGGTTGTACAAAAAGTCAACACAAATGAAAGGGGAAAAAAAGAAATTCAGAATTGTTTATTTAAAGAATTTCAGAATTATATCCTGCCATGTGTTGCCAAAAGCCTTGGGTTCTTTTTAGTGCCAAAACAAACACAAAATACAAAACAAAAAAAAAAACCCTGTATTCATTTACAGAGCGCAGAACCAAATCACTTTCAACCCTCATCTTTGCCACTCATAAAAAAAAAAAAAAAAAAAAAAAAAAAACAGTGATAAGCATGACAAACAACAACAAAACAACAATGGAAACAATAAAAACAACAAATGGAACAGCAAATACTACAAATAATAAACACGACAAACAATAAACATGTCAAACGGAACAATTAACATGATAAACTAAACAACAAACACATCGAAACCGAATAATAAACATGATAAACCAAACAAAATACAACAAACACAACAATAAACAGAAGTATAAACACGATAAACAACAATAAACATGGCAAACAGCAATAATCCAAACAGAACAATAAACACATCAAACTGATCAAAAAACACAACAAACACACAAAAACATGCCAACAAAAACATGATCAACAGAACAAAAATACAAGAAACACAACAATAGACAGAACTCTAAACACAACAAACAATAAACATGACAAATAAAACAATACAACAACAGAATGCTAAACATGACAACAATAAACACGAGTAGCACTAAAGATAACAAACCAAACTATGTACACAAAAAATAACAATAAGCAATAAGCATGAAAAATTGAAAGCTAAAGACGACAAATTCAAAACATATTGAATAAGAAAACGTATGATTGGTGAGAGGAACTTCCGTCTTGAAAACTGAAAAGCAATCACCTGAAGTTGTGATCTGAACAAAATAACAACAAAAAATATATTTCAATGCTCAATAGCGATGAGCGGCAACACGTCCACATCTGCTCCATTATTTCTAAAGAAATTCTCCATTGTTGAACATCCACAGATGAAGAGCCTGCCCTTTTACCTCATAAGTGCCACAGTAATGAAAGCCACACTATTCCTGAGTAAAATGCTAAAGTCTACTTCCATTTATGTTGTATGCGAGTACAATGGACGAGTCTTATGGCTGTGTAAAATGCTACTTTCAGAGGCCCTGAGTCCAGATGATTGCTCATCTTTAGCATATTTACTGTCCATGTACTAAAGCTATTCATGTAATATTTACAGATGTATTACAGTGTCATAAAGGGTATTACAATTTAATCATGCAAGGTTGTTTTCATTTAGATCTAACAACTGTATCACTACAAAGGTGTATGTACAGTAATGATAAAAGATCTTTTAAACACAGGAAAGTGTCCTTCAGTGCCTCTACAGCATGTGCGTGAAACGTGTATCTTTTTTTTCAATATAGTATATGAAGAATGTACATTATACAAGAGTTAGTTCCGGTACACTATTCTGATTAGTTGAGCGGTGATCCAAAAGTACTTATATTTAATATAACCACTGTAACTGGGATGTTTCACTGTTTGTATCACTTTGTTCATCGTTTTTATTTTTAAACTTACAATGGCTAAGCAGCATCAGAATTTTATGTCCATGCTACTATGGATACATTGGGGGGAAAAAGCTGTTATTCTTTCCACATTGAAACACAGAGGTCATAGAAAAACACTTGTACTGAGCAAAAGCCTGATTGCACACAATACTTGAACAAGGAAAGGCGTGCGTTCCTGGGTCCTGGGTTAACCCATTAAACTCACCTTTTCACTAACTACAGTGAAACTAATAGGAAATGGAGTGTACTTATGACGTGCAGAAAGGAAGTCAAGAGTCCCAGTGAGTCCCAGCACTTTCTTTTTACAAGTCTGGTCACCCTATAAAATAATCAGTCCTTAAGATAAGTAGTCTCCATAGCAAGACATAGCAGACATGTGAGGGAAGGACAGCTAAATATTGGTATTAAAGATTACAAGTAATTGTCTCAACTATTCCTATTTACTTCTGGAATAGTAAAAGCCATGAGGAATGTTTCCCCGATGACTCATAGACGATAAGTGAAGACCATAGAGTTCTGATATTTTAAATAATGCTCCTGTAACATGTCTCACACACTTCATTCTAACCGAAACAGGCTAAAGCCAACAGCACGAGCATGAGAGGTTTACAGCACAAGGTATCCTGATAATTCAAACTTAATTGAAGTCAAGGGGGGAAAAATTAACACGCTAAATTGCTCATATGAACAACGTTGAAATCGAAATGTTTCCTTTAATTCACCGTGAAAAACATGATCCTCTTAACCTCTCTGTTCCTGACAAGCACAGGCTAGCGTTCATAGAGTAATAGAACTGAAAAAAGCAACAGCGCAAGATGTCTGGCCCATTTCAGAGGAACTAGTGCAGATGATAAGGGCTCAGCGTGACCATTTATTGCCCTGGCAGATGGAAATATCCAAACTGACGGATTAGCAACTGGGAGATAAGAGACAGGTCCGAGAGCAAGATATCAGCATTCGCATGGAACGCTTTCATTTTGCGATTTCTACTTCTGTGTTCGCTCTAGGAATTGGGTCAAAGTTTCTAGGTTGTGAAAGAGACTAGAAACAGAATAGGTACATCGTGTTTTTCTTTTTTGAGTCACTCTATCTTCATTTTTGTTGTTGATAAAATGATGAACATTTACTTAAAATAGCAAATTACCAGAAAGATAAAATAGCCTACATTTTACACACAAATTAAGATAGTATGCCATGGCTTCATTAAGTCATACGAACAATTAACTGTTGCAGTAAGATATAAAAACAAATCTTTAAAAATAATAATAATAATAATAATAATAATAATAATAATAATAATAAAATGTGAAATAAATGTATGTGCTGGATCAAGTGCTATTTTATAAGCTGCTGAATAATAAGGTTGGACGCCATATTGTTTAATCAAACCAATTGTTCACTTTCCTTTTTAACACTGTCTTTTGCTTTTTATGTTACATCATATTGCATTTGATAACCAAGTTAAACCTGACAGTAACTTGCTGCACATACCACATATACCACATATAAACACATAATAACTGAAATCAGCTTCTGAGACGAGTAAACATTCAATTTCAACAAATTTACTGTCAACTACAGACGTTGCATCCACTGATTCCACCATGTTTTCTTACTCACATGCCCCCAACTCAGAAACTCATTGCTCAAAGAAAATCCAGAGTTTCCCACTCGTAATTATGACTTTGTGGTAAATATGATCTTTCCGACATGACTTGAACGCACCTTAGATGCTGTTGACACACCTTGTCTTAGATGCTTCTACTCAAGAATAATTAGAGGCGTGACCTACCGTACACACAGGTGATTTGCATAACTTGATTGGCAAGCCGAGAAAATGTACTTAAACAGGTGCACAAGCCAACTCTGAATACGCTTAACTTTTATAGCCCTAAGTAAAAAAAATAATAATCAATTTTAATTGCAAAAATAAAAGCAGCGCTCCACTTTTTGACAGTGTAGTTGAGAAAATAAACAGTGCTACCATTTGTATGCCATCTGACAAGACATGAATAAAACATTCACAGTATTAATGTACCAGCAGGGAGATGTTCTGTATGGAGCCTCTTCTGTATGGCATGGATCATAAGACGTAATCAAGTTTTGTTTGTAAATTTTTAAACAAAATGAAGCTTGCATGCTAGTAAAAAATAAAGAAATACATATAACCATTTCCCCAACGACTCACTTACCAGGCAAAACGAATCCACGATAACAGCTGTTAACATCCAGCGCCATGACAGAATGTTATGCGTCAAACACATTTGGAAATTGTTTAGCCTCTTGCTTTAGCTTGCATTTTATTTTGGCAAAGAGAACAAGTCTGTGTTTTACGGGGCTCCGCGTTCCAGGTGCTGCATTTCCATAGTAAAATCAGGCGCTTGTAAAAAGCGTTTTATCATGGCCAAATGATGTCATTACCCACCCTCTCCAAATAACATCAATACAAGTCTTTATTTAAAAACAGTGCGCTAAGTGGCCTGGAGCCTACAATGATGTCCTAAAAAAGAGGTACAAACATCAATATGTCGACCAAATTCAATTCAAATATAATTTAGAACGTGGAGTAAAAGAAAATGGAAAACAGAGATCGAGGGATGAAAGATATCCGTCTACAGTGAACATAATGACCCATATCTATGCAATTAATTCAGAATTGCAAAGCAGCTGAATCACTGTTTCAAATATGAAGTGAAGCAAGATAACAAAACAAAACATGAAAATGTAACTAATGCCATTTTAAAAAGGGGGACGAGGTAGATTAGCCATGGAAGAGATGTGCTTGTGACTGGAATGCTTTGAGTTTAAATCTTACAACTGCATCGGTAAACCTCTAATGCACTCTAAGAAAAAAAAAAGTATCATCCCTTTGCAATCCACAAAGGACATCAAAGGAGACAGGAGACACTGCTTGTCTCAAGGACTGAATTTTTATAGGCAAAATTATAATGAAATTAAAGTGAGCTGCCCACAAATTCACCTTAAGTAGCTGTATAACCCAACTCTGAATACAAGGAACTTTCCCCATGTAAATACTGACGTTACTTTTGATCTTAAGTTGTAGATTTTTTAATACAGCAAATTAACCTGTTTATCTGGGAAACCCTCAAAGGCAGTGTGTACCTGGAACACTGCCTATTCTGAAAAGATAAAGTGAGGGCACTTTCAAGGTAAAACGTCAGCTGCAGCCATTTGTGTAAGATTGCTTTAACTAGCTTAAAAAAAGAAGGAAAAAAAGAAAAACTCTTAAATATTGGTGAATCTGGAACACCTAAAAATATTTTTGGGTTGTACACATCTGTCAAATTAATATACACTCTTAGAAAATCTGGTTCTATTTAGCACCGTTAAAGTTTCTTTGTAGAACAATAACAACAAATGAATTTTACTTTTAGAGACACTTTAGTTCCATGTACAAAGTTAATAACTTCTTATCTATCTAAGAAACTGTTGAGGAATTCTTTATACTCGTAAAGAAAATAGTAAATCTGAAACACCTAAGGATATTTTTGGGTTGCACATATCTGCCAAATTACTGTAATATACACTCTTTCAAAATAAGGTCCCCTTTAGCACCCTTAAAGGTTCTATGTAGAACCATAACGACAGATGGATTTTACTTTTAGAGGTAGTTCCATGTAGAAAGCTAAAAACTCCTTAACTAGTTAAAAAAAAAAAAAAAAAAAAAAACACACTCCTACAAAATAGTTCTTTTGTGCACTTGTGGAATCTTCCAGTGGTTCAATGTTGAAACCTACAAGAGATGGTTTCCCTTCCAGATCCCAAGGTTCCCATTCAAGGTTCCAGTTAGAAAGCTAGAACCATTAACATCCCAAGACCTCTTGAGGAACCAACACTGTTAGACATACTGGTTCCATTTAGCATAATTGAAGGCTCTATTTAGAACCAACGGATGGATTTTACCTTTAGAGATAAAGAAATGTACTTAACAATCTAAAGAAGTCTTAAGGAACCATTTACAATCTTAAAAATGGTCATTTTACAGGACGTCCCAAAAGTCTCCATATATGGGGGGAATTAACATGATTTAGCAAAATGTCCTCCAAAATGTTTCATACTTAGTTTATATATATATATATATATATATATATATATATATATATATAATTTTATTTTTTATTTTTTTATTTTTTCTGATAGCCTTTAAGAATGCCTTTGACAACAGAAGAACATTTTGAAATCATTCTCATGGCTGGATTGGGAAGCTGTTGCAATGCAATTGACTTTAACAGGAAACATGGCAAACACATCACACACCACACTGCTGCCAAACTTATAAACAAATAAAAAAAAACTGTGTTGCAGACCAACCAGACAAGTGGATGTCCACTGACGAAGGCCCAACCGAAGGGGTGCTGGCAAACATAGTCCCCTTTGTATGGTGACTTTTGGGATACCTTGTAGAACATGTAAGGGCTTTGTTGGTTTGTCCATATAACATAAATTTTAGGGTACCTATGTTCAAACCTACAACAATTTCCTTTTTAGAAAAGGTCCAGGTAGAAAGCTAGAACCATTAACATCCAAAGAACCCTTGAGGAACCCTTTTTCTAGTGAGTGTCGATATTAAAAACAGAAGAGTGACATTAGCTGTTCTTATGAATGTTAATTCATATTAAGCTCTTATTTGTGAGAGATGAAACTCATCAACACACAGCAAAGCAAATGCTAAATTGTATTTAGTGCTCTCAGAAATAATGGAGCTTTAATTGTTCATTATCCAGTTGGGTAATGTCACAACGAGTGCAAGGATATTTCAGATACTCGCCCACTCATTTAATGACAAATGATCTATGACAAAATGGACAGGATTCAGATCAGGGCTTTTAAGGGGCCTATTATGCATTATGGTTATGAATAAAGATGTTTTAATAGAGTAGTGTCGGCTTTTTTAAGGTCATGTTTTGTAAATCAGGACGGGATAAATTCTGGCAGTAAAGACTCGTTAATGGCTTAGAATGAACCCGATGACATATTAATCAGCATAACAGAACCACCTCTGGTCTGGGTTTAATGTCAAAATGCAGCAGTATTCAGTTAACATTTGTGAAGTTTCAGCTACATACAGTAAAATGTCCAGATAAACAACTAACAAGACACACTGACGACAACCGTTTAATGTTGAACCATTACAGATTAATTCGTTTGAAGTGGTAATGTTTGGTTTTGTACTTGCACTTTATGTTTTACCACAGACAAATCAAATCAAATGTCTTTTTTGAGGCAAAAATAAACACATATTTCTCCATCCAGTCATCTTTAAACGTTCAGCATACAACCCCGTAGAACCATTAACATCTAAACAAACCTTGAGTCTTTTTTTTTTCTCCTCAAAGTGTACACCTGGCTCTGTGCTTGAAATTGATTCTTACTCAGTTGTGAGCTTGGATTAAACAATCTGCCTAATTAGCACCCATTACGTTTTATATAGAACCTTAACAATAGACTTTTAGAGAGGAAGCTAAGAAACCGTTAAATATTATACGAAATGTTCTCTGGAACCATTGGGGAACCATTCGGCTCTGTGCTAGAAATAGATTCTGCCTCAGTTGTAAGCCTGGATAAAATAGCCCACTAAATAAATAACCACTCTTAGAAAAGGAAAAAAAGGGGGTTTATCTAGTACCCTTAAGAGTTTTATATAGAACCTGAAAAAAGAAAGTCTTCCTGATATGATACCTTATTAGGAATATCTACTATCTTCTTTGAAAAAGCATGTGAGGTATGTTTCACTAATTTGCTAACATTAACTGGCTATATTTAACTAAGTTGGCTATATTTAACGAAGCCTGTTTTCTTTACTAATTCCAGGTTAGACTAGCATCGATATCCAGTACCTAACTGTTACGCTGTCAGGAGAAGGCTGGACACAGTTGCGGTGAAAAGCTTCGACACTTTATTCAGCATACATATGAAAAAGGAAACAGTGCAAACAACAGGTTTTTAGAAGGCTTCGAGTCTTCGCTGGATATAGAAGCAGAGCTTGTACACACTCTCAAAAAGTATTAGCGCTAGCAGTACAAAAAACACACACTAAACCACGGAAGGAAAAAACGAACAAAAAACAACATCCAGCAATGAACCTTCATAACAAAAGAGTGGTTATAACAAAAGGTGTGCAAACTACTAGCGCTAACAGAAAATAAAACACTTGTGCAAGTAAACCTATCACAGAGATGTGCAAAATAGGAAGAGGGCTAGAGCGGAAATCGGAATCCAGGGTACTTAGCTTAATGCCGTGAGAATCAGTCCAGAGTTTAATCGCTCGGCACAGTGAGATTCGGGAGGAAACGGACACTCGACATAAGGAAGTGGTTTGGAAACCACAAACACGGAGCTTCGGACATCTAAATTAGAACACCAGAATCAAGAGCTACGGAAATCGGAATCCGCGCTACGGAACTAGAAACATTTCTATACTTCAAAGTGAAACTCCGTTAAACTGAACTACAAACTAATAATCCGCCCCGAGTGGAAGAAAACAGGGCTTTTTAAACACACATAAATCATACATGAAATCAAATACACCTGGAAATGATAATCACATTACATGGAGAACCAATACGAAATTAGGAGGCGGGGACAGAGACATGACGCAAGACAATAACAAAAGCGCACATGGCCGAGGTAAACAAAACGAGAGTCCTTTTGAATGGAGCTGGAATGCGGAAGTAAGCTACTCCATTCGCTGCGAGAGAGGGAACATAACACTAACATGAATGATGTTTTCAAGCAAAATATTGAATGTTGTTGCTTTAAAAACAACATCGTCTTCCAACTTTTAGATACGTAATAAACGTTACTTTTCACATGAAAACATGGCATTAATTTCATCAGTTAAAAATATTTATGTTGAACTTTTTAATTATTTTAAAAGTAGCAACCTTTTTACATTCACTTTTTGGCTGGACACTTTCACTATTTTTAAAATTTGAGTACGATTTTGACACATTGTCTGTACTTTCGCTTAGGTATAATTTCTCAGAAATTTGTCCAACATGACTAAAAATTACTAACATACAACTTCTCCAACACTGACCACTGATTACACAACATAAATATTATTTAAACATCAGTTCCTACAACCCTCTAACATCTTCTTACTATTTATTTCTTTGTTTCTTTATTCCATTTGTATATGTAGAAGAGGCTAAAATGAAAGTTGTAATGAGTAATAAATAAATAATTGTGTACGAGTAAAACCTCCTCTGAACAAAGACTTTGTGGTCATTTAACATTTTTGGAAGGAACTTCCAGTGTCAGTGCTTTGTAATAATAAATTATTTACCATGGTAAAGTCTTCTGGACAGAGGAGTTTATGCTTTATAGGTTGTCAGTGACATAACAAGCTGTGTTTTTTGTCTTATTAACTTCAAGAAAGAGAAAAAAAAAATAGAGGCTGGTGAGGGAAGAACCGTTTATGTTAGGGCACGGAATCAGAGCTGGATGCAAGTGCAGGGAAAATGTCACTTTATTAGGAATAGCCAGAAGTATAGGAACAGGTTAAATCGCAAGGCTGAGGCAGAATCAATAAGCAGTCCAGTTTGTGCGAACGGCAAACAGTATCCAAAAAGGGGAGAGGCAATAATCCAAAGTCGAGAAAATGGAACAATGATCAAAAACACCAGAATAGACAATCCAGAGTATAAAGGCTTGGTAATTGCAGAAAACAATGTAACTGGGCATAGAGGCGCAGTGAGGCGAAGAAACATAGGGGTTTAAATACGTGAACACAAAGAGACTCAAACACAAGGCACCTGAAAAATGTTAGGACACATTAAGGCACAACCAATGAAAACACAGGGGCGGAGACAAGACAAAGACACATGTGGCGAAGTAAACAAAACGAAAGTCTGTGAAATGCGGAAGTGCGCTGCTTCGGCGATCAGCGCGAGGGGGAATCGTGACAGAGCCCCCCCCCCAAAGGCGCTTCTCCTGAAGCGCCAAAGTCTTTACCCCTCTGGCGGTCCTGGGCCTCTGGGCAGATAGTAACCTCTGCTCCCCAGGTCCTGAGGTAGGCATTGTCTATGGTCCTGATGCAGGAAAAACACTTGGAAGGCTGCATCATCAGCCTCTGGCTTGGACCTAGCATGGTGGGCCGTCTCGTCAGCCTCAGACGTGAGCGGAGCATGGTGGGCCGTCTCGTCGGCCTCAGGTGTGAGCGGAGCATGGTTGGCCGTCTCGTCGGCCTCAGGCGTGAGCAGAGCATGATTGGCCATCTCGTCAGCCTCAGGCATGAGCGGAGCATGGTGGGCTGCCTGGTCGGCCTCTGGCATGAGCTTGGATTTGGAGGCCATCTGGTCGGCCTCTGGCGTGACCTTGGCCTTGGGGGCCACCTGGTCGGCCCCGGGCAGGAACTTGGCCTTGGGGGCCGCCTGGTTGGCCCCGGGCAGGTACTTGGGCATGAACTTGGCCTTGGCGGCCACATGGTTGGCCTCAGGCATGAACTTGGGCATGAACTTGGCCTTGGGGGCCGCCAGGTCAGCCTTGGCCATGAACTTGGGCATGAGCTTGGCCTTGGAGGCCGCCAGGTCAGCCTCGGGCATGAACCTGAGCATGAACTTGGCCTTGGCTCTGGAGAGGAGGTCGCCTCATTGACCTCTGACTGGAGCTCTGGAGAGGAGGTCATCTCGCTGACCTCCGGCAGGAGCATGGCTTGAGAGGAGGTCACCTCGTTGACATCCGACTGGAGCTCTGGAGAGGAGGTCGCCTCGTTGACCTCTGACAGGAACTCTGGAGAGGAAGTCACCTCGTTGACCTCCGACTGGAGCTCTGGAGAGGAGGTCGCCTCCTTGACCTCCGGCAGGAACATGGCTTGAGAGGAGGTCGCCTCATTGACCTCCGACAGGAACTCTGGAGAGGAGGTCGCCTCGTTGACCTCTGACTGGAGCTCTGGAGAGGAGGTCACCTCATTGACCTCTGACTGGGGCTCTGGAGAGGAGATCGCCTCGTTGACCTCCGGCAGGAGCATGGCTTGAGAGGAGGTTGCCTCGTTGACCTCGGGCAGGAATATGGCTTGAGAAGAGGTCGCCTCATTGACCTCCGGCAGGAGCATGGCTTGAGAGGAGGTCGTCCCGTGGACCTCCGGCAGGAACATGACTTGAGAGGAGGTCGTCCCGTGAACCTCCAGCAGGAACGTGGCTTGAGAGGAGGTCGCCCCTGGACCTCCAGCAGGAACGTGACTTGAGTGGAGGTCTCCTCGTGGACCTCCGGCAGGAACGCAGCTTGAGCGGAGGTCTCCTCGTGGACCTCCGTCTGGAACATGGCTGGAGCGGAGGTCGCCACGTTGATCTCCGGTTGGAGCTCCGCTGGGGAGACCATCTGCTGGATCTCCGGCTGGAGCTCTGGGTTGGAGGTCGCCAGGTTGACCTTCGGTCGGAGCTCCGCTGGGGAGACCATCTGCTGGCTCTCCGGCTGGAGCTCTAGGTTGGAGGTCGCCAGGTTGACCTCCGGCTTGAGCTCTGTTGAGGAGACCATCTGCTGGGTCTCTGGCTGGAGCTCTGCAGGTGCTCTTTTGTGGAGCCATTTGTGGGCATGCCAGCTGCCCTTGAAACACTCCTGGGAGCAAAAGTAAGAGCCTTGTAACCCTTGTTCCACACATGTGGAGCATTCCTCGGTCGTGCACTCCTGGGTCTGAGGCTGAGAGGTGTAGGCCGCCACGTCGGCCAGCTCCCTCTCATAGTGCGTGGTGTATGGCCAGCTGGGCCGATAAGACAGGCGGTCCCTCTCCAAGAAATTCTTAAGGTCGGGAGCAAAATCAGGACTCCCGAACACTGTAATGAGTAGTTCCACAAAGCTAGATATGGTACACAACTTACTAGATCCATTAGCCAGGTGAAGCTCTGCCCACTGGTGAGCTGAGCCTACTAAACGTGACAAGAGGAACCCCAACCACTGCTTCTCGTCGGGTTTGGGGTCCTCTAAACTAAGAAAATAAATTTGTGCCTGTAAAAGAAAACATTGGGTGTAAACTGAAAATCCATCGTAGGTGTCCGGGGGATAAATGAATGTCCATTGTGGAAAAAGGATGGAATCGAATGCGGGTACAAAGGCTGCGGTGCGAAGTCTCCTCCATTCCCCTGCTGCATCCATGGTTAGGCGAAGTATTCTGTTAGGGCACAGAATCAGAGCTGGATGCAAGTGCAGGGAAAATGTCACTTTATTAGGAATAGCCAGAAGTATAGGAACAGGTTAAATCGCAAGACTGAGGCAGAAACAATAAACAGTCCAGGTTCGTGCGAATGGCAAACAGTATCCAAAAAAGGGCGAGGCAATAATCCAAAGTCGAGAAAACGGAACAATGATCAAAAACACCAGAATAGACAGTCCAGAGTATAAAGGCTTGGTAATTGCAGAAAACAACGTAACTGGGCAAATACTTTGCAATGAGACGAAGAAACATAGGGATTTAAATACGTGAACACAAAAAGACTCAAACACAAGGCACCTGAAACATGTTAGGACACATTAAGGCACAACCAATGAAAAAACAGGGGCGGAGACAAGACATGAACCAAAACAAAGACACACGTGGCGAAGTAAACAAAATGAAAGTCCGTGAATTGTGGAAGTGCGCTGCTCGCCTGCTTCGATCGGCGATCAGCATGAGGGGGAATCGTAACAGTTTATAGCTGCTATGATGTAAGTGAGAACAGGTACAATAATTTTGTACATGCTTAAGAAAAACCTCATGAACAAAAATAAATAAATAAATAAATCTTAGATTGAGGATCTGCTACAGAAAAAAAAATCCTGAACTACAGCCAGTTTTTTCATACTTTGGTCTAATCTGCTACAGTATTTTGGTTCAAATCTGCTTAGTACTTTGCTTGGTCAGCATCCGAATCACAGTTCACCACATGACGACCCCTGACATAAGGGATTAATGATTATTACCATTATCAGTAGTAGGGCTGTGGTCGTTTTGTGCCAGTGTCAACATACAGAACGAGCTCGTGTAACAGAAACACACCATGCAGGCTCGTCTCCAGAGCCAACACAATCTTAAAGGTACTCATTTCCTGTAATCTTCTGAACAAACATCATATTTCATGCTGTGTGTAACCAGCGATCAAATGTCAAAACGTCCTCGGGGCCAGACCTAAGGGGTGTCTGGAATGTATGGATGTGCGCTCCTACACTTTGGAAGACAACAATATAATCTAAATACGAGGATATGATCTCCCGACATTTTTCTGTCCACAAAAGGGTCTCTGTTGAGGAACTCAATATGCCCTGATCAAGCCAGACCTCAGCGAATGTAATCACCTAATGCAATGAGCATACAGAAAGCATTTCAAGCTTGAAAATAAGTGAAGAAATAAATAACTAGCAGACACCGAACTGGACTGTGTCGCATATCGGGGTCACAGAACAGATGAGACATTCAGAGCTGAGTGTGCTTCCATGTGGGAGTGCGAGCAAAGCGTGCTCCTTTTCTCCCTCTGACTCACAGGCGCAGACGTCGCAGTGAGCCAGGAAAAAAAATGGCTGTCTGTTTGGAGGTTATCAAAGCTCTTTTCATTTGCCTGTTAAATAATGAATACACGCTGATACTTAATCTGTCAATTCCCACAGATCCATTATTCATAAGAACAAACAATGTCTGAGGCGGATGCCCACCTGCCCAGCAGGGATTCAATTCAATGGCACACACATTTTACACACACTCACACACACACACACACACACACACACACACACACACACACACACACACACACACACACACACACACACACACCTACTGTGGGTATTTTAAGAAGGTACAGTTAATACTCAGAGAACATAAGGTGTGACACATATGTGACATTAATTTTCTAAAACTCTGCTAGTATGTTTATATAATACCTTAACATTTCTATAGTAACAGCTCATAAGTATGGCGTTTGCATGGCGGACGATCCACATAAACGGATTCTTTGATATGGTGAAGTTTTCCACAAGGACGTGTTTATTTAACATTTTTGGAAGGAGTCTCCAGTGTCAGCACTTTGTACCAGTCAGAGGAGAACTGTCCAGTTTCTCGGTAACACAAGCTGCATGTTTAGTCTTGTGGGTGAAGGGATGACTGTTATGATGTAAGTGCAATATTAAATGCAACTATGAACGGATAAAAAGCACGTCATTGTTTAGTAACTACAAATTGCAATTATTGAAAAATTGCTGTGGTATAAGAGGAATAAAACACTATTTGACAAGCTGTTATAGAAAAATAATCAACTTCAGGGTGGTAATATTAACTCCGCTTAACATTGGTTGCATCACACTACCCCATCGTTGTTTATTTTTCATTTAACATCACACCGGTCGTGTTTTTTCAAACATGTCGTGTAACTTACATACTTAATTAAAGGCATCTACACTTGATTATGATTGAGGAGGACGTGAGTTGTGTATGTGTCTGTGTGTGTGCTCTTATTGCAGGTAGATTTCACTCTGTATCCACAGTAACAGGAGATTGCGGAAACACAAAGCTCAACCCCACTGAATTATTTTATGCAAAACTTGACTGAAAAGAGACATTTTACTTGCAGACTGACGGTGTATGAGCAGGTATTAGTGATTTATCTGAAATGCTGGTCAGTAGTAATACTATTGATGAAAATGTGCGAGTGTATTGAGGGTTACTGCATATTTTTCATTTAACCGTAGCTTCTGTTGTGTGGTAAAAATAATATCCCTCTTTGACAGACTTGATTGTGTTAATAGCCGACTATTAGGTACCACTTTCTAAAGAAGAAAAAAATCTGCTGCTATTGACACCAAACTGACTTCACAAACAGCTGAAGTCTTGAAAAGAAATGTACATGAAGTTGCAATTATCAGGGAATGAGAAACTTTGACAGATCAGTCAGGTTCTTCTGTTCTCATTAGTTTGAGTTTGGTTGCTGTGCTTCTGCTATCGCTTCCCCCCCCCCTTCCCCTCTGCCATGACCCCGAAAATAACCAAAATATTTTTAAAAAGCTAAAACATCAGACAAAATATACTTGCGTGGCAGTCAACATACTTGGAGTTAAGTTGTATACCTCATAGTATACACTCATAGTACAACATAGTATAATACATTAGAAAAACATGATTATCACTAATAATTTACTAATTACAATTTTCAGCTAATGTATAATTAAATTGTTTTTGGAATCAGCAAATCCACTGATGTTATTTCAGTCGTGAAAAGAAAAATGGATATTTGTATTTTGTTTTGTGTGTGTGTGTATATATATATATATATATATATATGTGTGTGTGTGTGTGTGTGTGTGTGCGTGCGTGCGTGCGTGCGTGCGTGCGTGTGTGTGTGTGTGTGTGTGTGTATAAACAAACTGGAAAATTAGCAATTGAAATAATAATACAATGGAAATAGCAATAAAATTAATTATCAGAAAAATATTAGAAGAAATTACAAAACAAAATACATTTCTGAGTTAAGTTCCTGACATCACAAAAAAGGGTGTTTTAATAATTTTATTCATAAATAATGTTTCCATTGTGTTTATCACAATGTAACCACATATTAAGCATATTATTCAGTTATTCATCTCTAATCATATTATTATTCAGTAACTACATTGAAAAGAATAGTAATATAAACAAGTGAGAAGTCTGGACCCTGGGAGTTAAATGAAACTTTGGGCAATCTTATGTAATACATACAAAAATGTCATTAAAAAAAAAAAAAAAAAAAAAAATCACAGGACCAGCTTCAAAAAATTCCCCCCATGCACACACATATTTTTATTGCGCTACAGGGCGTTTTCCACAGTGTTTCCTTCTCATGTTCTCCCAGGCTGTAGCGTGACCCCTGACCCCTGAGCACTATGCAGGCTGGGAGCCCAGGCTGGTGCACAGAAGCAAGAACAGCATGGGTTACACCACATATGTGTCAGAAGGGGAGAACAGTAGGGGCGTGAGCTCCCTGCGATATTGTTTTGGCTACTGCTCAACACCTCGGATGTCTTTTGGCACACAAATGGAGCGAGACGCCTGTGACATATTGGCCGGGCCACCAACAGGCTCTGGATTCTAGGTGTTTTCTGTTTGATTCTATAGACGGATAATGTCTTAAGTAATAATAATAATAATAATAATTTAAAAGAAACTGTGCATGCTGGATATGAAATTTCAGAGAAAAGCAAGAAAGAAGAAGTAACAAATAAAACAGAACAAAATGTATTCATTCTCCATGTAGAACACTAATGCATTTATGAGTTTATGAGCACACAATTTGCTTTCACATTGATTCACAATGAAAGGACAAATAACCCACCCCGGTGTTGTCCCCTGTCTTCCCCGGTTAAGCTGTTGCCTCGTTGGTCCATTAACATGTATCGATCGATGAATTAAAATATCACAAATCAAACCTCCAGACCTTAACCAGACCCCTGTAGCTGCTACGCTAAACCTCAAACACCAAATCAATGAATCCAGGAGTGACACAATTCCACTCAACACAGTGAAATATGCATGTCATTCAGCGTGATGAATTTGTTTACTGCTATAGCAGCCTGATGCTAATATAAAGCTTAGTGTTTTAGAGCTAAAACTTTGCACATTGAGTGTTCGAGTGTTTCTCCCCGGTGTGTGTCAGAGCCGTCATGTCAGATGGAGTGAAGCCGCCGAGTGATACGCCGCTCGGCTTCAGATCGCTGACTCTGAGATTTGAGCGAGGCCTGAACGTGACAGGTGGCCGACGCCAAACTGCCTGCACGCTGACGGGGGGAACGCAGCTCGCTACCTTCTCAGAACAGTTGTTCAACATGCCAGTCTGCTTATCAACGGACCTGCTGTTCCACTCAGATCTCAGATTTCACATCTACACGTACTGGTTTATGTATTATGTAATTTTTCTTGGCTTTCGTCTATTCTTTGCCTTCCGTGCGTTTAACACAGGAAATGTGCTAACAAGAGCAAATCAATATTGCTGTTACTAGGGTTAAGTAGTGACCAAAGTCACATGACATCACGCCTAATCACTTCTATTTTCTATTTTCGAATAATAATGAATACGTTAACACTATGAAATTACTAGAGATGGCACGATACCAATACCAATTCTTTTTCTATTCGATAGCAATATTGAACCCTTGAGAATTAGCCGATTGCAACACCCATTTAATATTTTCTTTAAAAACTGGTACGCTGTAAGACTTTTTTTTTTTTTTAACTGAAGCACTTCACTGTTAAATTCTTTTCACAACATATAAAGTGTACAGTAGATAAAATCAAAGCAATCCTAACAAAAGAAAAAAAAATCCAAACATAATTCCAATCATTGCCATTTAAATGCAAGATCTGATATGCAATATGTTTACTCTGATATCTGATCCACCATTTTTTTTTTACCTGATACTGGTACTGGGTATTGAATCGGTGCCATCTCTAGAAATAACACATAAGCAATTATGCAGTGATTAAGAATGAAAGACTTTTGTCCACAAGGTCTAGTTTATTTCTATCTTTTTTATTTTGTACATTAAATTGTTAACAGTATTCCTGATTAGGATAAACCTCTGCATCTTCTTGACCAACTTCATAAGGGAACTTCATCCACGCTTTTCCTTCATCCATGTCTGGGCAAACTAATTAAAAACTAATTAATCAAAACCTACTTCTTACAAATAAACTGTGGTTCAAAAATAAATTTATACATGAACTATAACTTCAGTATTCATTTTCAAACATAAGCCTTTATTAAAAATATAAATAGATAGTAACTTTTTGACTGATTGTATGGTTGAGTGTATGTAAGTAGGCAAGGCTTTGAAAATAAGGTTTTGTTCATTTTGATCCTAAGGCTGTAAAAAAAAAAAAAATGCATTTTAGAGGCACTGTGTACTTTAATACCTGATGATATGTGAGCTTATGTGAGAGAAAGAAAACCAGGCAGTAAACTAAACCAGTGGAATAAGGTAAGTGGTAGGAACTGATGAGTACAGAAGGCATGGTAAGGATGGGATGATCTATCGGCTTCCTGGGAAATTCCTGGTATTTTCCATAGCCAGTATTGAAATAAACATCCAATAATGAAACATTGAGATAAATGATGGTAACAACAGGTAACAACAGTTGACTATTTACATGAGGGGAGTTGTAATTATGGCATTAATCACTGCAAATCAGATTTAATTTAAGTATATGTAATATTTCAAAATCGCACTCGAGCCTGCATATATTATACCGTGTGCCAGCCAAGTGTTATTTCTACATAAAAATTAATGAAACAGCGAGATATTAAATTGAGATCATGAAAATGGAATGTGTACCCAGGATGTAATCTATTTTATCATACTTTTTATACAATAATGGCATAATTTGATGTACTCTCCTGTAAAGAAATGCTATTATGGTTAGAAGGGTGAGCTGACCAAGCACTCATCTGCAACACCTACTGTATGTATATTTGTGTAAGTTTTTTTTAAAAATAATCGATTTACCATTTTATCAATGAAAAGTCCTCAGCATATTACGTGCTGTCTCCTAAAAAGTCCTCAATGGATTTTTTATTTTTTTTTGATAATTAATTTAATAATTAAATAAATTAATTAATAGTGTCATATACTTATGTATTTACTATTATCTTCAAATGACATTCCATAGTTTTCAGCGTGTATTTACAGCCAAAAACTCAAATCAATTTCCGTGTGACATATTGTAGTTAAATTAAACTGTGAGACCTCACTTGACCCCCCTACATGCACTTCACTGAACTCTTTTTTAAATAAACTCTCGACCTCTATGATTTAGGATTAACCCAACCTGATTGCATGATTCTGCAATGTTTAAGCTAGTCAGCTAGTCCAGTCTAGTTTTCTGTCCACTCCACAGCACTGAAACAGCTCTTGTAAGAGTCGCTAATGATATCTCCGTCTCTCTGCTGACTCCGGTGCAATCGATATCTGTATTCAGCAAGACTCTGATATGCCGAATCATGACATTCTTCTCTCTCATCTCTCTTCCATTAGAATTTCTGGCACCGCTTTTAAAATCCTATATCTCTGCCAGACTCCAATTTGTGTTTATCAATAAACATAAATCCTCTCCTGCATCTGTCACACAAGGAGTCCCTCAAGGTTCAGTTCTCGGTCCGTTCCTTTTCATCGTATGTTCTTTCACTCGGTCAGATCATTTCATGGCGCAGTTTTAGCTTGCAGTCCAATGATAAGAGCACAATCATATCTTTTACAACCGCATGTATAATGTATATAATATATTAATTCCAACTTCTTTAAGATAATGATATAGAGATCACGGTACCATGGTACAGTTTTCTTACATAACGTAATGTATTTCTTGTGAAACAGAGTTAACATTTTCTCTCTGTGAAAGTGTGTGTATATAAAACATGACATTATATTACTGGTTATTTAGTTTTTTGTTTTTTTTTTCCCGTTTGTGTGTGCATGGAATCCTAGTCAATAATCAGCAGACATTTAGAGGCAGACAAAGGTCAATGGAAATGGAAAATTACAGAGAAAAACAAGAATTCTGTTGTTATCAGATTGATGAATCATATACAATATGACCAGGGAGGAAAAAAAGAATCAATTTCTCCCTGTTGGTCCTAAAACCCTGTGTCTGGATTTTAAATTGATGGCATCACTCTTGTCCAAGAAGTGATGAAAAAAAAACCTTGTTTTTTTTTTGTTTTTTTTTACATTTTATTATTTTTTTCATATTCTCTGCCAAAGTTTTCTATATTAGATCACAAACTGAAAGCGGTTTTCATCAGATCTGCAATTCTAAACTTAACCCTCAACTCCAATACTTTTCACAAATCCTTTACTGTCATGCAAGGAGTCCTTCAGGGTTCAGTTTTTGGTCACTTCCTGTTTATTCTATGTTCTTCTGATCAAATCTTAACCTGTGCTGCCTTATTATTCCTGTGATAATCTCCACTGTTTGCAGCATGTATGGATGAAACATGACATTAGATTACTGTTGTTTTTTTTTCTCAGTTGAGCAAACTTTTCACTCACTGAAGATGAAACTGAAGGCAGAAAGATCCACAAACAACTGGCAACTGAAAGTGGCTGCAATAAAGGCCTGGCTAAGCATCTCAAGGGAGGAAACTCAGCATTTGATGATGTCCATGGGTTCCAGATTGCAAAGGATTTGTGTCCAAGTATTAAAAAATAATCCTAATATTTATGATTATGTTAGTTTGTCCTATTACTTTTGAGTCTGTGAAAA